>JAWWEE010000158.1:13615372-13831589 GCA_035221455.1 Xenops minutus
GGCTTTGCTCTATAGGATGGAGGGAAACTTCCAGAGGCTTCCATCAGAAGCCGATCTTCCTCTTATAAAAAAAAAAAAACCTAATCAGGGAAACCCATGACACACACACAAAGCCCAAAGGAAACGCTTCAGAAGTAGACTGCTGCTTACAGAGCCTATGCAGTACTGATTTGCCCACTGAAATGCAGCATAAGTTTCCATTAAATTATTGACTGATCTAGAAAGGAACCTACTAGGAAGGAAGTAGATTTTGCTGTTCAAAGGTGTAAAAGTTAAATGACAACGCTGCTTAACTGCAGAAACAAATGGATTAGAGTCCACCCAGCAATGCCCAAAGCTGACCATCATTCATTCCACCTCTCACATAAAATACCAAGTGAAGGGTATGGAAATAACCACCTTATAATCAGAAACCCAACAAAACAATAATGATACAGATTTCAAGTGTCAGCTGCCTGTAATTTCCTTCATATTGTATGTCAACTATTTCCAACTATTTTTTAACTCAAGACCACAGATCTCAGTACAGAAAGAGGAACTCCAGAGATAAAGTTCCCCACAGCTGGTAACACGCCATAGAACTTAACATTCTCTACAATGCAAAGAGTACTTTGTGGTGCTTAAAATGGTTCATTAAGTCACAGTGTTTCAGGCTGAATGTTTGATTCAAAGGGAACTTCTCTCAGGCAAAACTACCATGGGATTAAGATCTGCCTGACTGAAGCAACAGCCTTGCTTCCCTCTTGATAGCACAGAATTCTGGTGTAAGGAGAATAAGGTGTTACACACAGTAATTTCCCCCTCAAGAGACTTCAATACTGTGAAAGGGATGTTGCAAAACAGGCAGCCAAGTTCTGTTTTCTGCTGGGATATGTCTGCTCAGCTTGTTCTTTAGGATACAAATACGATTGGCAAAGTCTATGGAGGAACAGCTTACAAGAAGACATTACTCAGGGGAATGTACAGATGTTACAAACACCTACGCTTTATTCCAAAATTAACTTTTATATTAGCAAACATTTGATGGTCTCAGGTCTGCCTTAGAACAACAGTCTGCTCTTGAATGCTCATCAAGAAAATGTTATCTATTAGTTCGGGTAATTGGATCTTGGAAGATGCATGTATAATATTAACTGGAACCAATGGGTAGAGGAGAAAAGAAAGCACTATTTAGCCATATACTCAGCACCGCTAATTACTTCTCCCTTGCTTACTACCACTGATCACAGTCATTTATTGCACACAGTATTGTGTCCTGGATGGTTCTGATATACAATTATGACAATAAAGCCACCTGATGAAATTTCGAAGGCAGCTTTCCTGCCAGATTTAGTTTTCATTTCTGATCCCAAGGTTTAGGTTTTCCTATGCTGATCCTTCCATATGCATTGCTCTGTCTTGTGGGACATTTGGTCACTCTCATCTGATGTAAGTGAACCTGGCAGCACTGCGGGGAAGGGAATGATTTCCTTTTCTACCAGCTGAGTGTCTGGCACATACTTTCTTCTAATTAGAATTCATCTTTAGGTCTGTTGAATTTATGGGAGGGAAGTAGCTGCCCATGGAAATCCTAATTGTTTAGAAGCTCAGTTTCTGTTGTAGTCTGCAACCCTCACTGAGGGCACTTTAATTATTAAAAGAGATTATTATATCAATTGCCCTCAGTCAACTGACACTCATTATACAAACTAACATTGATCTAAACACATGTTTGTCATGCCCTTCATCCTCTCACCTTACACAGTTTAACACCTAAAGAAAAAAAAACCCACTGTGAAACATTTTGACATCATATTCAAATGTGCATATATTTAAGGTGCCTCAGTTTGAGTAGCAGAGGTGCCACACATGTTTTTCTCCTATTGATTCCAGGTAGAGTCACCAGCACTTCCTAACAAATATGGTTATGCAAAGAGCTATCTAGACTGCACCAACTGGACCTCCAGCCCTCTGCTCATTTAGCAGCTTAAGATAAAAATGAATCTTGTCTCATACATTTTATCTTGAAGTCTAACAGACCTTTTTCAGAAGCATATATTGGTTACAAAGGTCATGGAAAGGCCTTGGCCCATGGCCTTGAATGTGCCATTACATGCACCAAATACACCACATGAAAACTCACGTAAAAGGAAAAAGTAGAACATAATCCTCCAAGAAAATACAGATCTAGATAGCTTATGGGGTTAGAAAATCCTCAGCATGTACAGGTACTACATTACTGAATTGTGGCTCAAAAGAGCTCATCAGGCTAGATGTATTGCTTAGTAAGAACTAGAACTCTATGCAGAAAAGGGAAAGGCATAGTTAAGGAAATCACTGAGGTACTTCTCATTTATGCTTTGACACTCCAGAACTCTAAACAGATTGGCAAAGCAGTAACAGAGGAGATAGAAATCCACTCAGTGCCTGATGCCCGGAAACATTTCTGAATGAAAACAATCATCTAAATAAAACATAACTTCTATATAATCCAGTAATTTTCAGGTCCTAGAAAAGTCCAATCAAATTTGGACAAAATCTTTATTTCATTTGCTGAAAGAAATTTGTGGAGAAATTATGGCAACTTGGTAAACAGAAAAGTAAACAGTTCTGTAAAGATTTAGAATGTTTTCTATAAGCACTGAATTAATGGAAGAGCCAAAATCCAATTATTAGAAAGTGACAGACCTCTAATCCCACATGAGTTCAAAGAAATACAGCCTAGTCTTTAAATTGCTCTTGGATGCCTGAGTCACTTGGGCACATTTGACATTTTTAAACCAGATAAACACACACAAAATACTGTAAACTTTCAAAAACACAGGGGGAAACCATTCATGAATGAAGAAAAATTACAGAAACACTCAGAAATTGTCTGTTCTCTCCCACCTCCTGCCAACATTGTCATGTAGTACCCGATCTACAAAAATACTCTACATTTTCATTCTTTATTCCACAGGGCATTTATTTTTCTTACCAAGGAAATACTTGTCCCAAGTTCCATCTCTTTTAAGTCATCATTTTCCTTGTACTTTATTTTTTACTTTCTTTTCTCATTTTTCTCCCTTTAGCTCCTCCCATCAGAAGAAAATTAATTTCAAAGCTCAAAGAGAAAGTCAGGCCATGTATAACTTGGGTGACTTGCACAGGTCCCAGGCACAAACACTGACTCCAATAAACTGATCAGAGTCACCACAGCTGGAATTGCTACCAGCTTCTTGAGCCTTGGTGCTAGATTGTAAACACCCAGCTATGACTTTGCTCTCTTTCCTCTCCCTTTCTCAACATTTCATCTCCTGTGAAATTTGAGGAAGACCTTAATTTCCAACTGCCCTTCCAAAGGAAGACTCTGAGGCAACAGGGTACAAATTTTACAAGGAAGTTCCACCAAATGAACTGCCAACACAATTTCCAGCAGACCTACATATAATGAAAGAATCTTTATTTTATAAAAGTGGGATTTAGAGGGCAACCAGACTCAAAATTACAGGTTTGCATCTCAGTCCAAATACAGCCATTGGATGCAAAACAGCACTGATTTTCAAACTCATTGAAAAAAATTCATTTGCTTGCAGTCAAAGAGCTCAAGATACATGCAACACAAATCCCAGTCCCATGCCAAACCTCAGATGTTTCTTGAATCTTGGATACAATCACATACAGCCTCACATAAAAAAAGAGAGGCTGTTAAAAAAAAATGCACACACACTATTAGAAAATACTGTCTGTGAAAAAAATTTAGATGGTAGTAGTTTCCATCAAGGACTACCTTCATAAAAATCAAGCTCTTGGTTCACATAGGAAAATTGCAGCAATTTGTGTGAAATTTTCTTCTGTGAATGACAACTGAACTTCAATGTATATTTCTTCTGGGAGAAATAACTCCTGTAGCTTATAGTTAGAAACAATTTAAGGATTCTCATTCTGGATATCTCTAAATAGAGTCCTGTATGTTTTTACATTAAAAAAAAAAAATCAAGTGCATGCTGTGCTTTTATAAATATAGTTGCAGGCGTGGCGAAGCTCCTGACCTGGTACAGCATGCTGATGTGATCCAACCCCCCTGCTGAAGCAGGGTCACCTACAGCCACTTCCCCAGGAACGTATCCAGACAGCTTTTGAGTATCTCTGAGGTGGGAGACTCCACAACCTCTATCAGCAACTGGATCCAATACTCAGTCACCCTCTCAGCAGGGAAGCGTTTCCTGATGTACAAGGGGAAGTTCTCCTGTGTTCCAGTGTGTGCCCCTTGCCTCTTGTCCTGTTACTGTGCACCATTGACAAGAGGCCGGCTCCATCTTTTCTGTATCCTCCCTTTAGTTATTCATATACATTAAAAACATTTCCCCCAAGTCTTCTCTTCCCCAGGCTAAACAGTCCCGGTTCTCTCAGCCTTTACTCACTCATGTGAGAGAAAACTATTCCCTTAATCACTTTTCAGGTGAGACACTCCACAACACAACATTTCCTGGACTACCTGAGCATTTAATTCAAAATGACAGCAGAATATTTCCTCTGAATGATAGGTAGCCTGTACTACTTCAGGGATGAGCACAGAAGAAAACAAGTTCTCCAGAAAAGAGTTCCTTCAAAGAAGCCTATAATAAATAATCACATTTTGAATGTTTGTTTTTCTTCCCTCACATTTGAAAGAGAACTTTTAAGCAGAAGGCATATACGGTTTCTTAAGTCTATGTTTTGTATATTTGCAATTAAACTATGAGGATATATTTTTTCATCAGAGAAAGATTATTTTAATAGCCATAATCAACACAATCAAATATAATCAGGCTGTCAAGATAATAACATTTCAGAATCATTTAAAATAATTTTCTACCTTGCCAGATCACATCTATATGAAGATAATTACACCCGGAAAAGATGTGCAACTGTAAAGGTTCCTACCTCTGTTTCAATACTGAGTTATATGATCTATTTTCATTTTTATTCTTCTGTATCCTCACCATCCCTCTCCTGCTCTGTTTTAACTTTGAGAGTTGTATTCTTGGTCTTTTCCTTCACTCTACATTTTCCTCCTTTTTATGCAAATCTATACCTTTATGCAAATGATTAGGATAATACATGGAAATTTCCCAAAAAACTTAAGCATCACATAAACCTCATGAAAAGTGAGGGAAACAAATTTGGTCCCCATTATTTTGGATTTCCCCCCAAATCAGTGCATCAACATTCCCCATTTATCTCCAACCATGCCCAAGACGTATCCTGCTGTGTTGGCCAACTTCTCTCTTCTCATTTTATTCCAAACACCCCTCCAGTGCTCTTACTCTGAATATGCCACAACATGGACATCCTCTCCTGTTTCCTACCCTTCATCTCCTCAGTCTCCCATTGAATTCTGCTCCTCTGTCTTGCTGTCACTTTCATTGCACTCTTCTAATCTTGATTCTTATTTCCTCGAGAAGTCTTATTTGACTGCTTCAGTCTCCTTACTCCTACCCTACACATAAGGCTGCCTTTGTTTTCCACAGAGAAGTAGCAACACTAAATCCAGGCTTACTTTTCTTTGTCAAGTCTCTTATTTTGAGCCTCCTCACACTCTACAGAGACTTCCCTGGCTGTGGCTCAGTCCTTTGCCTGTCCTCAGTTTCTCCTAAGCTACTCGTCTTTGCTCCTGACAGCCTGTATGTCTTTTTTTCCTACCTCTGCCTTACTTCTCTCTCTCTTTTTTGTTTTTGTTTTAATTAGAACAGCTTGTATTTCCTTGGTCAAGAAGCACTCCCCTCTTTCTTCTTCAAACCATTTTTAAAAAATCTTCTCAGGAACCCTTCCTTAGCTATTTAACATAAAGAGTGCACTTAGAGACAAAATATTCCCAAGGAGACACAATTTCTTATCACTTCCCATTCACAGGGCATTTCCCAGGCTTGGATAAGCTTGTATGAACAGATGGTTTTTCTAAGCAAAAAACCAGAACTCCAAACTTTGTTTAGCAGTGTGACGGAACCCTCTACATCAGGACAGACTCCTGCTTGCTACTGTTGCCAAAAAACTATGTTTTACACTCCTTTCTTTAATGAAATCAATAATTTATGATTATCCTTGTATAGCTTATAAAATAGTGATTTAATTAGGTGCAAAAAATATCTGTTTATGATCATGACTGAAGAAGAAAGACTAAGGCATTATAAACAACAAGATATGTTTCTCCTCCCTGGAACCATTAGATTTACTTAGGAACCAAATAAGAAGTTTACTCTTCAGGCCAGCAGTGTATCAGGGTACTCAGCAGCTTTCATAATAGAAAGTTAAGGAGAAAAAAAAACCACTTGCTCTCGTTTAAATGATCGTGATTGCTGAAGAAAGTGAAACTAGGCTGATCTGTAACCTGCAGGAAGCTGGTCTGTCTTCACTGCAGGCTGCAGATATTCAGCAAAACATGCAGCTGTTTACATCACCTTCTGAAGAAAACAATTCTATTCAAAACCGACAGATACAGAGCCATGGCAAGGCAGTTTCATACTAAGATCACAAGCACTACAGAAAAGGGAAGAGACAGGAAGAAGGCAAGAGTATTCCAAGCCTACACTGAAGACCTCTGTAGTTGTTCTTCAAGGGACCACCATGTTTGTGACTTATCTGTTGGATCTACTTCTCATGGCCATATAATTTCATTAAACTGTTAGACTTTATGGAAAAGTCACAGATCACTCTCAGACCCACCCATATTGTGCTATCCTTTTTTTTTTTTTTTAAACACAACGCTCCTAGAAGCAGTTCAAGAAACATAGGCAGTTTTATTGGGGTGTTTGTTATAATAGCATTCTTTCCTAGCCATTCAAGGTGTAAAAAAACCTTAAAATGCTTGCAAACACTACACATATTTACTATTATTGATTCTCCCCTACAGTGAATGGGAAGAGTATCACAGAAACTGTCTGGACATAAAAACTGATGACAGCAGTTATAAGTCCTGGCTATAGTTCCCTTTTTGCTAGAAGGAGTGCTTTCTACAAAATCCCGTCGCCAAGAGCAGACCTAAGCATTTCTCTTCAACTGATTCTAATTTGCAAGAGCATTGTACTCAAAGCTCAAAATATTGAGAGCTAGAAAGGTCTGGACTGTGATTTTGAGGGCTGTTGCTAATGCATCATGGAAGCGTAGCAGAAAGCTTTGGATGCAAAAAACTTCTCAGTATGTAAATCTCTTCCATTTACAAGTAGCAGATCTTTTCTCGAGCTCCTTGCCTGCAACTTCCTCCTTTGCCATGAACCCCGTTTATGACATGAACCTATTCCTCTGCCAACATGACTTTATTGCAATTAGCTGGTCCATTTATTATAGTGTCTTCTCCAGACAGATGATCAATGCAGTTATAAAGACATAGTGAGATACAGACAATGTCTAGAGTTTAAGGTCTGGTTAGGCCTGTCAAAAGGTAAGAAAAACAGAAGTATGAGTCACAATTTACCCGTAAGTAGTGAAAAAGACCAAGAGACTGACAGAAGGAAGTTTGTTGCAGAGCTATGAAAAAGCCTTTCCATCATTTGAGTCTTGGCCCAGCACTTTGACTGACTGTGCACTTACTTCATTAGAGGCTTTTGCAGGGAGAAGGATTTTGAAGTGAGGAGGAGGGTGGTGTGGAAGAGGACATTTTACATTACTTCTTAGGTTCTTAAGATAATTTGCAACAGCATTACCCTAATCAGTTTCTCAGGATTTATTTTTTTTTTTTTAAATTTGGTTGGTTGTTTCCTTTCTAATTTGTTTGGGGTCTTTTTTTGAGATAAATAAAAAGTAACAAGAAGATATTACAGTACTCAAGGACACTCAAAGGTATATAGCAGTCAGTCACAGCCCAAAGAGTTCCTTTGAACAGGACAGCACAGTAACAGACCAGGTTGCATTCCTTGTAAAATAGTTCTGTTTCCTGTAAGGAAGAGATGGAAAGATTTGTATTTTTTTTTAAAAAGTCCCAGGGATCTCGGCCTCTCATTTTTTAGACTCAGGACAACCTCAATGCAGTAGCACAGATTCACATTCCAGACGTGGTTGCTTTGTTTCTAAGGTTTACAAAAGTAGATGTGCAGGCAGAAATATAAGTACATCTCTACCTACTTTGAGAAAGCAGGATCTTGTCATTAAACTACAAGGCCAAGAACCAAAAAAATCTGTCTTTTGTTCCACTTAATTCATTTCAGTTCATTTACTTACAACTGTCTTTATGGTTCTGATGTTTAAAAAAACAGCTTTTCGAAACAGTACTTCCCTTGTGCCTCAGTTTCTTCCTTGAACCAAGCAATTCACAGGAAGAAGGTGAGGGATGGCCTAAGTTTGTTTCCTTGTTTAAAGAACTCATTTCCATTATTCTAGGGAGGTTCATGACCAGTGTCATTGCAGTCATCCTGGAGACAAAACAAGTAACTTTCTATCCTCAGACTGGACAAATGGCTTGACACAAATAACTTGTCAAAGCACAGCCTACCTCCAAGTATATTAGCAGTGACATCCACATAACAACTTACAAATATGTTCTGAGCCATAAGTATTAAACCTACCAGTTAAGATGAAAATTATCAATCCTAGCTTGAATTCTTAATATTGCTCTAGAATACAGAACAGCAATCATCTAAAATTTGAAAGTTACACGTTTATTTTCAAGCTCATTCTCTGTTGTCACCTAGACTGCCCAATGTAGCACCTGGCTTTTAATTAGAAAGGCATTTTGGCATGGCCAGCACCAGTTTCACATTACACGTACTGAAACATTTAGCAGAGTATTAACTAGGTGTTGAAAGCTGGATGAAATCACAGCAGTACTAAACCTTGTATTGAGCAGCAGCACTTTGTCAAAACAGGTGGAAGGCAGGAGAGTCTGACTGGGAACAGAGAGGAAAAGCAATGCAATGCTATGATCAGCAAACCCAGGGGACTGGCATAAAAAAAACAGAGGGAAAGCGTAAGGAAGGAAAGAGGATAACAAATTTAGGGTAAGATATGCTGACCACTGTATGTTATCAAAGCCCCAATTTTAGAATGAAAGGAGGCAGCGGGGGGGAACAATCACGTCTACCCTACTCACTGGACACTACAAAAAATAGGACAGCTCAGCCCAGGATGAGATTTTACCAGAAGTCTTCATTGTACTGAATCAGATCATCAGCCAGCATAAGTCAACACAATGGAGCTTCCCTCACACACAAACAAAACCCCCAAACCACCACAAATAATGGACTCTCTTCACACCCCACCTTCAGCTTAGATTACAAGCTCCTCAAATCCATTTCAAAATCTTTGCTCTCTGAGCAAGTTCATTATGAAGGTGCGTTGGTGTCACTTAGAGATGCTCCATCAATATTAAAATTGCCATTCGAGACAGCTTAAAAAATTAGGAAAACATACTACAAGGAATAGATTTGGTCAGAAAAAGAGTAAATGCTGATTTTCATGTATTTGGGTTTATAGCTAAAGAACCATCCTAAATGTCTGTGTAACATGCTTTTCAGTAGAACCTTCAATGTACGTTTCAATTTTAAAAACACTTATAAGAATACACTTTCTAAAGTTAAAAAAGAGCTCAGAATTTTCAAAGTGGAACCTTCTTTTTAAGAAAAGCAACTTATTTTTGGTTTAATACTCTAGAATATATCTGTGCCTTTATTAGAATCATGGAGTTAGACACCTCATTGCCAGGGAGGATGGCTTCACAATATGAATCGTGAATTTAAACCAGCACTAAAATGTAATTATATCTAAAATTACTTGCACTGGTCTCTAATTTGCATACCAAAGTGAAGTACAATGTTTCTGCTTAATTAGCAGCAAAAATATTTTGGCCAAAAGCTACAGAATTTCTTACTAGTTGTGTATACTCAGCATGACAATCCAAAGCAAGGTGAAGCTGGAATTTTTGCAAGTACTGTCCATATTCCTCCTCTCAGTTGGGTGCCTCATCTTGCTGCATGTAAAATCCAGTTCACAGGTTTTGGTCTTGTACCACAGCAGTTTTATAAATGGGTTTCTACTTCATGATCATTCTGTTGGAAGTGGAAGGGGCTGTGTCCAACACTACTGGTCAATTTTCAATGAAGCCTCTGTGGTTGGCAATAATGTCTTTAAGAGAGAAAAATTTAGGTTTGGGTCCCGAGCTTTAATGTGTCTTTATTACAGCTTTATTACACCAGACTCATTTTTTCATGTAAAAATAGTATCTGTGCTTGCTTGGGAGCTGAGAATGCAAAAGGGTGCCTGAACATTTAAGTCCTTGCATTGCCTGAGCAGACATCAGTTTTTGGAAAGCAACTGAATGTTCATATTACCCTACAAGAGTTTTAGGCAACTGAATATGAAAATCTGCTCCTAAAATGAAACAGATTGGCTAATTTTGTGCAAAGGGTTACTATAAATACTGGAAAGAAGAAGAGCCTAAGTCCAAAATGTGTTCAGTAGATAAGCAATTGCTCAGTTCTGTCCTTTATCAATCTAAGGAAGCTTTTAATACTGAGATGGAATATCAGAGGAGATTAGGTAGAAGAAAGATAAACTTGAAGCTAATTAGAAATCATGCTTCAATGTTATTCTTCTAGTAAAAGCTGTTTTGAAATATTGCTATAGGGATGATCCCACTGCAATACTGGCTTTTGAAAGCCTTCCAAATCCTGTAAAATGTATTAATCTGTGACATTCTTATGAATAGCATAGACAAACGAAAGCAATTACTTTCTCCTCTTTGTTCTGATTCTTTGTTATCTTGGCTTGATGTGGATAGCCTATTCCAAAAATCTGTCTGTGATATTTCTATGATTTAAGATCTATTTATTTTAAATTATATATCTCTTTTGGGGCTTCAGCTAATGGAAAAATGAAGACAACTAAAAAAATTCACTACATAGGAAGGAAATAGAACTTTCTCTCTTCAATCATTCTTCAGGAACCCCATATTTGAAGGTCTTTGTTAAGCTAGTTGTTGGAATTAAAAATAAAAAATAAAATAATGGGATGGGAAAGAAAAGAGGGAAAAGATTTTTTCTGAAGTAATGCAAAACCTGCTACCATAGGCAATCTGAACAAAAGTCAGAGGAGAAGCAGAAAATGCTACATATTATTAGGTTTGTAGAAAAAGGCAGGAGAACTGCAGCAGAGAGCCTGGCTGCAGAATTCTTGAGCCAGTCTAGAGGATATCCCACCTACTTCACTTTTTCTTACATTGATTAAACATAATTAAAAAGAAAGAGTCTCCTCTTTCTATCCTGAAGATGCAATACAAACAATAGCAATGCTTGGATGTGAGGGGATAGGGGGAAGTGTCACCACGGACAGCTCCTCCTGGCCTACAGGAGGAGAATGCTCTGAGAGATTTTAAAACCACAGCCAACCTCAGGCTGCCCCACAGCACACACTGCTACAGCTCTGCTAAAGCTTACAGGGGACACTTGAAATCCCCAGGAGCCCTGCTAATGTAACTCTATTCCCTAAGGATATTAGCAAGCTCTGCTATGCCATCCCAGCAGGGCTGAGGAGAAGACAAATCAAGTCCCACTTCACAGTGACAAGGACATGCAGGCTGCCCCAGAGGCTGCTAACCTGAGATCTGGGTATGGCTTCTCATTCCACATGCTTTGGGAAGCACCTAGAAAAGCCTGAGAAAGGTCACTGGCCATATTTTGAAATAACAGAAAGAAGAGACATTTCCTAATAAGCAAAAGCATAAGGAGTTGAGAAGAGAGGACTGTGATAAGGAAGAACCAAGGAGACATCACAGGAAAAGCAAGCTCAGAGTTAGATGTCAGAAGGCTCCTGCCTCTTGCTTCTTATAGTCTTCATCCTTCAAAGCACATTGACCTGGCTGTAATTTGGAGGCTAATTTTTTTTCTCTCGACATTCAATTTGTTAAGAGAGACAAAAAAAGGGACAAAATGTTTTATTTAAAAAGCCTTCTGCCTGAATTCTCCTTGAGAAAGCCAACATGTCTGAGAAATTACTGCCATCACGGCTACATGGACTAGTACTTCATAAATACAAATAAATCAGTGACCTGAAGCCACACTTGCTCACCAGAGACCCAAGCCTTGCTGCCAGTTTTTAAAACAAAGATTTGATCCAAAAGCCCAAATGGCTTTGGATCATACCCTAAGCCTACAGCATATCTTCTGTCCCTGGCACTTTGAAATGACATGTGAGGGGCAAGGCTTCCAACTGCCCTGGATCAAAACTCAAACAAATGGCAGAAAGGGAAGGGGCGGTCCAGGACAGGAAAATCTGACAGATGCAAGCCAGTTGGGAGTGCTGTTCTCCATGGACACAGCCAAGAGGACAGGAAAGGAGGCGGCATGAGCAGGGGGGAAGAGGGGAGGGCATGCTGGCATTAAAAATAAATAGTTGTGTCACATATTGCGTACAAAGATTAAAGATGAGTGTTTGCTGCTGGCAGGGGTTTTATGGAGGTTTTTTGCTGCTGATTCCCCCCCGCCTCCCCCCCTTTTAATGCATACATCACATTACCCTAAAGTGACAACTCTAGTCAACCATTCTGCCAGAGTGGCAACCCTGCAGATCCCCTTCTGTGTGTTCTGCTTGCCTGGGCACCCTGACACTTCCTTCATGACAGCTCTGGAGACCTTGGGACATGCTCTTTCTCTAATGCACGCACAAGCTCCAAGTAATGCTGATCATCAGCTACCCAGGCAAATCAAGCTTCCTCCACACCCTTTTTTTTGGTTTGTATGTCCACAGCAGGTATTCTTTCATGGGAAATTGGAATCCCATGTTGCTAAGTCACTCAGTCTTTCACTACGTGCTGGAAACGATGTCTGATGTTTCTGTCTTATGGTGCTATTCCCGGCCCAGTTTTCTCACAGAACTTTTAGAAAATGACATCCAAGAAGTAGCTGTTCATAGTCTCCCACAGAAGGCATAAGCAGATACAGAGGAATGAAATGCACGACTGGATTCTCACATTAGATTCCAGGTTTCCGTTTTTTCAAAACACCTGAATGCATCTATTTGAGTTTTGCAAAGTTAGAGTTTGCAAGGACTCTTCAGAAATCACATGCCCCCTCTCATTTACCTGTGAGGAGTGCTGGATTCCTAATCCACTTATATTCACTTACAAAAATCCCAGCTAACACCCTCAAATCTTTTAATCTATTTCTAGGGCTGTCATCACCTGTAAATTTGGACAAAACCAGAATTTTCTGAATGACTCATCCCTAACAACAGGGAGCAGCAAAAACTCAGCTTCCATTGCAGGAGAAAAGCTAAGAGTACCCCCTAGTGTTCTGGGTGCAACCTGGAAGTTTGGCCAGAGTCTGAAACCAGAGAGAAGTTCATTTTGGAATTCAGCCCTTAGTTGCTTGGCATCCCTCTGGAAAAGGACACTTGTTGCAGTGTGATGATCTGAATGTGCCTCCAAAGCATCGTGTTACCACAGCTCCCTGTGTCACCACTGGCAAGTAGTGCACTTAATAACCATCTTTATGATTTAAATATACTCAAGTGGATTGACACCAATGAACCCTTGTTTGCATTTGCAATGGGTTAACAGTGCTCCCAGTCACCTAGAACTGCTCAGATGATATGCAAAAGTCACTAGGGTTTTGGTAACTCGACAGCTTTTAATGCTCTTTGGATCTCCTGTGAGAGTCGTGTGTCTTAATTAATCTGTCAAGTGCTTCAATATCCACAGAGAGAAGGTGCAGGATAATGCAAGAAAAGGTTATTTATAACTCTCCCTCCTTCCTGCACACAAAGCCACATTACCTCACATTAAATCCTATTTTAATGGCAGCAAAGTTAAAAAAAATAGTGCAACTTCTGTTAACGGAATCCATTCCAGAAACCTGTTTCTTGCCCTGCCAGGTCAGGAGACCAGCAGGTTCTGCCATTAACCCCCTGCTGTGGGAGCACAGCAAATATTTTCACTTTTCTGGGCTTCTCTTCCAACTCATCTCTCTAGAGATGTTCTTCCTGTCAGAGTGTATCACCATGTGCATTTACTAAGTAGTAGTAATTATTTTGTCAATAACAAAGGAAACCTGCTGTTAATGATAACAATAGTCTTAATATTCTTTGTCTTCCTTGCTTTTCTGGAATAGCAACTACTGGAAGGCAACTTGAAGTTAAATCCAGGGAGACACGTGTGGAGTGCAGCACCCAGCAGTATGTATGCAGATAACCTGCTTGGGCAGCCTGGCCAATACGGTACTCGCAGTGGCCCATCCATCAAGACTTAAGTTAACATGGATGATGCAAATTTAATGATTAAGTATAAAAGCTTAAAATTCAGCTGGTAGCAGCAGCTTACAGGGGGAGGAGGGGGGTGTCGTGAAAGCCTGTCACCTAAACTTCATCTTACACTGGAAAAGTATCTTCCTGGAGAAAGGAAAGCACATTAATAATGCAGCAGTGCCAGCTGAGGGAAACGGCTGGTTTGTAAAAGCAATTCTGACTGTAAGGGTCCAGGAAATGGAATTTCAACAGGATAAGCCACGCTTACAAACTCCTGCTAAGACGGCTCCTTTAGCAAGCCAGAAAATAAGTTACAAACGGGTCACAGTTTGCACTTTGGCAGCACACTTAATACATGCTGCAAGTGCCCACTCTGGAGGGAAATACAAAGAGATTATAGAGACAGTGTAACTCATGCAGGCCAGGCCACCAAACATCCCTTGTGGGTCCTTCAGAGCTCCTTCTAGTTTTGCAGGGCATGACTTTAGCACGAAGCTCAGAGTGGCTCTTATTGCAGACCCTGTAAGGCACAAATTCAGCACTTTCTGTGATTTCTGTGATTACTGATTTCTGGGATGCTTACTTTTTCCAAGGGATTACTTTGCAATTTTTCTGTGACTTTAATTGGTCCAAAATGCTTTGCTATTAAGTTTTCTGGTTGCCTGTACTTGAACTCCTAAGTGCAGCTCTGTGGTGTTAAAACCAGGAACTGAAATTATATACAAGGCTGCCTGAAGCAACAGAAGATGAGATGGATTCTCTTGGTTTTCCCTTAATCCAGGGTCCAGCATTGCCCCTAGCCTGCTTCCTTTTCCTATTCTGTCACATAAAGTAACAGTTCTTATCCAGCAATCGCAAAAGTAAATTGTAAGGATGAGTTTGTCAACACTCACTTAAATTCACATAAAGTGTTTTGAGCATAGGAAGCAATAAAACAATGAGCAGCTTCACTGCTGCAGTACCCAGCTGGACCCTTACAGTGTCTTGCTGCTCTATAAAGATGCAGACAAGATGAATGCTCTGGGCTTTTTTGTTGTTTGGCTTGTTGTGGGGTTTTTTTAGTGGACTGCATAACGATTGTTCTCACTTAACACACAAAAGGTGTGGAAAAATACAGGCTCTACCCCTAAACATTCACAGTCCATAAATGGTCTGCTGTGGGTGCTCCCCATTAAACACAGGAAAGTGAGGAGGAAGGGAAAAATCAATACATGCACAGAAGACCTCTCTCCAGAGTTACTAGGTGGCAACAACATTACTGTAGATTTCTCTGGAATGCTGGATAATTTTTTATTACTCCAATATTTGGTGAGCTTAATTCCCATTTTAACTGACCTGTTCCCTGCTTTAATACACATGAAGAGTGTTGGGTTTTTTGTATTGCTGCACATGCTCTAGCTTAGCAGCACAGAGCAGCTTTTCAAGGAATAATGTGAGGGTGCTCCATGGGCCACCAGGTGCACATACCACAGTGCTCGAATGTGCATGTCACTGTTCTGAATTACACAGCCCCGAGCAAAACACAATCCAGCCATGGGGTTTTTTCCTGTCAGGAAGCTGAACTGAGAACAAACAGGAGACTCACATAAAAAGGTAATGTACCTTTTCTAGCCATAAGAAAAGCAAACAAGCAAATGGAGTATGTCCCACCACTTATTTGCACTCCAATTCCCTTGTGTATGCCCACTGTTCCAGAGGGCATTCACAGACAGCCCACCTTCTCTCCTGCTTCCCCCACCACACGCTGCACAGAAATAGCTACTTCAATTCCACACTGAGCCCCTCTGGCCTTAGTGACTCCCATACCAAACTCCACACTGCTGGAAATTCTTCTGTGGCTTCAACAAACATTAAGGAAGGAACAAATGAAGTCACACAACAATTATTCCAATGCAGAACTTCTCACATCACTGTGTGACATCAATTTGCTGCGACAATATCTGCAAATATGCAGGATGCTGGGAGAAGGTGGATAGTGTCAGGCAGAAGGAATTTGAAATGGAAAGTTGTGGATCAGAGGTACCTGGTTGAACCTCTGTGTTGAGAGATGGGGTTCAGGAGGTCTGAGGACTTTTGAGGGGTTGCTGCTTCCACTGTCAAATATTAATTTTTGTGCATACAATTGCAGCAGTTCTGCTCCCATTTCAGTGAACCCTCCTATTCACACCATCACCAATTCCAATTTAACACAGATCAACAAGGGTACAGCAGGCTGGAAAAACACAGGACTTCTCCAGGTAACAGCTAGGAGGATTGACTTACCTCTGACTCAGTGGAAGATCAGTGCAGATTGCTCTCTGATGCTTCATTAATGAAAAGGGATATATGAGATCAGGAAGAGCTATTAAGCTTAGATATTTCTCCTAGTTTACCAAAACGACTGGTACACAGACAAACCACTAACTATGAAATTTCTGCTTTCTGGTACCTGCTGTCAAATGCTCTAGTTTGGCTACTGTAAAGACAATGCCAGGTATAAGCTAATAAAGAAAAAGGCCTTGGACTCTACATGCATAACCAAAACCTGAATGACACTATAAACCTTCTTTTGTGGCATGTGTTCACTCAAGGATATTCTAGTTCAGCATAAAATGGAGGGCAAGAGAAGAAGATACAGGTATCTTTGTTTCACAGACCTGCAAACACACGAAATTGAGTATTTTGAAGAAGCAGCCAACAATACCAACATTCCATATGAATTGTGCAGTGGGAATTGGTCAGCAAGTATTGTATATGTGTATTCACTTTAACTCTGCCTCTGTCTCCCTGCAAAAAAAAGTCAATAAGTGCCAAATCCCTGCCTCCCTCCCACCAGGAACTGGCTGCTTTCCTCCATCACTGGCATTACCCAGCCCTGAGTGTGCCCAGAAATTGCACTGCCTGCCTCACTGATGGTATTTCTTGGCAGTCCCTCATAAATACGGGACATCATGTTCTGCTGTCATGAGACCCACAGCATGACAGTAGTCAGGAACCTAGTTTAAAAGGATAGGTATTCCCTGACCATGAAGGGCCAGTATTTCTGGCTATATGAATTTGACTGCAGGGAATACCTGGAAAAATACAACAGCAGAGAGGAGATGAAACCAGGACTTATATGATATTCCAGTCCTCAGGCCTGGTAAAACCAGATATTTGACAGCTAGTCTTCAGAAGCAAGTAAACTAACCAAGCTGCTAAGTTTGGGGAGTGGTTTAGAAGGATACCTCTATAACTTTTTTCTACCCTACCAAAAAAGAATGACAAATGGCAACCTATAGTTCTGCACTCATAGGATAACAAATTTCCATTTTAACAGATAAATGTGGGGTCTCTGCCACACTTGCAGATGCAAGAGCTTTGTCTTCATTGCTGAGCACAGGTTTATCCCAGATGAGTTGCTCATGTTTTCACCCATCACAAACGTGTCCCCAGTACATTATACAAAGCTGTCTCTCCACCTCCCCAGCAACTCACATTTTTGGGATCACTTCAACAGCTGCTTCAAAATGTAGTTAATTGATTACAGGTAGAAAGGATAAATTGTCCATGCACTGAACTCAATGTCAAACACATAACAAGAAACTGAGAAAGGGAAAAGCTTTAGACTGAGGTCTTGTGAGTGAGTCTGGCTCAGTAATGAAAGGTTCACAACTGTTCTAATGATTGCACACAGCTTTGGACAGAGCACACAATTCAGTGCTCCACAGACATCAGAAGTTGAATTTTCTTCCCACTGAAACAAGCCACAAATTATCTACCCATTTCAAAAGCAGCATGATTGTGGTCTAGGTGGATGTTTTCTCTGAAAAGGGGAAAATATGATAGGAATAATAGTCTTGCAGCTAAAGCACTGAACTCCAAGGACTTGCATGTCACTCCTGAGTCTTCAAGAAACTTCTTATTTCACTCAGGCAAGTCGTTTCAGAGTAAAGTCATCTTCCCTGGGATGTGACTAAAAAAATACATACTGACAAAATGCAAAAGTCATTTAATACATGGGTTTCTTACTCTTCCATGTGAATAGGAATAAATTGACTACAAAAGAAAACATTCCTTAAATTGTTTTTGTATACATCTAACCACATAGTCCTGTGCAATCAGCAGACAAACTCCATATTGTTTTTATTTTGGCCAGTTTAGAAGGAACACCAAACTTCTTTGCCCAGGTTAAAAATAAAAAAGCACACACACTGCTTTGTAAATATAACCCTCTATGACAAAGAAGTCTATTATGAATATCTTGATGCCCAAGTTAAAAGGACAGCCTGACAAGAAAATTGTGACCATCCAGTTTGCAATCTTTAACTATTTCCAAAAGTTCTATTCTGTAGACCAGAAAAAATTGATTTTTTTTCCAGAATAAAGCTAGTGAGCAGACTTGCAAACACAGCACATGCTCCTACAGTTTGTCCCTGCTCTCCCACCAGTCTTGCCACTCCTTATTAACTACTTGGGAATTGATTTCCTATGGGGCTAAATTACCTTCTGTTGTGATATTCTTGTTATCTTACCATCTCCTTTGTCACCATAATTTGGTCTGATGTGGACACTGGGAAGATAAAACGTAATGTACACAATTTTAAGGCCACAGTTGAGAGCTGTGCCCTGAATGTGGCCTTAAACATGAAATGGGTTCCTGAAATCTGCTAGTTTTAGGATCATGATGAGAATAAAAAAAAGTTATGGCTTGACCCACTTCAGTGGACAATGCCCTTTTAAATAAGTTACAAGCCTACATAGGAAATTATGACATGAAGCCTGTATCTTTTACCAATCTTATCAGGTCTTTAAATAATGAGTCAGGGAAAAATAAGGCAGCAAGCCCTATTCTCCTTTTGGAGACACGACATCCTTGGAGGTGCATGAGGGTGTTCTTGTTCCAATTTTAAACCAGCATGAAATGGACTACAGAATTTAGTTTTCTGAATGACCCTAGACTCAAAATATGTCTCACAAGCTACTAAAGACTGATGTTTGCATTTCCTTTCACTGTTCCATTAAGCTGTACCATTAATGCAGCAAATGAATAGAGGCATCAGAAGCCACAGTGCTCTGCTATTTGGAAGTTGCCTGGCTCCTGACCCATTTACTAGTTCTATCTTAACAGAATTTTCAAAGAAACAGACTTAATGAATCATATTTAGTCATGCCTGAATGATCACTGACATTGCAGCTTAAAAGCAATACCTGCTCTCAGGGGACATTTTTGCCATATCTACTCTCCACACTACGTTCTGGATTGTATTTATTTATTTCCTAGAAGCACATACACTTTACTAGTGAACACAGACAATTTCATCTCTGCTGCTCAGTCCTCCCCATCCACAAATGGGGAATTAATGCTAGACTATCTCTTTTGTAAATCATTTTAAGATATGCTTATATGAAAAGCTGTTTAAAACAACAGTATTAATCTTTGCCACTGATTTCTAGGGAAAAAGGAGCAGAACAATGTCTTTTTCTTCTCCCCTCCAAGTATCTGCCATTCTCCCCCTTAAATTACGTGAAAAACTTACAAGTAGTCAAGTACAAAAAGTTATTAGTAGAAACTGAACAGACAGTTCTACAATTTGACTCAACACTGTAGAAATAAGTTCCACTGGACCAAGGTTTGTGTGAGCAGATCAGAATCTACCTAATAGGGGGTGAGAAGAGAGAAAAAGTAATAGGCCTCATTTATGTAACTAAATACCCAATACTGTGGAACTTTCAGACACAGTGTCTCAAATTGGGCTTTTACTCAGGAATCCCAGTGCCTCATTACACCTTGCTCCAGGCACAGAACCCAACAGCAAGAGTGTCACCTACAGTGCCAACAAGGTTAAGAAGCATCAAACCCAGCAGAGTTGCTTCAACTACATCTGCTGCCAATGTGGTCATACGACTGAAAAACTGATCTCCTGAGAAGAACACTGAATGCCAAAACCTAACACTGGTCTACAAATCTTCCAGGAATGCTTTGTTTCCCCTCACTAATGCATAGTTGCCCAATCCCAAAGAGTTTTTCTTTAACTTAGTGTAGTTTGATTGCACTTAGTGCTCTTTGCACGCAACCATACCCTATCCCGCACACATTTTTCTTTTCATTAAAGCAATTAAACCCATCATAATGAATGAAAGAAGTCACTAGTTTCTGACATCTGGTAGGCAGCCTCACACATTTGAGATTCTACAAAGCATTAATATCAAAATTTGCCAGAAGCATGCCTCATGTAGTAGGGATCAAACTGAAATGAACGTGTCACTTAGAAATAGTTAAGGTGTAAAACTGACTAATTCCATGGCGCAAGGAACAACTGGATCAGCTGAGGGCAAGGGGTGTGAAAGGAGAACCATCCACATCTTTTGTTGGGGCATCACAGGGGGTGTGGGCTGAGGATCAGCTCAGGGCGTTCCGGTGGGCGAGGCAGATGCCACTGAGCACAAACCTGGCTACAGGGAGTCTCTGTAATCTTGTGCAAGTCTCAGTGCCATGTTCTAGATGATTATGTGAAATGTTGGTGAAGATTTTGTTTCAATATGCTTTCTACTTTGAAAATCTCTCCTTTCAAGCAAGTTAGAGCTAAAATAATTATATTTAATTTCCCATTCTTTTCCCAGTGCCACAGAGCACCTTGTCCTTTCTAGTCTGACCTTGCTGATTTCAGGGAGAAAAAATATGACAGATTTTCCTCTTTTAGAGTTATCTGAAAGCTCTGCAAAGAGCTTTCTCTGAGCCAGGTGCATAAGAACACATATTTGCCAAATTAATTGTACTGGAAAAATGAAAATAAAACAAGCAAACAAAAAATGTTAGGTATCCAAAGATAAGCAAAATTATCACATTAATGAAGTAATATCTAGACATCTTCATCATTCTGGAAAGGAAAACCAAATCTCATGACACCTTCACCTTGTGTTCAATGCACAGGACTTAGTGTACTATGAGTATATACTATTTGGAAGATATATGTTATCAGAGATGATGTGCCAGGATAGGGGGAATACTCACTCTTCCATTTATGAGTTTAAGAACAGAGTAAGGAGCAGAGGATAGATTTTAGAAAAAATTATGTCAAATCCTAACTCAGTTCAGCTACCTGCTTTTCCTTTCAGTCTTACTCCTATTGCTCCCAAGTAGTATTTAGTTGTTGCCAAGCAGCAGAGACCTAATTAGTGCAATGTTATGTTTCCTTGTTTTCATCTCTGGCTCCTTCCCACTTACATGCACATTGCTCCCCAACTTAGTTGTACAGGATGAATTGCCAGAATAAAGGGAAATTGGCCTCAAGAAACAAGAGAATTGAAAGCACAGTTTTGTACTCAACCTATAAAAACACCACCTCCCTCAAAGCATTTGCTCTTATTGGTAAAAGCCAGCCCTTAAGTTTTGGACATAGAACACATATTAACATCTCTGGCCAAGCAGCTGGCAGGCTTTGGCTTTGCTGAAATACAGCAGGTATTCCCACAGGAGATACGGTCTCTGCAGTACTGGTGAAGCTCCTGTTGAGGGCAATTTAGAGAATTTATCTTTGTGCTGCAGTGCACATCAAAAAAAAACCCAAAACTGTACAAAGAACTTAACAACAGCTTCTGTCAGTTCATTTGCTAGGATGAAAGAAATGCCTCATCTTTAAGCTACCCACCGTAAACCATTCAGGCACACCACCTTCTGGCCATTTTGTATTTCTTTACTTCCTCACCATAGTAATCTCCTTCTGAGTGGTGGGGAGCAAAAAGAGTTTGTCTTCCAAGCTACAAACCAGCTTTGCATCAGCACTCTTTTTTTAAGTCAACATTATGTGTCCCTATTATCTTAAGAAGAATTTACTCCCTTCTCAGAAGGCTCCAGACTATTTCTGTATTTGAAATAGCAGACAGTCCTAAGAACAACTACTGCTCTCTTTTCACACACACATAGATGGGAAAGGGATCCCAGAATGCATAAATTGATTTCACATAAAAATCTAATAAAGAGAAGGGGGGTAGAGGTTCAAAATAAGGCAGACAAGGCAATACCAAGCAGAGACTGACTGCATTGGAGACTGCTCTGCTTAGAGCACATCAAGTGAGGTGTTTTCCAGCTCTCACAGCCACCCTTCCTCACCATTAGTTAAGACACTTTAGTTCTCCACATTGTTTTCCACCTCCAGAACTTTTGCTGAATGCCAGACGGTTATGATAAACCAGAGGCTGTATCTGAATTTCTGCTTACAAGACCATGGCTTAAGAGTCAGCCCAACAGCTATTTATACCTTAGGAAAATCACAGTTATGAAATTCATTGTGTCCATTGTGAAAGCAAACCCCAGTGTTACCTTTCAGGAGGAGATCAGCAGTTAGCCCCTCTTTTCCATAACTGCTGACATACCACCTTCCACTACAGGAGGGTCTTTTGAAAAATACAAAGGCAGGTGTTACAAAATAACACCTCTCTGCTTCCCCATCTTTGACCCAATTACCTGCCCTTTTAGCTCTAGCTATAATGACCATGTCACATCCAGGCTCCCTGGCCTTTGGGGTTAATGAAACCAGGCCACTCTCCAAACATCTCTGGAGGAGAGTTCAGCCACGTGGCTACCATTAAACCTAAGTGAGAGCTGGGAGGAGAAACTGCAGTCAATGTTGAAAATATTTAATCCCAGAGAGAGAGTTAGAGATTCAAGTCCACTTATAAGAGCATGACACTGTAATAAATGCCTTGCATTATGCTTCTTGTATTCGTGAGCCACTGAGTCAGTCTAGATATCCTTTATGTTCAGGCACCTCGACTATCTTGATACATTCCCTGTCTGGCAGGGGAGGGGAGGGCTGGGTAAGTGCAGCGTATCTGTCAGTTGCAGTAGATAAGAACATCTTGTACTTGAGCTGCTTGTTGAGTAGGTTTGAAAGGCAGACAAACCGGCAGACTAATTAGATTTTTTTAACTGTGGTATTGAGAAGTAAAATCCTTATAACTTGCTATCAATTTAAACAGGTCTGAGCACGATAACTAATTATCCCCATCAGTAAGAACAATAACATTTAAGGCCTAATATTCAAAATAAAAGCATTCCAGTCTAAACTGAGTTTTGAAGGGTTTAGAACATTCCCCGTCCTTATTTTTTAGGCAATTATCAGTAAAACCAGAAGATACTTCTGCAGGCTAGAACAACTAAAACTAAGACGACAGACTGAACAAACTTAATATACCCATCTCTGCAAAGCAACTGACTAGAGAGGTAAAAAAGTACTTTGCAACAATCTGAAGGGCACTTTGACCAAGGAGCTAAAAAGTAAGCAAAACGAAGCATCATGTAAATAGAATAATGGAATGAAAGCATGACAAGTCTAAATAAATAAGTAAACAAAAATTCAGTTATTCCACTCTGGAATCCTTTATAATATCCTGAATAACCCTGGAAAGGCCTCCCAGTTGCAACACAATGTACAAAAATACACCTTTTAGCATTTCTCTCTTCCAAGATTTTTAAGAATGATGTCACATCTAATATTCAAAAAATCTCAGGATAAAGCCACACTGTTAACTCCGATTTGCTCATCTGTAACACTCATGTGAGTTGTGTATGCATGTGAAGAACTAATGAGATTTTTCTGAGCAAGCAGCAAGAATGACTCATGCTAATGGTCATTACACTAGAAGACAGAGAGCACTGTAACATTCTTATGAGCAAGCATATGTTCTTCATGGAAAACAAGCACCTTTAAAATCCAATGGCCGTGTTAAATCCCATGACACCGGCCAAAGCATCTACCAGTTTTTAAAGGCAGCTTCTTAACCTTGCAAATCTTAAAGCTTTGCTGACACCACTACTCAAAACAGATCTGAAAGAACTTTCTACAACTCAGCTTTTCAGTAACTCAATCTTACTTAGTTTCAGACTGCAAGCTGTGCATAACTATTGAAAAATCATGGCTATAGACACAAGAAGTGATTGCAGCAGGCACTGCATATTTCTGAAGAGCTAGATTTTGCTCCCCTCCCAGTGATTTGCCTGCCGCATGTCCCTGAATGAGTCATCTGTGTAGGGGAAACACCTCCAAATTAGCAGATTTGGAATGACAGATCATAGAGAGTTGAGCACAGTGCCACAGCTACGCTGCTTCCAGCTCCAAGCTCTCTCTGCACAGCACCTTGCACTGCATGGCCCCATCTGTACATCCTCCTCGCAGTGTCAAGCAGCGCAGCCCCAGCACAGTGCTCCATCTGGACAAAAAAGCATTCTCCTACAAGGGTCTGCTTTTCCTTGGGCACACAAGGCAGTGGCAAAGCGGGGAGCACAGATGGGGAAGAGGAAAATAAAGGCACACAGTGCTGGTGCACCCACTCAAGAGTGAGGTCCTGGCCCTCATGGACATCCATTCTAGGACGCAGGGGTGTAAACCTATCACATAGCTTATACTGAACGATACAATCCTTAAGTATTCATTAACAAGCACAGGCCACTACAAATTACTACTGAAAACAATCTACTAAAAGGAAATCCTGAATAAACATGACCTGTTTTAATAATAGGCAAACCAGGCTTTTGGGCAAAGAAATTATGCATATTATCCCAGGAATAAAAGTTACAGAGCTATAAAAAGTAACAGGTCCACTACTTTTCTAGGATTAGAAAAGGCAAAACTAGGAATACTCTTGTTTACATAAGTTGCAGTTGATCTTATTTGGTAAGACTGTAAGTGTCCTAATTTGGTTTTAAAAGTAAAATCAATTGTAAATTTATTTAGACCAATTTACCTGCCTGCCTGTTGTACATCACTGGGCTTGTATTGATTGTTCAAGATGGAGCTCATTCCAAATTGTATTGATTTAATTCATTAGCAGATTTTTAGCAAAGCATATTTTGTTTTTTTCAGGGCAGAAGTACATGAAGCTCCATTTAGAAGCTGCAGGACTGGAGCAGGGGTGGGATGGAAGGGAGGGGACTAGAGTTTCTCCAATGAATAAGATTTACAACCAGCAGTAACATGAATCATCTGTTTCAGATAGAAGAACCATTTTCTAAACAATAAATAAGAAAAACTAGGAGTGGAAAAAGCCTAGATACATTGATAGGGGAAAAAAATCAGTTGGTGAAGTAAGAATGGGGTGAATAATTCATAAATAGTAGTGTATTGGATGTTTTAACAGACGTTTTGATTTATAGATTTAAGTGCCTAAAATAGCTCGACAATTTATAAATAATCTCAAAATCAACAGATCATGAGTAGATTTGTCTGGCTTTATAGCAAGGCAGTCAAGCTGCATTTGTTACCTTGGCAACTGAAGGTACCTCAGTTACCATGGCTACAGCTCCTTTAAAATATGGTTGGCAATTCCTCCCTCCCAAATTTTTGTGACTATTTTGAAAAGGAATTTTAAAAAAAAATAAAAAATCCTAGTACTCTGTTAACACTCGCATTGAGACAAAAGATCTGCAAAATGCAAATTCACAACCCACAGGGCCAGGCTAAGGATAAGCTAATTTTTCTGCTGCAAATCTTTAGCTCACTGAGGGAGCTTGTTATGAAGAGCTCGGATCTGGGAATCCATAATCTTGGATTATGAAGAGCGTGATCATCACATACTCAGCACAATCCTTCACATCAAAACCCAGCTCTGCTGCTCACTGGAAGAAGTGGTGCAGAAATGGACTCCTACCACTCTGTGTATCAAGTTCCCCACAGCCAGGCAGCCGTCTGCATTGCTTAATGAGACGTGGAAAAAACAGTCAGAAATCCTGGCTTCTTGTTTCTGAGGCAAATGAGGTGGCAACAGGGAGTGCATTCACCTTCCTGGACTCCAGCATACCCAAGATGGGTTTCCTATACAGTCCGGAAAGGACAGCTTGATGGAGGAAACCATTTACTGCACTCAAATCAGTGTCCTCTGAATTATCCTGAGGTTAGAGTGGCATTTATGTTGCTAAGCTGCCAGTAATCTGTTTAGGGAAGTTGCTTGCACCAAATACATCAAGATGAGAAAAGGTTTTTCCGGCTTTCCAGATAATTGTGCACCTTAATCAGAAGCGCAGGGATTCAAGGAAGAGGTCACAATGGGAAGCTGCCTCTTTCACCTCATTGAGGTTATACTGCAAGTTATATATAAAAACACTTCAAGCTCCTATTGAGAAATAATGATTTTTTTTTTTTAAATAATCACAAACTTTGATTTTGACACCTTTTATTTCCCAAATAGCTTTATTGTTTATAAACACTTTTAACCTTTCCTGCTGACCTACAACATTTATTTGCACATAACTCGTGCTCTAAGCAGGCACATAATTGCCAGAAATCACTCAAGAACTAGAAATGGAATGAAAGAAAGTAATCCCTCCAAGGTGAATACTATTTTTCATCCTTGTTAGCTAATAGAATATCTGGCTTGAACACAAGTCCTGCCTTTTTCCTCTAGAGGCTCTCCAACTTCATCCCCAGTCCCTTCTCCCCCATCTCTTTGTTTTCTTTAGCTGGCTGTATTCACCTTACTTACTCCCCACGAGTCTATGAATTGCTTTTTTCAAGCAAGTTAGCATTATGGACCATTCCTTATTTTTAAAGGCCTTATATAAATAGACTTTTAGAAGTAACCATTTGCTGAAGCTCTTCTTTAAGCCAGCAGGGCATGCTGCAGAAAGGACATGGCACAGCAGCCTGCCTCACATTCAGGAAAGAAAATACAATTTATCCAGACACTCTCAGACAAAAATTATAGTCTTGAAATCAATGTACATCTGATGTCAGTTCATTTCACTCAGTTACCCTTTAATTTTTTTGCACTTTTGTGCCTATTTTGTGGATACTTGCTAGGGAAGATTTCCAGAATTGATTAGTGACTTCTGCTGATTCCCAGTTAATGAGTATCCAACCCAAAAATTTCCTTAAGGGTCAGATTTTAATAAACTAGCATTCTGATCACGTTAAAAATATCTGATAAGAAAACTTAGTGTTGAGGACTTCAGAGTTTCATGACAAAGTACTGAAGATACCAGAAAGAGCAGTGGAAATGTTTTCACCCTTTTCTAACCCAGAGTGGCCATTTCTAAAGGCACTCATGTCACAGAGTTGCACAAAGAGCAAACCTCTCAGAGCCCACACAAATCTGAGCACTTACCCCCCATTCTTTACACACATCCATCCCACATTTGCCCTCTGTTGGAAGTTGCTGCACTGCCGGGTTAAAAGGAAAAAGCATGGCTGAAAGACTGAGCTGGAATTTCACAACCAGGTGGCTTTGAACTCTGCAAACAGAAGTTCTGGGGGACTTATCTTGGCCAACAGACACAGTTGGAGGCTTGGATATTAAGACACAGGTTTTGAACAATATCCCCTAATTATGCCCCAGTCTAAGATCTTGATACAGGTAGATGTGTAGTCAAAGCTAAAACAACATACTTGAGAAATATAGGCTTTAACCTTTGAGCCTCACAATCCCCTTGTCTGTGGAACAGAAGTAGTACCTACTCATTTTGTCTTACAAAACAGTTGCAGAGATTGATACCTATATTACCATTTCAACAGCACTTCTGAGGCATAGAGTTCCACACTGTTAAATGTTAGGCAATATTTTGGGTTCTTTGTACTGCAAGTAGATGTAAAAAAATCAAAGAAAGCTATTTCAAATGAAAGATACTTCCTTTAAGTTGGAGGTTAGCATTCAGAAGCTAAGTGGGTTCATCAACCACAGTTCACATCATACCTGCAAGTGCACATGAATAAACCTACAAAATGAAAATACATTACAAATGATGCAGACAGAATACAGCAAACAGTAATAAATGAGGGGGTCCTAATATCCCACAAAATGCGGAGTGTACTTCAGGACACAAGCTAAACACAGTTGCATAATATTGCTAGCAAACCTCTTAACATACTGTAAGTTCCTTTCTCATGCAGAAAACAAACTTTCCCCAAGTTCAGGCTGTGACTTACCTTATGATCCTTTCCTAATATTTCCATCTTTCTTTTAACCTTGAGTGCACAACAGGTTGGTTTTAGCAGTGTTTTCTTGTTGCTTATGCATACACCTCACAGCAGGTGCTTAGTGGGCTCCTCCTGAGCCTTTTGTAACGCTGACAAGAAGGGGTTCACAGAGAGTGGTATTTAGTGCATCTCTCCAGCACCAAATGAGATGTTGACTCTCACAGTAACCACCTGGAAAGGGCTGTTGGGAACCCTTTTGACAATGCCAAGCAATCAGCCCTGCAGCAGTATCCCTGGAAATCCTCCCTCTGTGAGAACTCCACAGCTGCTTACACTTGAATTGGCTGATGGGAGGAGTGCTCACTACATGTTACTGATAGCAGGGTTAATATCACACTGATATATGTGACTGTACATTGGCTATAATTTGGCTTTAAAAACGTTAAATGTTAACAGGGAGGACAAGTTTTTTCATTGCTCTCCTCCATATAAGCAGAGCCTTTGTCTGTCTATAGGTGTGCACTAGTGTAGCTAGACTAGGTATAGTGAGTATAGACACTGGAAGAAAATATTTTACCAGGGAGAAAGGATGATACAACCCTCTCCTTTAAATCAGGATGGTGCTGTCAGCAGGGGGGTATGTGCACTAGCTGGCCTGTACTACATACCATGATGGGTGCTCATGTAATGGCAGGTGCCCTTATGAGTTTGAGTGGTAGCTGCTCTATCTCTTCCTGGGGTTTTCTATGGTCGCAGTTTGCCTTGTTAATAACTGAAAGTCCTGGACGGGCACGTGATCTGCCACAGTATTTCAGAGGTACCTTCATGGGTAAAAGAAGAACTAACTAGAGTTTCTGTGCAAAGTTCAATATGATACTTTTTATGTAGGGAAAGTCAAACTCTGGAAAGTATCTTTGAAATACAAAGTGATGACTAAGTTTTAAAGAGTTATTAGAGCATCCTAGAAAATAGGATACCTAACTAATGTTATCAAGCTCCACAAAGAAAGGACATTTTCCTTGTTTTCACAAATGGGATTATTAATTTCCTAAGGAAAAGATAGACAGTATTGAAAGAGTTTAAGGAGACACTCTAAGATACGTACAACAAGGGTGTTCGCTATTGAGAAAAAAATAGCTTTCCATAAATATCATATATGTACTTGCCCACAAAACAGCAGAATCTCACCACAAAGAAAATGGGCCATTTCCCAGGAGATGTAAGAAAAAAAGAATTATCAGGAAAGCAAAGTGCCTGACCCCCTGAGCAGGAGACTGGCACAAAGTGACTACCTTATGGCTCAGTTGCTTACTGCTGACATATTTAAGAGTGGAGCCATAGAAACATAAGAATAAATATTTTCCTCTTCAGAGGGACAGTAGAACTGATGTTGAAAAAAAGAGAGTGATGAAATACCAGATATCGTCACCATAGCCCCTTCATTCACTGGCAGGGTAAATTTGGAAACACAGCAGAGAAGGGATCTGTGGGTAGGAGACTATAGCAATTCTACATCTTGTACCTGTGAACAAGGGAAGCAGAACTCCACAAAGGGAAATTATTAGCAGTAAAAGCTGAGGCAAGAATTCACACTGCAGAGGGCTTGTGTTTGGTTGTTTGAACAGGGATCAGAGTGGGTCTTGTGCAGCAGCAGCACCACCCAGGAGATCAACCTGCATTTGGACAGTAGAAGCAAACCTCCTGTCCATGGCATGGTTACTGTACAGGGCAAAATACCTGGAAGTCCACCCTGCATCCCAGCTTCTGGGAGTGGGGCAGGTGATCCTTTAGGCTGGCTATAAAGTCTGTCCTCCCATTACAGCCTCATTTCAGAGAATAGTGCTCCCAGCACCAAGCCTCTCTCCTTGGGAGAAGCAGCCCTGGCATACCTGGAGGAGAGGACAGGGTTGGTGGCTAGCAGAAGAGAATACAAGACAAGAGTCGATGGCTAGGAAGAACCCTTCGTCTCCCTGCTTATGAGGAGAAGAGACCTGGCAACACTGCTGTGCAAAAAGTCACAGGAGGGATTTGAGGCTGCAGAAATGCTGTGGCATTGAGGCTGTTATTGTAAGGTGTCTGATCCCAAAAGCAGCCTCTATCTTCCTCTGGGTGGCAATTCCCTCCCATTCAGGAGGTTCTTCTTAATCCAAGGCCACCCCTAGTAATGGGAGCTACCCTGGCAGGTGCACAAAAGAAAACGGGCCTCTTTGCCAGTTCTGCATCCACACTGTCCTTGAGACAGGTATTAGATACCTAATATATAAACGTTTATATTTAACATACTTCTATGTGTAATTTAGTGTATTGTAGCTTTTACATATATAACAAAATTGTATGATGTATTATTGCAGCTGTATTATTATATAGAGTACAGTATAAGTAATACACACTCAAATATATGTCTATATTTATATATTAACCTTATTCTGCACATACATACATATATACAAAAGACTGATTCTGTTTTTTTCCACACATCTTCATATATACCTAGGCTTTATTTATTGAATGAACATTTGCAGCCCCTCTTCCACATCAAGTGACTTTTGAAACTCTTCAGCTGCTTGTGGGACTAGTGTTGGGAAAGAATTACCCTGAGTATATGGATTACCATTCCTAGGTCAAGAGATCCTGTGTTGTAGGCAGCATAAAACCTTACTAAGAACTTGGCTCTTGAAAAAACAGTCAGCACTTACTGAGTCCAACACCCTCCATTTTTTTGGTGTGAGTCAAGACAGACTATATAGGGCCATAGAATCCTTTCAGTTGGAAGGGACCTTTAAAGGTGAACGGATCCAACACCCTGCAATAAGCAGTGACATCTTCAACTAGATCAGGTTGCTCAGAGCCCTGGCCTTGAATGTTTGCAGGGATGGGACATCTACCACCTCTGTGGGCAGCCTGTCCTGGTGTTTCACCACCCTCAGAAAAAATTTAAAAAACCCACCTTCTTCCTTATATATAAATCTAAATGAACCCTCTTTTAGTTCAAATCCATTACTTCTTATGCAATTGCCACAGGCCCTGCTCAAACATCTGTCCCCATCTTTCTTATATGACAAAGCCTATTTTGGAAGTTGCCTAAAAAGCTACCAACACAGTTTTATAAGTTATTTTGTCACTAATTTGGATATCTAGAATGGCTCACAGCCAGTGAAAATCTAGTACTGACAAAGATTGCTGTCAGTGGAAATTTTGTATGCTCCCATCCTGTGCATTATCGTTGCACTAATTAAGCTGTGCAATAGACTCTGCCTAACTAGGGAATGAAAACATTCTTTGCTTTTCAAAATATTCTATCATTTGTTTAAAGTTGGAGGAGTTTCTTAATGTTTTATAATAGTTATAATTAGGAACTATTTGGATATAATTTCATATACTTATATAATAATATTGATACTTGATATTTAGGGCTCAAGGTAGAGCAAAGGCACAAAAGGGTCTCTGTAGTTTGTAACATATTTAGGCCATCTAGTATCTTAACAAGGATTTTGTGCTACATTGCTGCACAATGGGGGAAGAACTGTGGCCATAAAGCTTTAAAAGCACAAACTGGTAGCTATGGCTTAAGCTAAGCAAACAATATGAGAGGAAAAGTGTCTACAACACACTGCTAGTCATAACCTGGAAAACAGAAAAGGTAATGAAGCAAAAATGGTTTCTCTGAATAACGTGAAATTATCTAAAATGAAGCAGTCACTGAAATGCCTAGAGCTTATTTTTAGCCACCTCGTTAAGAACTCTGGCTTTTCAGGGACTACATCATCTGTGACATCCATCCACATAAACTGCAGTGAAAACAGGAAATCCTGAGCTCAACATTTACTGGCACCAAAGGGATCCCAGGGCTTCCAGTTTTCTAGGGTGATGAGTTATTTTGAGTGCCTCAGTTCTGAGGTGCTCAGCTCAGCTGTCAGAGGGTAAACACTCAGCTGCTCCCAGAATTTAAAGCTTTTGGAGCATCTCCCACGGAGCCAGAAACTGAGGTTTCAGAATCCATGGTCAAATACAAAATAAGCTAGCCTGTACCTTCAAAGATGAATTCTATAATAATGACTTTTACTACAGTATTCCTCTGGGAAGAAACTGGGTTAAGGACCCCATCATCACAAGCACTGCAGACCCGAACTGCTCACCTCTGGGGGCTGATCTTCCCCTTTGGCCTCTGCAGGACCTGCCAGCATCCTATTCCCTGACACACCCCACCAGCTATTGGGGAGTGTGTGCAAGGTTTGATAGATCTCGTACCCTGGCTGAGGCCGGTTATGTAGCAAGCCTACCCTATGTGAAACTACTAAAGATTTGACAGGTACTTATTTTAATTTGTTTTGAAACAGAAGTGTTATTGTCTTAATACAAAGATGACCTGGAACACACTCCAAACATCTTGGCTTAAAAACCATATGGAGGAAAACCAGTCATGTATTAGGTTAGGGAGTTCTACATTCAGGACACAACCTCGCTGTGTATCAGGTGTTTCCTTATGGCATTTTGTACTCAATACTTCCACACATTTGGAGGGTTTCCTCCTTCAAAAAAAAGGGATACGCAAGCAGGGCATGCTCTTTCTAAAGTTGCTGGAGACTGCCAAGCACCCTCTGCCTCCTTCATACCTGTAACAATTTCATTCCTCAGGGGCTGGTGTGGATCTGAGGCTGGTAAATCAAACTACTGCAGGTGGACACTGAATGGCTGCAGAAATATGTCTCCTGCTCTGTGAAAGTCTTCTAGCACCAGTCCAAGATAGGTTTGAGAGAGGCTGTACACCATATAAGCATAAGCATGTGAATTAAGCCACCTTTGGGCAAGTCACAGTGCAGAAACTGTAACAAGAAGAGAAAAAAAATAGACTGGCAGCAAGTTAGAGAGGAAGGAAGTGTGATTTTCTCAGGAGATAAAATAGCATCCAGAACAAAGGTGGTGAGGTGAGATCCTGAAAATCCTAACACATGACACTACCAGCAGTCATTGCTACAAAACTCTTCAGTTTAGAAGAGAAACTGCAGAGTCCAAAAAAATGTTATCTACTGTCTAACAGAAAAAGACTGAAAACTCTAGTATTTATGGGCAATTAAAGTTCCCTGGTTTCATTTGTCAAGTGTTAGTTTATGTTCTGTGCATGAGATGTTACATGACTTTCTCCGTTTCTTTGACTCTAGAGCATTTGACAGAACTGACAGAATAAAAGCATGTGGCATCATCTGAAAATGAGATTAATAATTATATTGAGTTTATGCAGCAAAAGCATGAGCATATGAAAACAGGAGTCTAGGACTCATGGAACATTTGAATGTTTAGTGATTATTAGCTTACAAGAGAAGAAAAACATCTGCAAATTTCTAAATGCACAGCTGTCTGTGATGGATATGACAAAACTGAACAAGCTTAAGATGTAGCAAAGAATATTTAGATTGAGTATTAAGAAGAAAAAATACAGATAAAATATGGTGAAGCACTTGGATAAATTTCCTGCAGAATTTCTACCATACTCGCCATTGGAGTCCTTAAAAACAATCTTTTGGGAGTGAGCAGACTGTGCTTTGGGACAGGGAAATGCAATTTGGAGGTCCCTACCATTCATTACTGCAGTCCCTCAAAGAGACGGAAGGTAACTTTCACAGGAGCTTACAGCTCCTATGCAGTATCTCATACAGCTGCAGAAGTTTTGGGGCCTTTTTGGATCAGGAGTCTATGTATGTTAAGAATTTCCCATCGAGCTGTTGCTGAGCAATATGAAACATTTCTTAGCCCCACCATACTGTCTCCATACAGTTCTCACTACCAGACTAGGGAGTAGCAAGGAAGGTTGCAAATTAAATTCACTTCTTTTCTGTGTCAATGTTCCTATTAAATCACAAAACTTAATCTGTCATAGATGAAACTGGAAAATTTGCCTGCGACCTACAACCAACCATTCCAGCCTTTTCCTGGTGACCACCTGGCTGGCTCTACATGCCACCATTCTGATGCAGCCTTGCTTATCCCAGTAGCTACCTTGTCAAAGCACATGGCTGCCTGCTAGGACTAACATTTGAGAGATCAGCTTCTAATTTATTTATTGCCATGTCAACACCGAATAACTTAAGCATATTTTCCACAGATGACTGCACATTTTTTTTAACACACTGTTTCATGTCTGTGTGCCACTAAGCATTCCAAGATTTTTTTGCAAGCTGTCATATATTTTTTGGCATTACATAATCATTTTATCCATAAGCTGCTAGTGGACTTTTTATCTGACTCCAGACCAAGCTCTGCCTATCTGCAAGCCTCCTTCTTCCATTTGTCTCGACTACAAAACATGACTTGGAATATTCCTGTGAGTGAACCAGCATTTTTGCTGATATGAGGTTCTTTATAACTGTCTTATCATCTCACTGAGAAGAGCTTGGTGGTAACATCTGATTGTGCTTTCATGTACTTACATCACATCTACAAAAGAAGAATTTTTTCCCCTTGCAAATAATTTCATTTCAATAACCATTACTCAAAAGATCTCAAAATATAGTCCATTAGGATTCTTAATGAAATATTGCAGAGGTTGTTTTCTGACAGAGTCCTGGGTTTTGCTCTCTTCCACAGTATTATCTCATTGTTACTATCATGTGCCTACATTTAGTCATCTGATCAGTCATACAGATTCAGTATTACTTTCAAAAATCCAGCAGAATTACTTGCACATTAAAAATGAGTCATTTGTTTGAATCAGGGTCCATACCTCTAAGAACGCCTGGAAAATCAGTCTTGACATAAACCAGCTTTCATTTAACCCATACTTTGGCTGAGTTGCAGCAATAAGATTTATCTCATTAAATATTTTGGTGATACACAGATTAAATTAAATTTATTTTAAATTATGAGTGGTTAATCTGCAGATTAAAATAAAAACTAGGCAAAGTTTTGTGATTCAAGTCACAGATAAGCAAATGTCATGTTCATGCAGGTGTAGCAGTTTTCAGTAGTTTTCATCAAGAATATGAACTATTGTAAAAGAAAGTTGGCAAAGTATTTGAATAGATACTTTGTCAATGGAAATCATGGGGCTTTACGCAGGTCTAGCAAAAAGCACAGGTCTCTGGGTGTATTTGAATTACTGATGATTTGTAGAAAACCAACTCATGTGTTGCCAGCAGTGATGTGAAACTCTTTTGAGCCTAACTTACTCCTGCAACCATTTAGCAGGAACAGACTAAGTGAAAAATTACTAGACTTGGGATTTTTTTTATTATTCTGCCCACCCATACCCCCAGTCCTCTCCCACTCACCCCAAAAAAACCAAACAACAACCCCGCCAAAACAAGCTAACCCCAGCATACCGCATCTCACTAGAGTCACAGCATACTTTTCTGGAAGCTCCACAGCGCTAATAGCTCCACCATTTCTCCTTCAGAGACAAAGTTGTGTGGTGAGATGTATGTTCTCATCTCCCATTTCAGTCTTGGCAAGCCCTGGGCTCGCCTATGAGAGAAGCAGCAAACCTCCTGCTGTTTAGAGGCCCTTCTCATACAGGCTGAGATGACAACTGCTTAGCTCCTGTTCCCTGCTGGTTCAACAGGACCAGGAGGGTTACCATGTAGTGATTTAAATATTTTTGTCATCAAAACCAAAACTCACTACAATGGATCAGTAGGAAGAGAGGGTGCCATTTATGTATAAAAATCTGATGCTTCAACAGATGTAGTTTAATCAAAATGCCACTTTCCTCTGGTTTTCATCCAGAGGTTCAGAGAAGGGTGGTAGAATTTCCTGTATCTCCCTGTAAAAGGATAGGGATTAAGAATCCCTTTTTAAAATATTTCAGATAGCAGCTGGAAAGAGAAAGGCTGGCAAATCTTCTCTGAGTGTGATGTATTTCTTTTCTCCCATCTAGCTTGAGTCAGGACTGTTAAATGACTCTGAGCAGTATCAAAGCAGAAGAGCACACGCCTGTGGCGTGCAGCTGCTACTAACTCGCTCTGAACGTGTGATCTGGGATGAATTATGAATAGTGTATCGTGTAGACCGCTGTTTCCTAGAAAACAGACTCTGAAGTTACTGAAACTTGACTTCCAAAAGCCCTGCTGCTTCCACTGCCACCACCCACTTCTCTTGTTGTCTATGGTCCAAGATTGCTGTCTCTCTTAGCAAAGACTCAGCCAAGGTCTCCCTTCCCAGGTCCCCACTCCAGACACACATTGATCTGGAGAGTGAGCAGACATAAATTGGCAGACAGTCTCAAGCCCCAAAGAATTTACTATCTCAATTAAATAATAAAACAAATAGACACAGAACGTTGCAAAACATGCAGATACACATGCTTGAAGACTAAGAATGTGTCAATGGTGGAGGTTGAAAAAAGAGCCTCAGTATCTGATTTCTGTCCCAGTACTTTCATCACCAGCCTTTGCTGCCCATCTGCACTGAAGTCTGGATATTCCAGGCACCATATGAATGAATTCTAGCAGGTTACCCAGCGTATCTGTTTAAAACTGAGCATTAAGGAGTTTCTTATCTTCGAGACCAGAACTATCTCAGAAATGCAAGGTAAAGTACAGTTTTAAAAACTGATTCCCAAAAGTAAACAAAAAACCTGTGTATTTAATACTGTCTGGTCTAATTCTCAGACCTTTTTTTCTAAGTGAGCATGTCTTCCTAATCCTCACTTATTAGAAGATTTATTTGGGTTTTTAAGGCTCTTGGACTTTTGTTTTCTTTCCACAGTAAGTGGATAGATGCTCGCTAATTGTTCATGAGTGGCTACATCTGATTCCATTACCTTACTCTTTGTACAGTTATGCAAAGCCGATGTGAAACACTACTATTCTGAATTAATTGTTACTTCATATTCCCACTTCACTGACAAAAATGGCTGGCTTAGACATAGGGCAGTGGAGAAGTAGGGAGAAGCAGGCACTTGAGATATGAAGAGAGAGAGAGAGAGAGAAAGAAAGAGATAGATAGATGATAGATAGATAGATAGATAGATAGATAGATAGATAGATAGATAGATAGATTTAATCACAGCCAATATAAATTAGGTTATGAAATTCTCCACTTAGAGACATGACAACTTTTAGAGTCTTTCTAAATAAACTTATTAAAATATATCTGCTATTCACAGAAATTATGCAGAAGTGTAATTTCTTCTCTCTCCAGAATGAAGACATTTTAATGTAAATTATATTGTAATCAAAATCTCCTTCTTTAAAATCTCATCTCTGCCTTCTCTTATGGCCTCTACAGTTTTGGACAATCTGAGATTTTTCTCTGTTGGTATTAGAGTCAGGAAAAAAAAAAAAAAGGCAAGCAATAGCAGCAGCATCTCTAGTGAAATAGAAATCACTCACATGTGGCCAAGCAGATAAGAGTTTTGATCACTTGAAGCACTGTACCTAGGTGTTTTCTTTAATTATACAACATTTTAGGTGCCATTATGTAACTCAATTGCACATAACATCACTTCCTAAAATCCTCACTCCTTTCCCCTAGTCCACTTAGATCCCGGGAAGAAGAGAAATTCTGATGTAAAATATAAGTAGAAAGAAGACTAAGAACCACTAAATTATACAAGAGGAATCCATTGGTTTTGATTAGTTTTCAGACCATTATTAGTGAAATAAAAAGAGACAGACTTATTTTCAAAGACAATAGAACATGTGTGAGTCCCATAGTCTTCACTAGATTTTATCAGCATTGCCCATTTCTGAATTTGATGAGTTGTCATGTTAGGCATGATAGGTGATCTTTGTTGGCCTCTGATGACGGGCCAAAGAACTCTTTTTTCTTTTATGCTTTTGGCAAGAATTAATTCTGGTCTACCTGGAAAAGCATACTCAGTGATTTTTGTCCTATTGGACTTTACTTACAGTTTGCTAAATAGCATATCAGATAATCAACAAATAAAAATATTCAGAAGAAAAAAGGGATGGGGGGAACATGAACTGGGGATCACAAATATAAATCTATACTAATTTTATATTACACATTCACTTACAGTATACTGTGTCCCAAGCAGCTGCTGGTGATAAATCTATCAGAGACGGGTATCAGTGAATGAACCATCAGGCCTGATTCTCAGGCATGTCTGCACTTCTTTGGATCAGCCAAGGGACCAGGGAACTGTAATGGGACCTTTATTAAAAGGCTGCTCTCCACAGTCTTCTCCTTTCAGCCTGTGCAGTCATTCTTCTAAAACAAAAAACAAGGGCCTTTCAATATCCTTAATCATGGGATGATTAAGAAGCATTTTTACTTCCAAAATAGTATATAGGCTTTAGGAGTAGATAGCAATTAAACAGAGAGAAACAAAATTAAATTGGAGAAGATATACTGGGATTCTTCCTGTCAATACCATTACTCAGACATAGTTTTCTGAAATCTTGAAAGCAGACTCACACTTTCAAAGCTGCAAATCATACAAGAACATACCCATCCCTGAGAAAGGGCTCCAGATGCTGTTAAATACCAAAGGAAAAAAAAGGTTTCACATTCATTTAGGGGGTGCTTCCTGATCTGCTGAACCGGGGACTAAAAGCTCTCAATGTCCCTCTGATGCCAAGGTGTGCATACACAAGGGCTAACAGCAAGAGAGATCATGGGTGTGACGTTCTCTGCTGATAACACTGCTAGCATGTACCACTGCAGAGAACTTACATGCCTTATCAGAATTGGGGTTTTGTTCCCTTTAATACAGCAAAACATCACGTTTCAAGATACTTGTTGTGCAAGGTCAGCATGAAGATTGTCCTAAGAAGGAAAAACTCACTCAGTAGATATATTCATAAACACCAAGAGAAGGATTGCATTTTGAGTCAGCATAAAGAAAGGGGCCATCTTCACAGATCCCTTAAAATGCAAAATGGTTTTATTCCCCTCTCTGCTTCTTATCTGCAAGTTTTACCTGACTTAACAAAGTGTCAGCATTTCCTTCTGCAGCCTGAATTCTCAGGGCTCTACCACTCTCAAAAAATTTGCCCCAGGCTGAAATAAAGCAGACATGCTAAAGCTACTAGGAACATTTTCCTGAATTATTGTGTAAGATGCTTTTTGTTTCTCATTTTATTCATAAGCAGACAATGGAGCTCTGAGTGTTATCAGTATCGTACAGGAAATTACTCTGACCACTTAAAAGACTCTTCAACTTATTTTTCAGGAAAACCGTTGATATATGAAAGCCAGTAACATTTAGATAAAAGCATATAAATCCTGTACATATTTATATAGGATCACAAAGCAGAAGACCAACAGCAGCTGGTATTTTTTAGACCTCTTTTATAGATGGAGAAACTGTGCATGGAGAAATTTCCCTATGTAACAGGATAATCTCATAAAAAGATACCTGCAATCCTGCTTCTCCATTCCTCTAATCTTCATATTGTTTATCCCCCAGATATATTAGGCACTGATTTTAGCACATATCAGCATGTATAGTAGATTATCACATAATGGTGCTGTGAGAACCTGAAGTGTTTGGGGGAAGGTACTGTTTTGGTTTTTTTTAAATCTGTGACAATGGTTCTGATCTCTTTGGCAACAAAGCTGAATTTGAAAAGCAGAAGAGCCTATTTGCTTCTGTATCCTTCCAAGCTTATTTGCTCTTACTAGCCAAACACTGGCACAGGCTGCCCAAAGAGACTGTGGGATCTCCAGCCTTGGAGAATCTCAGACCTGGACCAGGCAAGAGCAACCTGATCCAAATTTGAAGTTGTACCAAATGACCTCCAGAGGGCCCTTTCAACCTAAATGGTTTTGTTATTTTATTCTTTTCCAGTTTCTCTGTATTCTATTAAATGGTTCACCTCAAACTGTGACAAATCCATGCTTTTGACTTTGTGTGCTGATATAGAAGGTCAAGTGTAATTTTGCACTAGATCTACCCAGGAAAGCAGACGGAACTTCTTGATTGCAGGAGAGCTTAGGCAGCTTGAAGCATAGGTTATTTTTATCAGGTCTCTTCCTTTGGCAGCAATTTTATTTAGATTATTGCACTGCATTCACTGGCAACAAACAATTAGAAGACACTAGTTCTTTTTAACCCCTATTTTGGCTACACTGCTGAAAAAGGGACATTACAAATAACAGGACACTGGAAGAATATTTGAATAATATTTTCATTATCACACTTGCTCATGCTCGTGAAGACAGTGAAATATCTTATATGATATCTCTTGTCAAGGTGACACACAAAACAAGAGGGTAACAGATTCAGGGACTGAAATGGAAAGAGGTATTACCATTACAGTACCACTCCAACAGACAAAGAGACTTAGATATATGCAAATAACTTAATTGATTAAAGAGGATTGAGCAGAGGAACTGTGGTTACAAGACTTGTGAATTTTGGCCTGACTGTACCAACTGTACCCCTCAGTTATTGTGGAATGCAAACAAGAGATCTCCTCTGGGCTGAGGAAAGACTGAGAAAAGCTGAGAAAGCTGGAGTTGTTCAGCCTGGAGAACAGAAGGCTTCAGAGACTTTACTGTGGGCTCTCAAGAAGAGGGCTCATAAGAAGGATGGGCTCATAAGAAGGACTTTTAGTAGGGCCTATTGTGATAGGACCAGGGGTAATGGCTTTAAACTGAAAGAGGGAAAATTTATACTAGATGTAAGGAAGAGGTTTTTCACAATGAAAGTGGTGAAACACGTGCACATGTTGCCCAGAGATGTGGAAGGTGCCCCATCCTTGGAAACATTCAGGGCCAGGTTAGATGGGGCTCTGAGCAACTTGGTCTAGTTGAAAATGACCCTGCTTCTGGCAGGGGGCTTGAACTAAATCACCTTTAAAGGTCCCTTCCAATACAAACCATTCTATGATTCTCTGAATCAGAACTGAAGCAGAAGAGGGAAATGCTCATAAGGTAAACACTCACTGACTTTAGGGGCTGCTACCACCTTCACTGTAATGTTATGGACCAAACTGTAACCCAGCATCCTTTAAAAAAAAATTTGTCTAGTTCTGGTACAAATCTTACACTGTAATGAGAACCTCTTCAAGAAAATCATGTCTGGTAAAAACCAATAGATCTGTCTGCTTTGGGATCAGCTGACAGGCTTACCTAAAACCTCTTCCTTACCCTCTCTGTCCTCCACTCCCAAATGATTTGGAGAAGGGAACTGAGAATGGAGATGGTTACTTTAGGAGAGCTCAGTTTGACATATGACTCTTTTCAACCTGTCCCTGGAATTTGGCAAGGAAGTCTGATGATGCCAAACAGGATTCTACTCTTTGCTGTAGAGCCCACCTGAGACTGCCCCTAGTATTTACTAGCACTCTTGCTGAGATCTGAAATACCAAAACTGAGCTGGGAGCAGGAGGCAGCCACCATACCACTGACACAATGCTGGGAAAAGGCTTGCACAGCAATTGCCCCAAAAGCTGTGCTCTGCCTTTAAGACAAGGAAGTAAAAGAAGACCAAGTTCAGGAAAGTAGAATTTCGATATGTCCTTAACCTTAAATCCCACAGAAAGCTCTGAGATTTAAATGCTTGTTTCAATTTACACTCACACTAAGGTGCTATCTGTATAGGAATGGATTTTAGCATGTACTTACATACTTCTCTCTCTCACAGTTTGAATGTTAGGATGTCTTTGCAGGTGAGAATTGGCATCTTAAACCTACAGGCTTGGCCTTACCTTTAGTTTTAGTAGAGCCCTTGTTTTCCCTCAATGTTTCAGAATCAAAGCCCTACTGTTTAACATTTCTCTCCTATCTTTCTTTCCACAGTATGTGGCATTTGCCTCCTTGTTCTTCATTCTGGTCTCCATCACCACCTTCTGCCTCGAGACCCATGAGAGATTTAACCCCATTGTGAACAAGACAGAAACTGAATTCATCGGGAATGACACCCAGGTGCGGCACTACAGGGAAGCAGAGACTGAAGCCTTTCTCACCTACATCGAAGGTGTCTGTGTGGTCTGGTTTACATTTGAGTTCTTGATGAGAGTCACTTTCTGCCCAAACAAGGTGGAATTTATCAAAAACTCTTTGAACATCATTGACTTTGTGGCCATACTGCCTTTCTATCTAGAGGTTGGACTCAGTGGCCTGTCTTCCAAAGCTGCTAAGGATGTCCTGGGCTTCCTCCGCGTAGTCCGTTTCGTGCGAATCCTGCGAATTTTCAAGCTGACCCGCCACTTCGTTGGGTTGCGGGTCTTGGGACACACCCTCCGTGCCAGCACAAACGAATTCTTGCTGCTCATCATATTTTTGGCATTGGGCGTCTTAATCTTTGCCACGATGATCTATTATGCCGAGAGAATAGGTGCTAAACCAAATGACCCTAGTGCCAGTGAACACACACACTTTAAAAATATCCCCATCGGCTTTTGGTGGGCTGTTGTCACCATGACGACCCTGGGCTACGGAGACATGTATCCTCAGACTTGGTCAGGCATGCTGGTGGGGGCCCTCTGTGCTCTCGCTGGTGTGCTGACCATTGCCATGCCTGTCCCTGTCATTGTGAACAATTTCGGAATGTATTACTCCTTAGCTATGGCTAAGCAGAAGCTACCAAAGAAAAAAAAGAAGCATATCCCGAGGCCACCCCAGCTGGGATCCCCCAATTATTGTAAATCTGTCGTAAACTCTCCACACCACAGTACTCAGAGCGACACTTGCCCACTGGCCCAAGAAGAAATTTTAGAAATTAACAGAGCAGGTAGGAAACCTCTTAGAGGAATGTCCATCTGACCGTTAACCTCCATCCCGCGTAGTGATTTAAGATTCAGCCAGACTGCTTTCTTAGAGCAATGGGTAGCACATTTATCCATTCTAGTCCCACCATCACACAATGAATAATCTGTGTGAAGTCTAGGTTGCAGGGACAAATGGTACAGTGGAGGCTGATCAGCAAAACTAAGGATGAGAGCACGCTCTAGGAGCCCAAACTTTGGTCCTGGTTAAGGGCATACAAGTCTCAAGATATTTCGAAAAGCTGTTACATCTAGTGGAAGAATTTTGAGAGTTCTACAGCTATGTTGCTGGACTGTGTAATGCATCTCAGAGGCTCCTGAGAGCTGAATGCTTCATAGAGCAGAGTAGGAGCCAAGTACTCAGCAATTACAGAGTTTTCTGACAAAACATGGCTGGAATTTGAAACAGCCAGATGCTTTCTCATTTGTTCCCATTTGGGACCTCTCAGCTGTTTTAAATGGCAGATATTGTACATCTCATTACAGAAACTAGGTGCCTAGTAAGTTGAAGGGACAACTATACCATCATGCATATTCATGAGACAATCCTGTCTCTTTCTGATGATTAACTGCAAAGTAGAACAACAGCTCAAATTCTTGACACTAATGCAAAATGACTCACTCTGAGACAAGACTAGATGTAAGGATGTTTATTCCATGGCATGCAAATCAATCTATTCTATAATATTCCACTAGAATTTAGCATTTAGAGCTATAGAGAGTTTTAAACCACATTTTCTAAAACATGCTCCTTTTGCAAGTGTGGGTTGGTGAGTTACAGCTCTTTCAACCTTCTAACAGCAAAGGCCAACTGCGAAAGGTCTGCCTGGTCATTACTGGCTGGTTTGGCCTAAAGAGTGATCACCTCATGATATGGTATTCTTATTTTTAATTATACTGATTCATGTTAGCAATAGGTGAAACCAGAGCAAAATTAATCATACTAATTCTACTGGGAGGGGGGAGGGAAATGGAAAAAATACTAGTCACCATGGAATATATTATAGTATCCCATGGCTAGTGGTTAATTATGGGAATATCTCAGTTTTATGAGACTCCTCCTATAGCACACAAAATTACGGGGCTCCAGTTTGATGATTATTTAAACCCCATAATCTACCTCTACCCATGGAATATCACTATTTATTCTATAGAGTAATTTGAAAGTAGATAACCATGTTGAAAACAAAGCCAACTTCATTTTTGGCAGATGTTCCAGCCAAGTAGACATTCTTCAGCCTATTCAGAGTATCCCCTGTGCTGTGCAAGATAGGACAGATTGCCAGCCAAGTGGTCTTAACTAACATAGAGTTCAAAAGAGATGTTTTGAAAGAGTTAGCATATACCTATGATGGTCTTGTGTTATCATTTTTTTGCTTTGAAGAAAATTCTAATTTGTTACTCATTGTGAGTGAGGTATTCTCTTGTCATCTCATAGCCATGCATGTTGATGTCATTGTGAGAAGCACAAAGAAAGTGAGACTTTCCTTTGTGTGTGACTTCACCAATGCTAATGCTAATTTTGGAGGGGAAGAGCTGGTGGGAATCTTTCTCTTCTATTATCTTTTCTCTTCTTTTGTTATTTCTTTTCCCTTTTGTGCAACTATGTAAAATCCATTCAGAAGGTAAATAGCTTTCATTTTGTTTTTGTTAAAGGCTGTTCCATTGCAACAGGCCAATCACAATTCACGTGACTGATAGACTGTACCAATTGTATCTTTGGCGCGTAAGTGATGATTTTATCATCCATTCCCCTCAGGTTGCAAATGCTTATCACAACTCATGTTCAAGCAGCAAACTTTTTCATAAGTAGATGTCTTTGTGGCATCACGTATGAAGAGGGAAAGAGGGCACAACACTATAGCTTGTCTCCTACTGTGAGCAATATGCCAGCTACCCAATTGTAGTGCACAAGAGATGCCAGACTCTGGAGTACTTTAGCAGTCAGCTACAGAGTGACTCTGCTCAGAAACCCCTGACTTTATAAAGTTCTTTCCATTACCCACCCTGGTCCTCTGTAGGAACTGGAGGACTAAGAACTCTACGAGTTCAGTACAATTCCACACTGGTATCCTGAGAATACATGTAATTTTGGTTCAATGTGGAACTGTTTTGCCACCATCAGTGCTCTAAAATCAGCTGTTACCACAATATCCATGAAGTATTGATAGTAACAGCAACTTATCTATTTCTGCAATAATTAAGAGAGACTATTTTTATACACATATACAAGCATATATATTTTAAGAAGTAGCAAAGCACACTTACACTTCAGCTAACAAAATGGTAACACAGTAGCTGGAGTTCTATTTCTGATAATTATTATGCACCACTAACAGCAAAAAATATTGCCTGCATCTTTTTAGCTTCCTAATAGGAAAAGATCAGAAGAACAGTGAAAAACAATAAGTAAGATCAGAACTGAACTGTTAAAACAAGATCTGCATTGCCTCGGATGTTGAGTTTCACTTCTGTAATACAAAGCATTCATAGGCACTGACTTATTTCTGAAACAATCACCGGCACATTATATGAAAATAGAGACTTGCAAGCAGTGAATATTTCCCACACTGTAAAATATTTGGATTGGTTAACAGTACCTGACTGTAAACAACCAGTTAATATTGCACTAAGAACACAGAATGGGTGCCTAATGTTTCCGAAATTATGCTTGAGTTGTCCAAGATATTTCTTGTAATTTTTAACTGTAAAGCTTCAGTGTGACTAGGTGTCTAGTGTCTAGGTCACATAAGATCATGTGATTAGTATCTAATACATTATAAAATAAAAGAGAAAGCCTGCTTAGCTGTGCAGGTGTAAGCCACATCCCATGAAGTTATTCATTCCACGTATTATTTGTGATTAAACGCTTCACAAAACAGGGATGAGTACAAAGTAGTTCCACATATGACTCCCCCTCTGTAGCCCTCTCATGCACCGAGTCAGCAGTCCACATCTGTTCTCAGTCCATGCACACAGGGCCAAGGGGGCTCAGCAGAGAGCTCTGCACAGCCACAGCCCGCCGCCTCCTCCCAGGATAAGGAGCACTTTCCTGGCACGGACACACAAACAGCAGAATTGTGCCCACAGGCTGCACAGCTGCTGCCAATGATGTTGCCATTTGCAGGCAAAGCAAAGATGCTTTGAATGTAAATTCTGGTAGGTTTGAATTAATTTTTTTTATTGTCCCCAGCCTTCTCAGCAGCTCAGTCCTGGGCTAATCTACACCTGGCAGGAGGGTGTCTTTAATTAACAGCACTCGATTTTAATTCTATATAAAGGATGTCAGAGTTTCATTCTACCATACCTCCCCTTCCTGCAGCAACCCTTCCTGCTTACCATCCCATCTGATCCTGCCAATGGGTGGCTGGGAAAGCAGCAGAAGGGAGGAAAGGCAGTTCAGAGTAGAGGATGGCAGAGCTACTGCTGCAGGCCTTCATAAGCAGCACTAAGAATGTAGAGATTTCCTCTATACAAAACATTGTCTTCAAGGCAGTTTCTATGGCAGTAAATTCTTAAGATACTGCTTATATAGTGCCTGGAGGAACTGGGTCTGATACAAATTTCTCCCAACCAATCTGACTAAAACCCCCTATCCTGGGGAAATCTCAGACTATAAAGGACCATGTGTCGCTTCCCTTAACATATACACACCAAGTTCTCACATCTCCATGTCAAACTATTGACTTTGTCATGTTGCAGTGTTGTTTACAGGCCCTGTTCAAGATCAGGGCTTCATTTTGGCAGCACTTTGTACTTGTCAACCACTGTGCTACAATCAAACACCCAACAGGCTAAGTAGACAGCAATGAGAAAATGGAAGCAATCTCCAGTATTTTTGTTTGACACAAGGCTTAATTTAAATGACTGAGATTACTTGAAAGGCCACTAGTTGAATATAACTAAATAAGCATCAGTCAACATTAGTCTGCTATGCTACAGTGTCTTTTATCTAAAGGCTTCTGAGTATTTTAAACTATCAGTATCATAACAGAAGGGAAAAGCAAACAAGCGAACAAAAACCCAGCAAAAACCCCCAACACCCAACCCCCCCCCCCAAAAAAAAAAAAACAGGCAAAGCAAAATTTGCTTCAAACAGAAGCAAGACAGAAAAGGACCATTTCAACCTCTCAAACTTGGCTGATTTCTCTCCCAAACCCCACAGTGTCCTACAGGTATAAGTAATTTAATTCAGTACATAGTGAAATCGTTTAAGGTGTAAGTTTGTAAGCCACAAAATATGCAAAATATGCAAAACAAATATTGAAAGCATCCAGTTTTGCTTTAAAAGTGTTTCTCAGCTCTTCAGTCACTTTCTACTGTGAGCTGTGTGCTTACCTGTAGGATAGGTTGACTACCGGTTACATTTTAAAGTTGTCATTGGATGAAGCAATGAATGTAATTTTTCAACACTGTAAAAGAAATTTAGAATATGAATGGAATTTATAACTTCATTTGATGCCTACAGTACTGTCTGGTGCCACAGAGCAATGGCCTTAAGAGTTCATCCATAATACATAAGCCCAGGTGATTGGTTATTTGGGGTTTGTTCAGAGATCTATCCCAACCCTTTACTCTTTGCATATATCTATTTACAACACCAGAAGACACAGTGTTTATATTGACTTTAATATGGTCAAAATAACAATTTCTCAGCTCTCTGATCCCCTCTGCATACAGCTTCACTTGAGCTATACTCCAAGGATATCATATCTTCATACAAACATATTGTGCAGCCTCTTTCACAGTGTATTACACATTGCATAGCTGTAAAAGAAGGGAGAAAATTACTAGAATTCAGGCACCTAAGAGGAGAGCAAAAATGTCTGTCATTACTAATATAGACCTTAGCTTCAGGAAAAAAAAAAAAAGTCTGTGGTTGTTTTACTTATCTGCCATAAGCCCAATTTTAAATAACCCACTCCTAGACTAACCCCATGTCTGAAAAGTAAAAGTAATCCAAGTCTGTCACTGACAGAGGTAAACTGCATCGTTGCAGTGACTCCAGTGTTCCATGGTCAGATGAACTGGAACAAGCTGTGATGTCAGGAACCTATTATTTCAATGCAATTTCCTGAGAGAGAGGGCTGATCTCCTTTTAAAGAAATAGTGTGGAATTACCCATTCCAGCCTTATCACTCATGCTTTCTGAAGGAGCTGCTCTTTTCTCAGGGCTTCATTTTTCATCCCTTCTGTCACCATAACCTAAATAACCTGTATTCCTTGTGCAACACGCCGGTTCTAACGTCAGAAGTGTGCTGAGCACTGTAATTCTAGTGCCAATGCTCAGTGGGAGCTGGGAACTCTTGGCAGTTCTTATCAGAGGCCCATTATGCTGCCTAACATTTCACAGTCATTTGTGAACCTCAGTGGCTTTTATAGATAGCAAGAATTGTTAAAGCCATAGGTATGTAGCCACTGTGGTGGTCCTTCAAACCACGGGGAAGCAAATCCTCTGATCAAATGTCTTTGAACATTATAAAAAAAAACTCATCTAATTTTAGTGTCATAAAACCTTTGACCCCCTTGTAAGATGAACAGTAGACAGCAAAGTAACTGCGAAGAGTTTAGGTCTGTTTCAGCTCAAAAAACTCTGATGTTTAAATGTGTTGGACATAAAAAATACTAAAAAGGCAGTGGAAAGGGTAATATGGAGGTGTATTTTCTTTCCTCACTGTACTTAGCCTTCCTAACCTTTAAAAATCAAAAACTCCTTACTCCAAAATAGCGAATAAGATAATGATCACATCTTGACATCACTGATGATGGAGTCCTTGGGATCTAATGGAGAATTTGTTAATAGCTCAAAATAAAAGGAATAAGACTCAGTTCCTCTCATCTAACTTAAGCTGCATTTGCCTGAGATCCTCCTTCTATTGTAAGAAGAAGCAGGCAGCCTCAGAGCTGCCTGATTCACTAATTCACTCATCTATGATCTGAATTGTCCTATAGGGGTGTCTTTCTCCATAGGAGTTCACAGGTGACTGCAGCTCTAACTCAACATCCTCAGTTAAGTGCCTACAGTTATGTGGAAGCACTTTGGATCTACTGCTTGCCCCCTGCACCATGTGGCACTTCTGCAATCTCATAGCTGTGGGTCACATGCAAAGCAGAATTTATAACTAACGTAACACTTTGTTGTGCAATTATTCATCTGTCATTTCCTGTAGAGATACAACTGGTGGGTGTCACTTGTACTACAGTGCTTGTTTTCCTTGGGATTTGAGCAAAAAATAACATCCTCTATATCAAGTAATTTGAAAGCAAAAAGGAGGAGTTATGAATTCAAGGATGGTGCATTGTGTTTCCTGCTTTTCTCTGGCACTGAGACATGAAAAAAATTTAAAAATTAGAAAATCTCCTCACCCAGACCCTGTGGGCCAGAGCCAGGGCTGAGTGTATGTAGGGACAGGACTGCACTAAGCTGAAAAACAATTGCTGAACTAAATAATAAAATTTAGGACTTTTCATGCCTTAATAACTTAATGAGCACGAGGCACTTTTAGTCATTGGAAAACACAGATACAAGCATTGCAGCCAAATAAGGACAACCTATGCCATCCTCCAGCACAAAGCAGATGTAAATATGGTAAATCCTTCTTCTCAAACATATGCCTGCCACTGCAGCTCCCATGCCATCTAGTGCAGAATGAATTCCTGGAACACAACAAAGGTACTCTTGGCATCTCTTCCTTCTGTTCAACAAGTATGATTGGTGTTTGCAGGACAGATACAAGAAAAGTCACCTATGTGCAACAAGTACAGCTCTTCTGCAGGAAAATTAAACAGATGAGATGACTTACCTGTTACTGCAAAAGGCATGGGGCTGAAAGGTGTAGGGTATGAGGTTCCAGTTCTGTGCCCAGTCCACTTGCTTATATCCCTCTTGGACTGTACTTGCTGGAAATTTTCTTCAAGCCATTTGGCTACTTGCTTGTCTGTTTATAAGCACAAAGCCAAAATAACAAGCAGTGTACCATTCCTGCCATCATTGTTATTTGTATTCATCCATATTCCATGTCTCAGACACCTTCCATACTGTACAGATCATCATACTGTATTCTTCAGTCAGAGCAGTAATATAAGATTGCAACGGGACTCACCTGACTGCATTTTCCTGCAACCTCTACCTGACCTGTCAATGACCCTCTGTACATAATAGAATATGGTGTTAGTGAGACTCCCAGAAGTTCAGGATAGGTATAAGAGAAACCCCAGAAGGGTTCGGATAAAACTAGGAAGGATCTTCCAGAGCTCTTTGCAATGCATTTTTTCCAGGAGCAACAGTTCTCAGCACTGCATTAAGCACATATCCAATTATGCCAATGTCCAATAAATATTACAATAGCAAGATGCACTGGATCTACTTTACTAGAGGTCCTGTATTTCTCTAGCAGTACCAATAGATAGGAAGCCAACATATTGTCACCTCACTTCAAGAAGTAGTACCTCTTAAGGGTGATATTCTCTGGGAGTGACGTTACTATGTTGGCCAAGTTAGTACTGGGAGAGACGGTCACCACCGTCACTGGAGTGCCTTTCCTGGGGGACACGGCTTCCTGGAGGGACCCAGGTCAACACGGTGGTGAGTAAATGTTGAAGAGGTAGGTTGGGTTGGAAGGCTTCTGTGTTCTTCTTGTAGCATACTAAATTCTGCTCTCATGCCAGCGTAAAGTCCATCGGTGTGATATCTACTCAGAAGAGCTTCATAGTAACTTTCAAAATACACAGTAATATAAAAATCAGGAAACTAATAAAGATACCTAGGTAAAGATATTTATTTTAATGGCCTTAGAATACTGGGGTAACTAAAACTGAGTTGTAATATAGGAATCTTAATTCTTTTACATGTTCTTCACATTTTCTCTCTTTTTCTCTTTCTCTCGTTCGCTCTGTTAACATTTACTTGTTATTACTGTACGTTGCTTGCGACTTGTGTATGTTACAGACTGTCACATTTTATTCTGTGAAGTTTTTCTCCAATTCCCATCAACCTGAGCTCCATGTTGGGCAGCCGAGGAGATTACAATACAGTTCTTTAATGCAAAAGAACAAGGAATGTCACAGACTATAGGTAACTTCACTGAGATTGTGACACAAAACCTGGTACGAGGTATTAATGCAAAGAGTAAGTACTTGGTATGAAAATAGAGCTACTTAGTTAAATTACTTTCTTTTTTTTTTTCAGATAGTCTGCATGAGAAAAATTAATTTTCATTACTCTTCAGCAGAAAAAACTCCCAAACCTACCTATTCAGGACTTTTGTCACTCCCATTTTGAAAACCGGTGGTGCCCCTGCCGAGACATCACTGCTCATTTTCAAAGGCTTCAACCCATATTTTCCATGCTGTTCTTCTCTATGCTGTACTTCCTCCCATACACTCCAAGTCATAATTTCATCATTTCATCATCCTTTGTCTGTGGTTTAATATATCTTCTCCATAATTCTTTGTCTAATTTAATGTAGTTATATCCCTTTCACTCTAAGGACATTATTTAACAACAACAGAAATGAGCCCCTACCCATGGGATTCACATTTCTTAATCCTTCATGAGGCTCTGGAGACTATAAAAATTGATTTCTGTAGCCAAAGATGGTCTGGCACAGAAGCATAATTTTTACTTTGCTGATTGATATCCTGAACAAAGTATTTTGTTTACAACCTCTCCCATTTACCCCCAAATCTATGTTAAAATAACAATAAAAAAATAGCTGATAGACATTGATCATTTTCTAGAGAGACATCATGGAGTTTATTGCTTATTCTTAATTGTCAGGAAATTCTATATTAACTCAGAAGTCATTATAGTCATGTTCCAACTCAAGAAAAGTATATTTTTCTCAGTGTGAAGTTCCTTTACTACCTGATTCACTATTATGTTCTGACCCTCTCTTAGTCGGTGAAGAAGCACAGCAGAGTTTAGATGGAGTCTAACATAAAAAAATAGAGTGATTTATAGTAATGCAGTTGATGAGCAGCCAATGAATATTAATGGGCAGCAAACACTATCCAGGAAGCTGACAGAAGTGAAATTTCAATTAAAGAGACTCAAGAGAATTGGGAATGTAACAGTAAATATTCCCTTTCCAAGCAATATATCAGTTAGAAATCATTGAATCATAGAATCATTTAGGTTGGAAAAGCCTTTTAAGATCCTCCAGTCCAACCATTAACCCAGCATTGTCAAGTCCACCACGAAACCATGGCTCTAAGTGCCACATCTACATGAGTTTTAAACATCCCCAGGGATGGAGATTCAACTACTTCCTTGGACAGCCTGTTCCAATACTAGACAACCCTTTCAGTGAAGAAATGTTTCCCAATATCTAATCTAAACCTCCCCTGACACGCCTTGAGGCCATTTCCTCATGTTCTATGACTTGTAACTTGTTACCTGTTGACAACCTCCTTTCAGGTCTTTTAAGAGAGCAACAGTTCACTCCTGAGCCTCCTTTTCTCCAGACTACACACCTCCAGCTCCCTCAGCTACTTCTCCTCAGACTTTTGCTTCAGACCCTTCCCCAACTCTGTTGCCCTTCTTTGGACTTGCTCCAGCATCAAAATGTCTTTCTTGTCATTAAGGGACCCAGAACTGGATATAGGACTCAAGGTGTGGCCTCACCAGTGCTGAGTACAAGGGGATAATGACTGCCCTGGTCCTACTGGCCACACTGTTCTGATACAAGGATGCCACTGGTCTTCTTGGCCACCTGGGCACACGCTGGCTCATGTGCAACCAGCTGTCAACCAGCATCCACAAGTCCTTCTCTGCCACGCAGCTTTCCAGTCACTCTTCCCTCAGCCTGTAGTACTGCCTGGGGTTGTTGTGACCCAATGGCAGGACCCAGCAGGCCCTGTTGAACCTCATCCAACTGGCCTTGGCCCATCAATCTGGCCTGTGCAGATCCCTCTGTAGAGCCTTCCTACCCTCCAGCAGATCAATGCTCCAACTTGATGTTGCCTGCAAACTGACTGAGGAAGCCCTTGAGCCCTCATCCAGGTCATTGATAAAGATATTAAACAGGACTGGCCCCAATACTGAACCCTGAGGAACACCACTGGTGACTGGCCACCAACTGGATTTAACTCCATTAAGCAACCACTGTCTGGGCCCAGCCATTCAGCCTGATTTTTACCGAGCAAAGAACGCACCTGTCCAAGGCATGAGCAGCTGGTTTCTCTAGGAGAACACTGTGGAAAACCTCTCCCTCATCCACTAAGCAAGTCATCTTGTCACGGAAGGAGATGAGGTTGGTCAAGCAGGATTTGCCATTCCTAAACCCATGCTGGCTAGTCCTGATCCCCAGGTTGTCCTGCACATGCCACATGATGGCACTCAAGATGATCTGCTCCATGACCTTCCCAGGGACTCAGATCAGGCTGACAGGCCTGTAGTTCCCCAGATCTTTCTTCCAGCTATTCTTGTAGCTGGACATCACATTTCCCAACTTGTAGTGAGCCAGGACTGATTATAAATTATAGAAAGTGGCTTGATGAGCATTTCCATGAGCTCCCTCAGTACCCTTGGTTGGGTCCCATCCAGCTCCATAGACTTCTGTGTGTCTAAGTGGCGTAGCAGGTCTCCATTTCCCCTTGGATTATGGGGGCTTCATCCTGCTCCCTGTCTTCCAGCTCAGGAGACTGGTACCCAGAGAACAACTGGTCTTACTATTAAAGACTGAGGCAAAGAAGGCATTGTGTACCTCATCCTTTTCCTCATCTTTTGTCACTATGTTGTCCCTACACATCTAATAAAGTAGAGAGATTTTCCTTAGCTCTCCTTTTGTTGCTAATATATTTATGGAAACATTTTTTACTGTCTTTTATGGCACTGGCCAGATTAAGTTCTAGCTGGGCTTTGGCCCTTCTATTTTTCTGCTTGCATAACCTCACAACATCCCTGTAGTTCTCCTGAGTTGCCTGCCCCTTCTTCCAAAGGTGATAAACTTTCATTTTTTTTCCTGAGTTTCAGCCAAAGCTCTCTGTTCAGCCAGGCTGGGCTTCTTTCACTGCCTGGTCTTTTGGCACATGGGGACAGACTGCTCCTGCACCTTTAGGATTTCCTTCTTGATTTCTTTGCCCTTCAGGATTGCCTCCCAAGGGACTCTGTCAACCAGTCTCTCAAATAGGCCAAAGTCTGGCCCCGTAAGTCCAAGATAGCACCAAGTCACCACCAAGTTCTGCTGACGCCCCTCCTTACTCTCTGAGACTCAAAAAGTCTATTATTTTGTGATTGCTATGCCCAAGATGGCCTCCAGCCATCACATCACCCACAAGTCCTTCTCTGTTCACAAACAACAGGTCCAATGGAGTATCTTCCCCAGATGGATGACTAGGAAGGTGAAATCTCGGGAAAAAGTTAATGGGTATTTTCACATGATGAACAGCTCTTAGCTCCTTCACAAATCAAAGTAAATATCTTTGAATACTTGAATTCATAGTCTTAACTTCATCCTAATCATTTGCTTAGCACAAGAAGTATCAGGCAAAAGTGATGCTGCAAAACTAGGATGCAAAAAGGAATGTAAAATCTTTGCATTTTTTTCAGAATAAAAGCAGATGAAAAATCTGTCCTCCAGCAGCCTCACGGCTGCTCTACCTCCCACTTCCAGCTAATAGGCTTGTAGCTAAGAGAAGCTAGAGTGCAGCAATTCTCCATGCTCACTTTAGCCATGACACTCCTGTTCCTGTATCTTTCTGTCACTAACCCTAGGGCCAGGGAAAACCATCAGACCAAGAAGAGTTTCCCATTGCCAGCATATGACACATCTAATGTTTGCCACAGTACCAGCCCTTTTACATCACCAGAAAAGTGTGAGAGGACTGAAAAACAGAAGAGTAATTAACTCAGTGAACAACATACCAATTCTTTCTTCAGGAATCCAGTTGGATTAAAGGTCTCTGCTGTTAGGGATCTCATGGGCATCCTTCTTCATAAGACATTTCAGATGGCTACTGTGTGTGTTAGGATTAGTGACAGGTTTAAAATGACCCTCAGGTTCTGAGGGAGAACCAAAGGACACACGCAACTGATCAGGAGTGGGACTAGCCACAGACAGTAATCCTAGGTTTAGGGTCTTATATATAGGACTATAAGAGCATGGTTGAAATCTAGACAAGTTGTAGATTAATTTTCAGTTATGCATGGAATGGTGGTCTGGAATGTAACTTTACTCAGACAAGGTTTCCCCAGTAGCAAGATCTTCATCTTTTAAGCAACTTACTTTTTCGGTTCTGGCCCTGCTTTGCACTCAACTGCTCCTCCCTCCTTCCTGCCTATCCACCCCTTCCCTTGTAACAGGGCTGCAGAGCCTTCAAGTCACCTGAGCATTTGCAGAATGGCCAATGGTTCTCAGGGAAGTTGTAGGTACTCAAACTGTGTCCTTGTCTCTTTCAATCTTTAAACAAGGGTACCTGGGAGGAAGATAGTCTCTGTTCTTCTCGAGAAGATTGTCAGAGACCTAATGTGACCAAAAAAACAGCACTATGTCTCTTAGTTCCTGTTTCTGATCTAGGGCTAAGAAGACCCCATCTTCTTTAGCACAGTGTGAAAGAATCTGTCATGGTCCATGTAGTCAGATACTGACTCCTGGGTAACTCACTGTACTTGGGTACCATGCTATGAATTGTGGGTTTTTTCTCAGCCCTGTTTCAGTCAAAGTGGTTACAATCTAAAGAAATTTCTATGAGGACTGGAAAAGGCACTGGATTTCCAATGGAGTAAACACAGAAAATGGTCCACCCTGAGAGTGCCTTTCAGTTCATCCAGTCTGTGGGATAACCACTGCACAGGTCTATAGACACATGGGAGAGAAAGAGGTGGAGGGATTGGGGGGAGGTCACAGCTACAACACCAAGACAAAGCAATGTGAGTGAATTGTGACCATTCCTGGCCCACACCTAATTTCTGAAGATATCTAAAGTAAGAAGGGTAGACTAGGAACTTGTTTCTTAGCAGCTTTTCCCTTAAGCAGTGTTTGCTTGAGGGAAGAGGACTGGGGTGATTTTCCCAGAGCAGGAACAATTTCTGTATAAGTGCCACATTTCCAAGCATAGATTGAAGTCAATAAATGTATCATTGATACTCAGAACATAAGATGCAGTTCAAATAACTGGAGATTCAGTGTCAGAGTCTCGCTTATAATCAAAACCAGCAGCACTGGTAAAGCCACTATGACATTTTGCAACCATTGGCTATGGCAAAAGAGATGAGCCATGCAGCAGCAGGTACATGGGCAGTCTCTACTGTGCTTCTCCACAATTAGCAGAGTATACTAATGCAAAATCCAGCAGTTCTTCTCTTTTGCTTAGAAACACCCAAAACATTGGGGTGTGGAGATGGATGAGACAGGGGAAAAAAACAAGCAGAAACCACACAAACAAGGTAGTTGTGAAACAATTTACCTGGGAAATACACTGAACTCTTTCTTTAACCTCTCAGCCAAATCTTTGCAGGAGAATGTTTCAAGCTGGTGCAGTTACATAGCAGTAGGCAAGTCGCTTCACTGTATGGTAGTTTTACCTATCTGTAAAACAGATATGATAATATTGACTTTTCGTCGTGGAACAGAACCTAAACAAACAAAAATGCTGTACAAGCCTAATTCAGATTCAGGTAGCAGGGATGGTAGGCCAGAATCAAGGCTTAGAAGTTTTTAGCACCTAGTAGTTGTCCTTAGTATGTCTAGACTGGTAGTCAGCAGACAGCAATGGTGTTTCATCTGGAGTTCTCTCAAACACAAGGTCAGTCTTGGAAAAAGCAAACACACAAATGGAAACATGGGAAATCAACCTAAAAGACCATAATTTCATTCCATCTTTATACCTTATTCCTAAAATTGTTCAGCATGTAGATCTGCTAATGAAAACAACAAGAACTTCTAACTGTGAATTGATGACATCAGATGTTTTCTTTATTCCCATGACAGACTAATCACATAGTAAGTACCAAGTGATTGTTGAGTCCTACCTCCAGAGAATTAGGTGCTGAAGCCAGTGGTTGGGAACACAACCACTCTACTTACTGCTCACTTATATACACCAGCAACAGACGCAGCCTTTCTGTGCTGGTAATTTCTCTGCCTCCTAAATATTTAGCCAAATTGTCATTGTGGATTAGCATTGCTATCCAGAATGTGAACCCTAAGGCATGGCCCATGCACGTGATGTTCAAGGGACATTAGTAGGAGAGTTCAGTAATTTGTCCGCATCTCTAGTTACTCTGTTCTCTTCCTCTTGAAGAGAAATAAAATAACAAGGCTGTGGATTTTCAACAAGCATAGAAAAAAATTCATCAGTGTCAAGGGACCCTGAGGGGGCTGCAAGAGCAGGTTCCAGCTCAAATTGCTAGGGATTTATAATGCAATTTAAGAAATTAATTTGAAGAAGGTTAATATTCTTGCCATTCAAGCACAACAGAGCCTGCAAGCTGCTTCCAAAAAGATCAATGGCTGTTACCAGTGAGCAGTCTGACCCACAACCACTCTGCCTGGAGATGTTTTGAGCTCCTGAAACAGGCCGATACCCACTCCATCACTAACAATTTAGTTTGCAAACCTGGGCTCAGGAGCAGCAATGAGTGTCTCAGAGATTTCAGTGTAGAGCTCTGCTGACACAGCTGCCTCCCTCATTTCAGGATTAGAGCCATCAGCTTGTAGCAGTAGTGGCTTATGAAGCAGCCCGGTTCTTTGCTCATCCCCAAGAGGACTGCAGCTCTCCCCAAACACAGTTATGTGATTTTTAAATCAACGGCTCAGTACCTGCAATGTCATGGTTACTATGGCAGCCGTGCCAAGCTTTTGTGCAGAGTGGAATTAAACAGCAGTGAGTATTATGAACAGAAAGGAATTGCAACTCAGAGGAACCTTAAAACTTTAGAACCCTGTTGAAATCAGTATCCACAAGTATTAAAATGCACCTATAGCTTTTGCCATTTTTTTTTTAATGTATTGAGAGACCTAATTATTTGATTGCTCACAAAGCATTACTACCTCCCTCTCTGGGAAAATAACTGCCTGATTCTGCACAGAGGAAAAAAGAGGCAGAGGTGAGAAAAGACTGTTTATGTAGTGACAAGCCAGTGACATCTAAATAGAAGAAAAAAAAAGGCATAGAATGCAATTACTGGTACACGATAGGTGTGTTATGTATGTGTGCGTGTTTGTGCGTGTGTGTGCAAAGAAACAAGTATAACTTGAAAATACTTTTGCCTTCTACTCATCTATGTTGTCCATCAGAGAACCAGAATCATCTCTTCAAACCCCACCTAATGTATTTTTTTTTTCTTTTGGGCTTGTTTTGTTAGTTGGCTTCAAAATAATCAAAAAATAAATGACAGTATTATGTAGCGCTCCGAACAAGCTAGTATGTGAATCTAGAAGAGGCACTGAAATTAAGTCTATCTGTTAAGTTTGTCTTTCCTTAAAGACTTGCAGGATCACCCATTGCCTTACAGTGTCTAGGTAATAAGCATTGTGCAACCGAGGTGTAGGATGCTGGCAGTACCACTCAGTTAACATTTGTGGGGCTTCAGAAAGCACATTTTGACTGTTTTTTCCTCCCGTCAACCAAAATACTCATATTGAGCTGTGACATATTTCGAGTATATTCTCAATACACTAATTTGCACTTTAAAACCCTAAAACAAATACAACACTAAATAGCACTTTAAATTGTTTTATAAATGTTTTATAAATGTAAAACCAGTCACACAGAGAAAACGTGATTCTCAGTCTATCCTCATGGGAATGTGTGGAGCAAGATGTGCCCATTTGACAACCTAATTTCATTATTTACAGCCAAGAGTAAATTTTACTCTGTCTAATTTCCAAATTCGTGGCCTGCTGTAGTGTGTTCTGTATGTAGTGTCCTGTGCTGGCATTGCAAATACTGTATGTGTTTTAGAGGGGAACATCAGAAAATGGATTATTTTTTTTAAATCCACGTTCTGCTGTTGTATTTCCATACGTAACGTACTCTGTGTGTCTAAAATGTGTACAGCCATTCTGCATGACTGATACTGGAAATGCTATAGAAGCATCTCGGTAAATTTTGGGGAGGGGAAGAGAAGGAATTTCCCCCTCAGTAATATTGCACATGGGTATAAATCAGCACAAACAGAATATACTCAAATACTAAAACACAACTCACAGTCCACTGCCTCTCCAGAGCTCTGAGTGACAGTAGGCTCCATGACAAACAGGTCATTCATGCACCATCCAATATCATGTGAAAAACATAATCTGATTTCTAACTGCAGTCTTCTGCTCGCAGGACTAGGAACCAATGCACGCCTGTTTCTGAAAGTGCCCCTCTGTGCCGACGTATAGGTGGCTGCTGTTACACTTAATGTGATCACGTTTTGTTTCTCCTCCCACTTAACAGACTTTATTTTATTTTGGTGCAGTGCACATGAACGCAGTGTCTAGGACAGATGTGCTACCTTTTTATAGTGTCGCTATAGAAGTCTTTAGCTGTGAACCCTTAATTTGCAGCTGCAACTCTAATAAACAGTGCATAGTGTTTCAATAGCCTTCTGCTTATATGTTTGAAGATTCGAAACTGAATGGTGAGGTGGCCAAGGCGGCGCTGGCAAACGAAGACTGTCCCCACATAGACCAGGCTATTACGCCTGATGAGGGCCTGCCCTTTACCCGCTCTGGCACTCGGGAGAGATATGGACCCTGCTTCCTCTTATCAACCGGGGAATATCCCTGCCCGCCTGATGGAGGAATAAGAAAGGGTATGTAGCTGGGGTCCTGTAACCATGTAGTTAGCAATCGTTTTAAATAAATAAGAGAAAGTCAGCTGTAGCTGTAGCACGCGATAGTGCGCTTGCTGTAGAGATGCACGTTTGGGCTGGAAACCACCACCTGATGTCTGCATTTGGAGTTTCTAACCTATTTCTTTCAGAAAGAAAAGCCTGAGGAGCTGTAACTACCCCATGCAGCTATGCTAGGCAGTCGAGTCTTCCACCCCAGCTGGTGCAGTAAGCTTTAGTGGAGGATGCTCTACTATGTCCTTAAATTAGCCCATCCTTTAAGGAGAGACCAATTAGCATTTCATAGCAATGAAGGTTTGCCACTCAGAAAGCTCACAGATCTTACCAAACTCTGAGGAGCACAGACTTGGAGGTGGCAGACAGAAGAGATAAAACACAGAAGCAAAACATTCTCAAGAAATATGAAATTATTATTTGGCTACTTTTACAGAGCACTAAAACATATTATTTGGATATTCATAGCTGCTTAGTTCAATAGAGAAGGAAAAGCATGAACATCTGTTGGCACAGGTGTCTTACAACTGGAAAATAATCCATCCAAAATCCTTCCATAAATAAATCATTATTAGTTAGTTTCTCAGACTTCTGACAGCTACGAATATCTCAGAAGTAACTTCATTTTAATTTGCTAATGGTCAGAGTAATCTATTTAGCAACAGAAGTCAAATCATATGAAAAACCCCTTCCCTTCTTAAAATAGGCTGTTTCATTTAAATAATTTAATGTGAGGAAACCCTAAAAGCCAAAATTAGAGTTACATCTATATGCGTCAAAGTTGATAAGGAATGTGAAAATTGGAAAAGAAATCTCTCTCTTCAAATCAGTGTTTACCACTGGTGTACTGTATATAGCATATGATATAGTCAATATTTTAAAACTGCAAAGATTGTATGATGTAACCATACACTGAGTATGGAGTATGGAATTCCCATGTGCCATTGTATGATGGGCAATAGTTATAGTAAGTGCCAGTTATAGATAGTGTATGTATTTATAAGTTTAAAGCTTATCATCAACAGATATAGTAGGACCACAAGACTTTCATATGAAAGTATATCCTCTAAAATTTACCTTTGTAGCAAAGCATTTTACTTGATTCTGTATTGGATAAGCATTGGCCGTGTTCATTCATCCTGGGCGAGTTCAGGTGGTTCCAGTGGATCAGGGGAACACTCCAAATGGCACATCCTTTGGGATGGGGAATGTATGGTTTTCACGATGCACTGCAACCGCCTCTCGTTACTGAATGAAACAGAGGCTGGTTGGCTAAAGAGTAATATACGTCAGCATATTGTTGGCCTGTTTGAAACACGTTGAGAGCATCTTAAGTGTTGTTCCAACAGAATTTCATCCACAGTTTGTGCAACTCTCTGTACACTTGCTGAGCTGTTTACGTGCATGTCTGAAAAAGAAGTGGGGGAGGGGGAGGGAGGGAAACTGAATGCATGCAATTTTGGGGTTTTTGGTTTGTTTGTTGTTTTTTTTTTAAAGCTGAAAACAAATGAGTAGTATCTCTATAGCAACTAAATAAATTCTATGCTGCCTTTTCCCCCTCCTGCCCCCAAGGATACCAGAAACCTTAATTTTGCCTGAAGTCAAAATGCATGAAGTGGAAGGGAGAGGTATGCCTGAGTGTACAACAGAAAATCCCTTCCACTGACTCTTTTTTTTTTAGGGTACAACCATGTTGCTGCCTGTAGGATCAATTACATAGCCTGACCATCTTTGAGAAATAATGATTTTTTTTTTTAATATATATATTTTAAACTTGCTCTGTATTTCAATGGCCTTCTGAGTCACGTTGCAAGTGATACTACTCTCGGCATGTCCATGCATGCAGATGCTATTGAACTGGCTACAATGTTGACCTCATTCTTAGTCCATTCTGTCATTGATCCAATGCTGTACTTTGCATTTTTCTTTTAAATGAAGGTTACGAAATGTCACGGAGCCTTAACAGCATAGCTGGCATAAGTGGAAAAGCGATAGGATTATCCTCAGTGTCTGCGCCCTACAGCTCTCCTAGTCCAGTGAGACGTTCTTGGTCTCCCATCCCATCTATTTTGTAGCATGGATCAGTAGCAGAGAATGGTCTAAAAAGCTTTATTTTCAATTAGCCTATGCTATGTTGCATATAGTCCTGGTGACTAAGTCTGAAGATGCAATGTCTCACAGTAGCACCTGCTGGAAACGGTGTTACTACTGATGCTAGGTGACAACACTCCTAAATAGCACTCAGATGACATAGGCAGGCATTGGCGTATTACTGGTGGGCCATACGTGCTGCATGGTATCAGTACATAGGATGAAGGGTAGATGCACCAGATTCCTTCCTGGTGCATCCTGCTAGCATATGCTTATTTTGGCTAATGGTGGATCTTCTGGCTCTGTATGGAATGGGTTAGGCATTTAGTCGATGCTGAAACATGCCAACGATGGAAGATTTTGCTTTTCTCAGGATATTTTTGAGCCATAGGAACCCTGCAGGAGTTTGAGCAAACAAGCACAGTAGGATGAAACTTTGCATGGGCACCTATCTTAAGCTGAAAGCAATACTCAGACACACTGTAGAGAGGTCTCAGTCTGGCTGACTGCATGGAAAAAAAAATCCTGTTGAAGAAGAATATGGCTGCCTCTGCATGTAGCTATTTCACCTTTTCCTCCTTCCTTTAAAACTAAGATGCCGAGCTTGATGTGAAAAGCGCAGGGAAGAAGCTCAAGTACTGATTGTATTCTTTACATGCAGATCTTTGCAAAGAAAGTCCAGTCATTGCTAAATATATGCCAACAGAGGCAGTCAGAGTGACCTGACAAGGCAAGATGGAGATGAACATTGATGGCTAATAAACATCTGTGTGGAACTGTGCAGGCATAGAAGACCTTCTCATTTGGACAAAGTTAACTCGCTCCATGCAGGTTTTGTGGATGATTCTTCATGGTTCTGGAGTTGTACTAGAGATGCAGGCTTTTTCTACGGCCAAAATGTAACAAAACTGTAGAAGATCTTTTTTTTTTTTTTAATCTATTTTTTTGTTCCATAGCATGAATTGCATGAAGACAAAAATGAAAATGAAAAAAAAAAAAACAAACAACAAAACAAAAACCAACACACACAAGAAACACTGCAAATGTATGATTAAGGAGAAAAAAAAAAAAAAAAGCAAAGTTATATATTTTCTTTCAAAGCTCTTTACTTTTACATACATTGTTGTAGCCAAAATGTAAAACATTACAAAACTGTACATTTCTTTGCTATGGATCGCTTCTTTTTGTATACAAGATAAAGAGTAATGGTTTTAAAAAGTGCAATCAGGCAGTCATCGGTCATATTGACCACGCCTTCACAGTTCATCACACCGACATGGAAATCAAGAACTTTTAATCCTACTAGAAGTGTATAAAACTAAGAAAAACTTTTTCCTGTCTGTTTTTGTTGGCATGCTTGTGACACATGGGACCTTCATTCTGACCTGACAGTGACAGCTGGTTAATTTTCCAGCTCTGGTTATGTTGTATTTTATTGATGTATAGATCCAACGTAAAGACCCTTCATAAATTGTTCATATTAAGTAATCAGTATGAATTTTAAACAAAAGAGGTGTTATTTTAAAACTGGGACTTAATAGTAAAAAATCAGGAAAATACTCAAGTATAAATGGTCTCAAAGTTTAAGAAACAAGACAACAGCATTGTATGCAATTTAGTACTGAGTAAAATGCATGCACAATGTTATGCAAAACAATTCTAGCATGAAAATAAATTTTGTATCATGGTTTCAGTGCCTGCTGTATAGTGTAAAGGGGAATCCTTTTCTGAAGCAATCAGGGGTTTCCAGAGACTTGCTTCTAAAATCTTGAATAAATACAGTGTTCTCAACAGAAATGTAGGAGAAAAGCTTGGTATTGGTTTGGTTCTACAACGCTAATTTTGGTTAGTAGATAATAAATGAAGCCTGCAAACACTTGATACAACCAATGTCTAAAGAATTTGCACCATTAGTAATTTTACAAGGGAAGATTAAAAACCCCTATAATTATCTAGGTATCTTCCTTTTCCCTCCCCAACAATAATAAATGTTTGTCTTTTTAGCTGATTAAATGAATTCAGTTTTTCTTACTTCTTTGGGCCCCGTCCTTCACTTGTTCTTCACTGAGCCACAACAGTCCACCTGATACGTAACCAAAAGAAATGCAGGTGTCTGAGTCACACTTGATTTGCCACACAAAACATGCACCAGTAAGAACTGAGAGACTCAGTGGGATTAAATTTCATTTTAGATGCTACAAATGACAGCCATGGACTATGTGTCAACAGCATTCTGGTTGCTTGAGCATTTTTGGTAAAGTACTTCTATAAAAGAAGGATACACAGCTTTATCCTCACATGAGGAGCTTCAGAAGAGCTGGCAACCTTCTAGGCAAGCCACGGCATCTGTGACTGCTGATGAGAATGGAAATGTAAAGGAATAGTATCCCTACAGCCTGGAGGAAGTAGAGATTAAACCCAAAAAAAAACACAGAAGAAACACTCGTGGCTCTGGTAAGTGCTAAATTATAAAGAAAAAAAAACAACTTCAGCTGGACCTTGTCATCAAAAAACTGCTCCAAAAGGAAAAACAAGGAAGACCTCAAGCTGTGTTTTAGGAATAGAAGAAAGGCTGATAATCTGAATTTGTATATAATTAGAACAGTCCTTTGTAGTCTTTGATACAGCATTATGTGCTTGATTTCTCCTTTAGTTTCTCCCAAGAGCTGTTTTTCTCACACTGTTTCTATGATGTCATTCTCAAAAGATAAATTTCTTACCTCCAGAAGTAATATTCAGATTCATCCAGGATTTGCCTAATGAACAACTTTTCCTCTTATAATGTACTAAGAATCCAGAAATCGATTTATCTGCCCCATTTTTTATTTAACGCTAACCCAAGGGCCCAGTGTGAAGGTGGCTCAAATTCTCCATTACCATAAGGAATACTAACAATCCAGCCCTGTAAATCTTCACCTTCTACTGCGCTTTGCCTATCCCTGAGCCTTAGTTAACAGGTTGGGTACAACTGGGAACCTGTGCTGCTTTTTACATCTACCAGTCCTGTTTTCATTTAGGCACATTTAGGTCCCCTCTGCTCATTCTGATTTGAGGTAACTGTGTCTTTTGGATGACTTTTATAAACCTTTCACAAACAGAACATTTACCATCCACTGTCCTTCAAAAGATGCCCTAAACGTAAAGTCCGTCTGACCCCAGAGTTCCCCTTGCACAACAGTGGCAGCTCTGACAACACAGGGAAAGAGGGAGACAAGAAAACCTGAACAATCTCAGAGGCTGTTGCATTGAATTCTGACACCGAAACCTAAGAGAAATTTACCACATCATTCCAGCTGCCTTGCACTTAAGGAGCTTTTGCTGGGGTATCATTTAAAACATTAATTCCTTCAGGCCTTCTCCCTCCTCTCCCTACAGGACATACATATCTTTATTAAAGCATGAAAACTGTACACGTGGGTAGATTCTGACTACAGGCTTTCAATAATGCCTCTTCACACCACTGTAAGAAAGAACAGAAGTACGTTCTGCAGTTCAGTTACACTCCCTGTTTCCTGCTGAAAATGAGTATCTGTGTTTCTTCCTCTGTAAACTCAGCTTTTGGCACTCCCAGCTATAAGACCCAATGCTGGCCCTTCATCCAAACCCACTGGGAATTAGTGGCTTATTACTTGCTAATATTAGAAGCACAGATCAACCACACCTTCTACACATCCAGCTTTTCCTCTGACTCGTTTCTTCTGGACCAACCTGATGTCCCTCCACAAATACAATTTCAGACAGAATAAATTTCTAAGAAGAGGTTTCTGTTCCCTCAATCCAACAAAAAAAAAAATCTAGCTAATACCACTGTGATAACAGTCATTGCAGCAGTCATTAATCTGGATAAAGTGATTTTTCACATAAATTGCCTTTGCTCTCCTTAAAGTTTCAGGACCAAAAAGAAAATACTTCAGTGAAACAAATGGCTGTTAGGGCAAATGAGCAAACTGAAACACAGAAGAGAGCAAGCACAGCTAAGGCAAGGGCATTCAGAAAGGAAATGAGCACAGAGCCACTTACAAAAAAAGATGTCCTGAATAAAATAACAAGTGCAGTTATTACCCTGCCAGTTTGCATATCCCTTTCATAGTTTCAAAACAAGGCAGTCTACCTCTCTGCTTTCCATATATATCCTGGAAGGAACTTTGTTTCTGAGCTCACACACAAACTACTTTCTCTTCATGAAAACATGCTTAAATTATGCAGGTTATTTTTAAGTCACTCTCTTATTTGAGTTTGGACATAAAATATCTGTCTGTACAGAAGTCCCAAAGCCTCTGCATTCATCTAGGACTGAAGGTGTCCCATTTTTCTCTTAGGGAAATAACAATATTTGCAATCAAGAACAACATTTGAATTCAAATTGAACTTCAAATTAGAAAGCAGATACAGAATTCCATCTCTTGACTTTCTTTATCTGACAAAGAAAATGCTTTAAAAACTAAGCAGATTCACGCGCCCCTGTGGAAAGATGTATTCCCTGGCTCAATCTGGCAAAGTCAGGTTTTCAACCCTCAGTATTCACTCAAACATTTAAAAAACTTTATGCAAGTACAGAGGTCCAAACATCTCCAGGTACCAAATGTTAAGAACCTGTGCTCCAAGGCTTCCATTGGTTTTTTCCACTGCCCATGAAGCACAGGTTAGAGATTCCTTAGGCAGCAAAAGGCAAAGTTCTGCAGATGTTCTTACCTACTCTAAGGTACCCACACAGCTTCCAGATCCCAAAGGGCTTAGCAGGGACAACGCAGCCTGTGCAGAGGCTGCTGACTGTGAGTCACACCAGCACAACAGGAGACATGGCTTAAGCTCAAGCAAAGCAGCTCAGCAGGAGCCACGCTTTGCCATGGTGGTGTCAGTGCAAGTGGGTGACTGGAGGAGGCGGCAATAGCAGAAGTGGGAAATGAGAAGGACACGGGATGGGTTTGGAAAATGGGTTATGCAAGTAGGAGTGATGGAAACAGCAGTAAGCAGTGAGGGGGAAAGAAGAGCAAGGAGAGAGGGAAAGAGTGGCCAAAAAAAAAAAAAAATCATCAAGAACCACTAGCTTAGAAGGTAGGACGTCGGTCTGGGACTCAAGATGTGGGAATTTAATTCTTGACTCCTCTGGACATGCTGGGTTACCATGGTTGGGGCAATTCGTATTTTGTGCCTCAGCTTCTGTTTCTATGACATTATCCCCTTTTTAAAGTGTTCTGCTGTCAAAAGAGGAAAAGCAGTACTTAAGAAGGAATAGTTATTAAAATCTATCTACTCAGAATTAAAGCACCAGAAGAGAGAAGCATCTCTCCATTATTTAAAAGATGCCATGTTTCCTTGTCTGCAGAAGAGCATAATCCCCCTACAGGAATCCCTTTTCTTCTGTACTTTAAAGCAGAGGATTATTATGGAAAATTATTAAGCACCCACACAGTTAAAATGACAGAGCATTTTCATTACTGATTGGCAACTCCTCTGCTGCCCTAATTTAGGTACCACATGTCTCCATGCATTCAAGTCAGTAAAAACAAAACAAAAGCTAAACTCACTTGACATTTGCAGCCAAAAACTAAAGTCATGTCAGAACATTAAAAATCTCCCAATTCTTGGCCTTGCTATTGCATTAAAAAAAAAAAAAAAAAAGTAAACCCAGTCTTATAGCAAAGAGCTCACATAAACTTAAAAGACTATGATGACCAGGGAGTACTTGAATAATATTGAATTTAAATTAAGCAATTTCAAATTACAATGTCTTGATCCCAAAACTTGTGGACAGAACTCCCCCCCAAGACTGCATAGTAGCTGAATAACAACATAACCCACAGGCAGAGGAACCTGGAAAAAGACAAGAAAAATGGAAATTAATTGAAATAGAGGCTGGCCAACACAGGAACTGAACTTAGACTTGACCCCCTCCCAACCTGCACAGGCTTATCTGAAAATGAAACAAAATCTGACATGTCAAAAATAAAAATGCCTGAGGACATTTTGCAAAACATCACCCCTGCATTTCCTCATCCCCCCAGCCAGCTTTTATTCAGGAATAATTATTTTGTTGCTCTTGTTTCCAACCAAGCTGAAAAATGTCTTTTCCCAATACTCTAAATTTATGCTTCCTCACTCTCCCACAAGGAAACGTGGTTCATCCAGGCCATGATTCAAATACAGAGACTATTTTCACTGCTGCATATTTTCAGTCACATACTCTATCTCAATGTTCTACAGAGGCACTGATGAGTAAAAACTGTCTCTGCATTAAAAACAGGTGAATGCTGAGACAACTGATGGATGAACCTGAATGAAATGCACATAAGCTCAAGAATGTGCCTGACTTCAGTCCTTCAGTAAAATACAATGGCTTTACAGATGCAGTTTCTCCGAATTAACTTCAAAGGCACGTATGACAAAGACCTCTGTTTTCAGTTATATTCATCCAACAGATGGCCATTTCCATAAAAACAAAACATTTTAATTCAAAGCTATTAAATCTTTCTAACATGTAGTAAAACATGTAGGATCAGCATTATCAAGAAATAAGAATAGAACAAAAGCTAAAAGGAAAAAACAAAGCAGGTACTGCCTCTTTTTTGCATACATATCAAGATATCGATATATGAAAAGTTAAAATGTACAGATATTTGTGTGTCAGCTAGAGTTTTCAGCAAATTTGGTGTAAGCACCACTATTCCACGGTGTGCATTTTGAAGTGCAATCAAAACTACACAAGATGATTCTCTAGCTCAGACTCCATCCATTCCAAGCCTTTGGGAAGCAAGACTTACATCTTCCACTTCAGTATCTTCTTTTTCCCTTTACAGGATTTTCAACTGCTCTGAACTATGAGCTGGTAGTAAATAGCACAAGCATGACTCAAGGATGAAAAATTCTGGAGTCCTTTTTCAAGAAGATATCTAGCTAAAAGAAAAAGCACAAGATTTGCTAAAAGAACACAGGGGACTTTTTGGTGAAAACATCACAATTTCAGTGACAAGTATCTGTCATCATCCTGATTTCTAATACAGGAAAGGAACTGGAAGTCCCAAAGTTACTTAAGTCTTGTTTAAATCAGATCCAGAGTTCACAAAATTGAACAGAAAAATATAGTAAGTACTTGATTAAGTCCTGGACTAGATCACAGGCCTGATCAAAGAATTTCTGAGACTGGAAGGTGAGGACAGATTTTGCTGCTCCAACTGAGCAGAACTGGAAATTTCAAGATATGCTCTGAATGAGGAAAAAAAGGTCCAAAATATAAAAGGTCAATAACTCACATTATTATTAATAAACAATGGAAGAGGGGGAACAAGAACATCCAAGAAAGAGAATAGCTTGTCTCTCATCTCACTCCCACCACACTGGCAGGCTGGAACGTTGCTATGCCTGTGAAATTATTTAGTCTTCAGGATCTGTATCTTGACTCTTGTCTTTCCCCTCCTTTTCCCTATGTTTTACCTATGTCAGGCTTTCTATTGACATTCATTTAAATACTTTTCTGTGGTCACCTTTCTCCTGTACATTCAAACAGATCTCCTTTGTTTTCCATCCTCATCCTCAAGTCTTATGACTCAAAACATGCCATATAAAGCACAATCAAATCCCATTCTTCCTGCCCTCTCCCCCTCCAATTCCTGTGCTCAAAACATGTAGCTGAGAAAAAGCTCCTGTCGCTCATGCAGAAGTGACCTTTATAGCAGTTGCAGACGGCAAGAACTAGTCAGACACCAAAAGGACTGACAACAGATGGAGGAGCAAAGTCAGTGTCACATAAGAAATGGTGACCGGACAAACCAGAAGAAAGGCAGGATACAAATTTTTCCTTTCAAATGAACACAGGGTCCAGCATTCTAAGCACAAAAGCATCAAGTCTCTCAGGCATGCTACACAAAGTCAAATAACACCAAGTAGCCCAAACAAGCCCTCAAGAGACAGAAAATTCTGACACGACACACACTTCCTCCTACTTGACATTCTTTAAAATGGAACAGGAGGGTCTTGTACAGGTGCACATGGAGGTTGCACGAGTAGCAGTCATTGATTTCCTAAGGCTTCAAACAACAGAAGGGCTCACAACAGCTTCCTTCTCCCTGCTCCAGCCCAAGAGCCTGAATGTTCTCTGGACTGAAGGTCACCAGTTCACAACTTGTTCTGCCTTATGAATGTCAGCTCACTGGCAGGTTTGCTTGTCTTCAGAAAATGTGAGGGGAGAGCAGCTGTAAAGACACTTGCTTACCTTGTTCCAGTGTCTTTTTAGAAATACATATATTACAAACCTTGTCAGTTTATTTGCATCTGAACATGAATACAGAATACTTACATAAAAGGCTTGCTTTGTTTATCACAAAAGAGCTGCTTAAAGAAGTCTGCATGAACTGCAGAAGCAGGGGCATAGCACACTGGCTCTATATTTTGCCTTGCAGAGACTGACCTTCTCCATCAGCACATCAGCAGGCAGCAGTCATAAGCCCTGGACAACAGGAAGGAAGGGGTTTTTTTCCACTTGATTAGGAGCTTTTCACTGTGTGCACCCTTCCTTACAGAGAAAGCCTTAACTGATTTTAGATAGTGTTTTATTCTGCAAACAAAGCTACTGACATACAACAGGGCATTAATTTCTGAAAGAAATAGCAACAGCTTGGTTTTGACATTCAGCCATGTACCTTCTACAATGAATTCTATGCACTCCTCATATTACAGCAGCATCTAGAAGTTCTGACCAATGACAAAGCATTCAGTATATCAGGACAAGTCATTACTTACCAAAGTTTTCAATCCACGTAGGCACAAAAAAGGAGAGAAAATGCAGTTCTTGCCTTTTAAAGATGAAGATCAGGGCAAGGAACAAACCAATATAATTCCTTCTTTCCTCACCTTATCACCCCAAATGACTCTTTTGTGTCCCAAAAGTGTGTTGTGTTACAGGTGTGGAAAATTGAAAACCATTTCAAAAAACCAATTCACATTTATTTGTTACATAATTTGTTGGAATCCTCTGAAATTAAGTGCAGAAACAGCACACACAGTCAAAACATGTCCAGTCCAGTAATGCCAGTGTAGGGCACACATATTAGCTGTGGTTAGTGAAGGAACAGAATTATCTAGAGGACATGACTAAGAAACAAGAGAACATATTTATTTGGTACATAGATTTTGGAGGAAAGTAGAAACCCCCGACAGGACTGCCAAAAAAAGCATGAGAAATTGTTCAGTGCACATAATAGAGAGGCTCTGGTATCCTGAAAATGGCACTGAAGACAGTCAATAAATAGCTGCTTAGATAAGTAAGAGTACAAAAGGTCACAGCCTGGAACAACATATTGCCAGGAAGAACCACAACCAACACATATGTTAAAAAACCCTCCTTACAACAGAAGTCTCAATTATACACTTTTTGCAAAGGACCCATTTGATTAGTCTTACTGATTCTTTTGGTACCTGTAATAGTTAAAACCTGCTTCATAGTCTGTTCAAGTCTCTCATCCATTGAATAAAGAAATAAAATACCTTTGAAAATGAGGCCATGAACTATAACTGCTGTAAAACTAAGGATGAAATCACCCTTGCAGCCCATATTATCACCTTAATTCCTTCCTCCTCATGTGTAAGCTGACACATCATTAGAAAGTCTTCCTGTCCTGTTTCCTAAGAGCATTTCTCTGAGTATTTTGTAATACTGTAAGGCTACTTCTCTGACAAGCCTGCTTTAAAAATTAAACCACTGTTTAGCAACAGTAGGTCTCATTAAAAGGTGCATTTACCACAAAGTAGAATTCATTATATTTAGAACCAGAAATACATTGAGTACCACAGCAAATGTAAGTACTGTGGGTGGCAAATATCAAGTTTAATGGCATTCAATGTATTTGAGTGAAAAAAACAGTTTTATAAATAGCTTCCAAAATTTTGCTCAACACAGGCAGCTAATAATATCCAAAGATATTTTATTTTACACTTTCTCATTTCTTCTACCAAAACAAGTGTTAGGCCTATGTTCTCTGTCAAGCACTCACCTGGAACAAGTACTGTGGGCATGCCAGGAACAGTAACTCGGCTGGGCTGTGAAGCAGAAGTGAGAACTAACCTGAAATCATCAGGAGTATTCTGGTCTGCCTTTCAGGCTGGAGGGCTTGTAAAATCTTTCTGGTTAGATTTTGATGCCTTCCTATTCAAAGGCAGCTGCAAACAGGAGCTACATCTGATCAAGCTGTTCTCAACAGCTACAACTGACTTATGCCCTTTGATAAGAACTTTTTGATTGTTTCCAAGAACTCTTAGAAGTTTTTCTTCCCTAAGCAGTAGCTTCAGAAACTCCAGGTTTGGTTTGCAAGTTAGTGATAATTCATGCAGGTCTGCATCCCTGTGTATCTATAATCAACTGATGCCTGGCACTGAACACAATCCATCAGAAATATTGCTCCTTTCACAGTTTAATCAGGATAAACCAAATTCAAAAGGGCCTCATTTTCCCCTTTTACCAGCCTTCTAAATGACCTTTCTTTTTTAAATCCTAATCTTCTGTTTAAAACGTGTATGCATCTATTTATGTTCACTGGCATTTCTTTGTGACACAAATCGTTTTCTGAGCTGCTGGGAGCTCACGACTCCAGTAGAAGTTGGCAGGTGCAACACATGCTTATCATGATGTAAAGATATAATAACAAAAGGCCACCTTCTCAGACTGAGTTCATACACCAATGATAAGCAAGTTGGTTTCTTCCCCAAAGACTTCTCAGAAGAATAAGAAAAAGTAAATCTGTCTCCAGTTATATTGCACCAGGGGAAAATGTTTGTAATTCTGTCTGTGGGTGAGAAAGTCAATTCCTGTGACAAGAACCCATGAAATAATTTTTATAATACTAAAGTTTTCTATGCATAGTCATTCCTTTTAGACTTAGGAAAAACATCTGCACTTTCCAACTACTGCGTTAATCAGGGACAATTCTCTTGTAGCTCTTCTGAGCTCTTCTTCCACCCACATCCATGATGTTGGGATTCCAGGTGTGCTGAGTCTAATGTAGAGTTTGACAAAGAGCCATGGAGTGTCCTGCTCCACATCCAATTAACTGTGCGTAACCAAGAGCTTTGACTGGCTTCGGGACACGAACATTTGCTTCTGTGCCATCACCACACATCCCGTGTTCATTCCATCCCCAAGAGAAGCACTGGCCACCTAAAAGAGAGGACAGAAAACACAGAATAAAGACCACAGAAACACAACAGCTTTGGTTAGCTTTGAGGAGCAGATTTATCATTTTGTCCTACTTAGATTCTAAGAAATCCTGCTAAGGTAGGGGAAAATGTTCTGATTCTACTGAAAATGTAAATAAACCCAAATGAATTATTCTCCATCCTGCTCTATATTGTTAACAAAATAAGAGAGATTAAAATAACTAAGACTTTTGAAAATCCCTTAGTAAATACATGGTTCAGTATTTTTGCAGAGCCCACAAAAAATCTCTCTGCATTTTAAGAACCCTCCCTGAAATGATGTGGAATGCCTGTCTTTCAAGTTCCCTCTAGTAAGCAAAAATATCATAAATCAAGCAGAGTGACTTTAATCATTCACAGCATGATCTGTAGGGTTGGGGAACACAGAGTCACAGAGCAGCCAAATTAAATTTCATTCCTAGTTTCAAGTTCACGTCACCTTTTTCCTTTCAATACAAGTCTTCGACAGCCTGCCTTACTCTTAATCATCCTACCTCTTCTGCTTGCTTTGACATAACTTCACTGCTTTTATTATTCTTATTTTCCCTCATTATTATTTATTTTTGTAACATCTACTCTTTTATATCACATGTATTATTATTACCCATAGTAGTCTTTCTGGAAGTACAATATGCAAATACTGTTCTATAAGTGGCTGGCATAATAAAAAATCCACCAAACCCCTCCTTATTCTGAACTACAAGAGCTATTTCTCCCCTATTTTCTCTTCTTTATTTGGCTGCCAGAGACTGTGCCTGTGACTTTCTGTAATAAAAAAGAAAGCCATCCTGCCATATAATCGTGTTTCTGATGCCACTGGCATTTTTGAAAAACAGCAGGTATTAACAGCATGAAGTATCATTCTGGATTCCAAATAATGAGAAGAAAAGTGCCAAAATTCAAAAATCCAATCCCAGTCATAATTTTACTTTTCAGAATTCAGAAACAGGTTATTGCAGAGCCAGCAGGACCATCTTTCATGCAAATCCAGTGACATTTCACTGTCATCTGCTCTCTTTACATTATGAGTATTTTGGAGTTCTTCCCTTCTGTAATTGAGTGTAAACATTACTGAAGTCAGATGTAATTAAACAATGCTATTTCATTTTCCTGACAATCTTTAAGGCAATGGAACACAACAAGCCACCACAGGAACATCACAGTAGCCTAGACACATCCCACCTAATACAGCAGCTCTGTTATTCTTATCTCAGAAGTCACCAGATGTTCCCATGACTGTGCATGCACAACCTATATCCCAATGCCCATACATGTGCTGCTGAAAAATACCAAAAAATGAATGTGCAACATATACCATTTAAACATTAACAGAACAAACTAAAGGTTAATGGGATTTTTTTTTTTGTAAAGTTACAGGTAAAAATATTTATGTAAATACTAAAAAGCAGGAGAGAGATACCCCAAACCCATACTGGAGACATATCACATACCAATTATTCAAGGAAGATGCACCTAAGAGAAGGAATTTTTTTGCACAGTTAATATGTGAATCCTGCAGAATAAGCCCATTGAAGAGTAAAGAAACTTCCAATGAAAAGGGCATATAACATCCCCTTGCATTAAAAAGATGACTATGATACACTTTTTGTTACTAGACCAGCAGCAATTAGTACATCATAGAAACATTTAGAAGCTAGGAAACCTCCAGACAAGAGCATCTCCCCCTAAAAATAATGATCATCTTTTCCAGCCTTTAGTTCTCCAAGTATGTAGAAAGGTCACCAAAATAGATTTTTCTACATGAATGCAGTGAGCTTTATAGTTACCAAAATGGGATGGGAGTGAACACTAGCAAAATTAAAATAGAAAGTTACTAGGATTTATGTGTGAATGGTCTTCTTCAAAAATGCCTCATACAAATATGGAGAGTCAGGCAGAAATGTGAAGAGATGAAAGGGCAGCTGACAGATACGGACCCACAGGCCACAAAAATGTTTCTCATCACCATCAAGTCAGAATGAGGAAAGCTAAAAGGCAGAGAATTTATATTGTGAAAACAAAAGGCGTAGTGTACCACATCTGCATATAGAAGATTTAGCCAAAGGTTTGTCCATAAAAATAGCTAGATTCTTGATTTGTGTCAGAGAAAACAGAATTTTCAGAAAACATATCAAGTCTACTTTTGGCAATAACATATTAACAAAACTTGAAGGAGAGCGGGACAAAATGACTGCAGTGAAAGTGGCCAGGAGGGAACAAACATCTGTGTGGAACACTGGCACAGAAGTCAAAGTCAATGAAGATCGAAGGTAATGAACATCTATTTTAAAAATTACATAGAAGGAATATCTGCAGTTAAAGAAAGACCCTAAGGAGATCTAATGGCTAGCTCTGGACAAAGGATACCATTTTATGTCAATTCTTTTTCCTTCACCCACATTCTGCCCTTCTTTTTGTGGGTGGGTGTTTTGGTTTTTGTTTTAGTTTGGGGTTTTGTTTTGGTTTTTTTTTTGTTTTGTTTTGTTTTCTTTTTGGTTGCTTCTATTCCCAGTTTATTCCTATTAAAAACCTCAATACAGACCCAGCAGCCCTACGTGCCTTCACACGAAAATTCAATTTCTATGTCTGTGCCAGACCTTCCCAGGAGGAAAGGCCATTAGAATGATGTGTATTAATACAGCTACAAATTGCTTCTAACAAAATTTAGCACAAGCACTGCAGCATGTTCTCAAACAAAATGGTTTGTGTTTGGTGAGATGAGGGAAGGTTGCTCCCTGTCACTGGCTAAGTGAAACCACCTAAGACATCACATTCACCTTTTCCCTTTTAAAACATAAATACTCAAAGTACAAATGAAAACCACAGAACTCACACGGCAACACAGCACGATCCCAAGGGAATTTCAGTGTATTCATAGTCACACTAATCAAAGTTTAGAACAGTGCAATGCAGGATTTTCCTCCAAACATTAAATATACAAAACATGGGGAGAAAAAAAGGCCTTAACAAATCTGTTTTGGTCAAACGACACAAGAAGGGGCTACTGCCCTCCTTCTGCCTGCAGTAACTACACAAGCTTTTTTCAAGGTAACTGAAGTGACAACAGCAATCAACAGGTTCATTAAACTGGAGAAAAGTATTTCTAGGTAAAATAAAGTTGCATCATATTGGACAGGATTCCAGAGAAAGCAGAGGATTTAGAGTTGCTCCTCATTGCTCAGTACTTTGTTCTTCAGATGGAAGAATCAAGGTTACCAATAAGATACTCAGGGTGAGATTCACTGGACTTAACTTCAGCCACCTAAAATCAAGCAACTTAGCTATAGATCATTATCCTCTAGTTTTCTTCAAGAGCCAATGGAGACATCTACATCTCTCCAACAGGCAATTCATCTTATTCAAACACAGGTGTGAAAATCAAATCTATCTCACCTCAGTGACTTTAAAGAGAGACCAAGTGATTGTCCGAGCCTACAAAGATGAGTTTTATGCAGCTGAAGACAGGTTATGTTCAATCACATCCTTACAATCAGTCTGAAGGCAAAGCAAGAAAAACTGGAAAGAAGGAAGCTGCAAATATCACTGCAGCCTAGCTTCAGGCTACAAACAGTCTGTTTCTAAACCAGCCTGTGCCCTGGAGGCTTATCACTGGAATCTTTAAAACCTTCTCTTTGCTGTTTCTTCTCTTCCACTCTTCCAACCACACAAACTGAAGTTGGCCTTAAAGACAAGCCATGAAGCCAAGCTATTCATGAGAGAGCTGCACACTTCAGGGATCTGTTAAAGTGTTTTAGTACAGCTCTGTTATACTGGCTCTCTGCAATACTTCCCAACACCTCAAATTATTATTTCTCTTTAAATTAGAGCAGCTCTACAGATGGTTATAGACAAAGTTAGAGTAGGCAGGAGATCAGCTCAGCTCAAGTCAAAAGACTTTAAACAGCATCAGGGCTGGACCACAGACAAAATTCAGGTGTCTCAGCCATCTTCCCTTGACTGAAAGCATTCAAAACCTCCCAAGGAATAATGCAGCACTACACAGAAAGAGATTTAAGACCACCCTTCTCCCAGGGAGTTGTAAAACACAAATGAATAGATTTTCCTATTTTTTCAGGCCACCTGGTGGTTCAGGGTGTTATGTGAAATAAAAGGAAAGAAAAATCCCTTTAAACTTCTGTAGTTTTGATAGCAACAATTCTGTCATTAGTGCAAAAGATCTGCAACTTTAGAATATAAGCAACAAGACTGATATCAATTGTTTTCTGCAGAAAAATATGGGAACGTATTCATAACTAAAAGCCAAGTCTTCTGCAAAATCTTATTAAAGGCAAAGCTTGGTAAGTGGAATGTATGATGACATCATCTAACAAGATACTATCTGGTACCTCCAAAACTAGAAAACAACTATGAGATTCATACAGTCAGTTTTTATTATGGAGCCACATTTTCAAGGAGCAAGCTGCCATGTGCTCCAGGCAGCCCATCCAATTGCTGCTGGAGTTGTTCAGGATCAAAACCCTCTGAAATGTGTGCCTGGCTTTAAAGTAAGCTGGATAAAAATCAGATGCATTGCAGTGCTAACACAATAGACAGTAGGAAACACCACACATTTTTGATACTAAGTACAAAGTCAAGGTGCTAAAGGCATGCTGATTTTAAAGTTAGCCTCCAGTCAACAGCGTGCCCTCACTCCACCTTTACATCACTATTAGCCCTCCCCAGGCAGCAGACCAGGACCACTCAGTCCCCTCCTCAGCTGTGGTTTTACACAAGTGAAAAATCATGTGACTTCAGGTCATATGTCTGTGGTTCATCCTGGTACCTGGAAAGAACAACTTTCAATGTCCTCAAACAGCTAATCATAACCAATAAATGAAGCCTGCCCTATATGGACGTCTCTGACTTGGTGCTCTAAACTAGTATCTTATGTGAATTTTTATTTTTTCCCAGCAGAAGCGCTGTTTTGTTAGTTGTACCTTCTCTCTGCCTACTCTTGTGTCTTGTGTAATACAGCAGGGACTTCAAACTGGGTCAGGGCCTCAAGGCCAACTGTCAAAATATCCAATTACAATCCATAACTCCCTATAGAAGAGAGTCAGAAAAGCAACTTGAGAATACAAGATGCCTGGTATGGCTTAGGCATGTGCAGTACTGCAAAATGGAGCAATCAGGCTACACATCTCCTTTGCAATTAATTTCAGTTGGGAAAGTCTAATTTCTAGTTTGTCCTTCGGTATAAGTGTCTATCCCACAAACTGCAAACAGAAGAGCAGTACAGAGCACATCTAATCTCTTCTGTTCTCATTTCCATAGCATATGAATAGCTGAGAGTTATAAAATGGGAAGGGGAAAGAATCATGTGCCTGGGAAGATAATTTCCAAGAGCACAGTGAAGGACAATGTAGCACATCTGGCACAGCCTGAAAGCTGTATATGGAGGAGTTCCACATATAGCAATGCAGAGAATTAGGGAAAGATGCAGTGAGAATGGCATTTAGCAAAAAAAGCCACAGCAGATTCATGCAAACGTGCATTTTCCAGTGCACAGTTTTAAGCATCAGGCAAATAAGTGGGCCCATCGCTAGAGGAAGTGCTATCTTGCCAATTTACAATGACAATATATATTTGGTTCTGTTCTCATAGGGCACTTCAAAGCAGGAGCTGAATGGCTCACTGCACAAATTAATATGCATCTATTTGAAAGAATCATTCCATATTACATCAAATAAGCCACAGTTTAGGCTACCACTCAGGCTCGTTTATGATGGATTTTGTTTTTTCCTTCTCAGTTATGCCTTGTCATTTTGAAGCCAAAACCAGAGGAAGAAACTTACAAAATTATATCCTATGATTTAAAAACAAGACTTGCAACTACAGATTTCTTGGGCTGCTACACCTTTTACAGTTTCTGTGCTGAAACTGAAGCCCTGTAAGATGGAGATGGTTACTTTACCGTGTGTAGGTAGCAAGGAGAGAAATCTACTGCAAGGATTATCTGCTCACATTTCTGTTTCCACGGGGAAACACAAATGGTACTGTGTATAATGCTCACAGGGGCTGCACAAGGTTTTCCTTTTGGTTTTACTCAAACATGTCAATTCCTTCCCAACAGGAAAGCATCTCCAGCTCAACACAGAACAAAACCTGGGCTCACGACTTTGTGCAAGACTGAACGTAACTGGTCCACTGACAATACATGAAGATTATATCATACACGAAGCAGCCGCAGTGCAGAGAGGATTAAGCATTAAAGATGCTTTTTTTTACACCTGTAGAAGACAAGAAAATCTTTAAATTTTGCTTGCTTAAGTATAGGACAAAAACATCTATATATAGTGAATGGAGAGATTTAGCCCTGAGGCTCTGAATGTGGAACTAATGTCTGTTCCATCAGAATATCAGGCATGGCAGAGAGTGACATTCATTCAGAACTTGCATCCCTGCCTCTCACAGTGACAGGCATTAAATGTGTCACAGTGCTTTAACTTTGTGTGACCAGAACTAGACAATCACGATCTCGTCACAGAGCCAGAGACTTCAGTCTCATGACCCTCTGTGTGACGTGAAATGGAACATTCAGAAAATACCTTATACTAAGTGCTTAGTAAGAGGTCATCCATGCAAAGCAGTATATCAGAGCACATCCAGAACAGTGCAAGTTATTCAAGTGTCCCATGGGACCACGTGGTGCCATGGCCATTTGTGCCCATGTATTCTGGGTATTAAAGCATTAGCATTTCAAATTTACACGCACTTTAAACTGATGTAAATGATTATACAGAGAAAAGGAGGGGACAACTGTGATTCACCTACCTACAAGGTTACATCCAAGACCTAGAACTGATGGCCATCTTCAGCACAGGCCTAGGAAAAGTAATAGATGAACACAGAAACAAAAGAACCCCCTCAAACTGCATTCCAGTACTACATGTAGCTTTCAAAGCACTAAACAAATCACAGAGCAGGAGAAAGTACAGTCAGGAAGATGAGCAGCAGCATGCAGGTGAAATGGCGCTTCCTCCTACTTCATCGGCTGAAGTCAGAAACAAGAGATCCCACTGAGCTCTCAGGAACTCTCTCCTCAAGAAAGAACAGCTAGGTTGGAAAAAGATACTTTGGAAATGCTTTGGTGCTTAACATGTTTCATAAGGCAACCCTTTGTAGAACTGGTCTATTTACACGCATGAGCTTTAAAGCAATCGCACAGACCAGGTTATAAATGACTGTCAGTCCTTGGCAGGTTACAAAAAACACATACAACAGAAGCTAAAAAGTTACTCCATACAGTCACATTTACCTACAATTTCTTCTTATCTGACTGCTGTTCTCTCCCCATGAAGGGCTGTTTGCACTGAACAAAAGTGAGCATTCTGGGGTTTATCTGTGAAGGTGTCCTTTTCTGCAGAACACAACTCTCTAACTTAGAAACAAGAATTGAAATGTGTAAACCTTCCACATGGATATCTTATGTAAAATAGCTTTGTGTTTAAATGGGCTTTAGTTTGAACTTTTCCCCTTTCATTTTCCCTTAGCAATTGCAAGGCTGCATTTTGGTCAAGTTTCAAGACACATGACATGAATGTGCATTACTGTTGAGTGAAGTCTAAAAAAACCTGCTTGTTGATATTAAACAAGTGAGAGCTTTTTTCCCCCCATGCTTAACAAGTAATCTGAGATGAATTCCAGCAGTCATAAGCTAAAGTGTTAGAAATGCAAGGAGAAAAATCAAGGAAACAAGTGGTCACTGAGTTTCTCAGTTTACACCTGATTGAACTAGTAGATTTTCTCACAGCTACGCAGTCGCCACAGAACAAAAGTAGTTGCAGCTCAACAGTGATGTTATTAGGATGCCTTATTTTGCAAAGTTTCAAATTGTAATCTTAGCATATCACAATGGCGCAGATGATGGCTCCCCTGCAAGTGTCACAGTGCAGCTGTAACAGTGACAGCACTGTAGGACATGCGTGCCCAAGAGCTTTAAAATATTTTACTGGCTTGATAAAAGCTATAGCATAGCTGTAGTCCAAGAGAGTTCAGGATGAACTAACCCTCCTTTCTGGGCCGGATTTGTGGATTACAAGTTTCCTCTGTGCTGCAACTGTTGTACTTGAGTTAACCCACTTGTATCTGGTTCAAGTGTGCCTATACCACACTGTACTGTAGTGCAAGCGCACATCTAATAAAACTCCTATGGGTCATGTGCCTTGTCTGTCTGTCTCAGTTTGTGCCTATGGTTACAGGGGCTCCTATACTCGCCACTGTTTGGGGGTATAAATGGGATAAGTTTAGATCTACTTAGATACAACAAGGCTTGGGTTATTTGAGCAGTTAGAAAAAGAGTAAAAAGTGAACACCTTGCTAACACCCCCACGTTAACACTGATGCCTTTGACAGCCACCATTCTCCTCTATCTCATACAATATAGTTCTGTGAACTAAAGGGATCCCTTTCAAAGAAGAAATTAGAGACAGAGTTGACAGAGCTGTGACAGAAGATGAAAGCACGCAAAAAACAAACAAACAAAATAATTTAAAAAAAATCCCATGATTCATACTTCAAACACAAACGTTAAGGAGGTTTACTTCAAGAGTATGCACCAAAGGCAAGTCATATTTGCTCAGAAGGGCTGATGAAACACAATGCTTTTACCTGAGGTTGGCTGTACAGGGTGGGGCTGGTGTTACCTTTCAGTCACAAGTGAAACAGTAGCTGAATACTGAAGAAAAACATTTAAAAAAAAACCCACAACAAAACCCCAAACAAACTGGGAAGTATTAACCCCAGGAACTGCACTCAGTCCTATCTACGTGGTCAAGCCACTTCTCTGACTTCTGTAAAGCAGAACCCAAGTGATCTAGCTCTTCCCATTTTTTAAAGGTTAGGAAAAGATCAGGGACTTTAGCCGTATCACCCTGTCAAGAAACTTAGGCAAAGTAATAAGCCAAGCAATGTGTACCAGATGGAATTCACAAATTTTCTTTCCTTTCCCAGGTAACCAATAGCTAGGAAGACCAGGACTGTAGGAATAACAACTCTATTCTCTTAACTGTACTTTCAGAGCAGTGTTTTATATGTTACTAAGTGTTCCAGAAAAAGTAAGCAAATGGTCAATATTTGCTGTAAAAGAAATAGTGGGAGAATAGGCTTTGTCAGGTATATTTAAAAACAAGTATTATAGCAGAAGAATTAAAAATAGTCAGGAAGAGAATCAAAGCAGACAGCTTCAAAAGAAGTGCCTATAAGGCAGGATTGGATCTGTTTCTCCAATCAGTTCAAAATCCTACATGACTGTTGAGTGAGGTCTGGGGGAATTGCTTGTTGATATTAAGCAAAGGAAGATTTCCGCCATCAATACCTGTTAAAAGCAAAGGCTAGGTTGTTTAGAGATAGTTTTTGACATACTTCCCTCCTGGTGCAGAACAGAGATTCCAGGCAACACATAAAGCCCGGCTTGCTAACTTTTCCCTTTTTATATCTGTATGGACAAATTTTATTCTATTCTCCTTTACTTTTATTCACTGAACTATTTAATCACAAACTCAGAATTGTTGATGGGAAAAAACCCCAACCAAACAAACAACAAAAAAAGCTGTTGAACTTCAAGCTGACAGAACCTGAGCATTTCAAGCAACACACAGGTCTAAAGAGACCCCAGCCCTGGAGTGGCACAGAGCACATATGGATGTGCAAACACCTTTTACAAAGTCAGGACAGTTCATCAGGAAATGACCCTGCTGCAGCACAGCTTCTTCACATTTCTACCTTCAGGCTCTGTGAGTCAGGTGTCCATACATTTACTCTTCAGAGCACTCTTGTCCAACCTTCCCTAGAAGTGCACAAGACTAGGAAAGAGATGCCAGCAGAATTCAGGATGCTACTGGGTGCCAAGTGACACCATTTGAGTTGTTCTGTTTAGGAAAGGCAAACCCCAACTGCCACACGTTCAAGGTACATTTTGGGGACACCTAAGCATTTTGCCTCCATCAGAATAAGATGCACCTAAACTCTGAATTTGGGTTAGGTCCTTAAGTAGAGGGAATAGATCAAGTCAGTCCTTGGAAGAAGGCAAGCACAAAGAGTGTCCTGAGATGAAAATCTCCTGCAATGAATACTGCAAGATGTTTTCTGAAAGTTTCTGCTCTACTACATATTTTTGGATGCTGGCAAAATAGCTATAGTGAAAACAGCATTCATACATCAGGTGCAGGTATCTGAGACTGGAAAGTAAAATCTCTCTTTGGCACAGCGACAGGAAGAACAGCTGATGGGCAGAGGGATCCAGAGGCGTCATGCCAGCTCCAGAAGGTCGGAGACCAGAACGGACAATGCAAGCTGAGTCCCTGAGATGCCGTTTGGCACTATCCCATCTGATCCTCTGCATAACCTCAGGGAGAAGAGGAAACTAGCTGGAATGAAGAGAGGAATATCTGACACCATTTTGGAAGGACTATATCTGCCAGAGACGTGGGATAACAAAGTATTCTTCTGAATAAAGCCCCAAACATCTCTATCTCCGAAAGAATATTTGACCAAATTCAGAATTCAAGAGTTTTGTTCTCCTTGCTTTGGAGGAAGCAGAAACACTGGAAATATGGGGGCCCCACGCATTAACCTCACTCTTCTTTCCTGTGTCCATGCAGAATGCCAGTTTCTTCCATTTTATATTCAGCACTAGACTAATTACAGAGCAGAAGCAGCTATAGAAAGCAACCTAGTAAAAAAGCCAGAAAATAATTCCTTAGGATGTAAGATCACATTTGGCCCTATGACAAATATTTATCATTACTCTGAAGAAAAAGTAACAGCATAAAAAGCTTTTAAGTTATGGACAATATTACTGAGAAAATAGTGCAAAAGACTAAAACCAAATCAGCCCAAACTTCTGGTAAAACAGCAAGCTTCAGTATGTAGTGAGAAAAGCATGTACGTCCACAGGACTATGTGTATAACATACAAACAGAAGAACACTATACAAAGCAGTTCTCACTAACCTGTAATACGATTATGAGAGAAGCTGAATTTATTCTTTACAGCACTGGAAAACAAAACAGCCAAACATGAAGATGACAAAGTCAGACAAGGTTGAGATGTTTCCTTAAATAGCTTTTAAAGTGTTTTTCTCTGGTTTAGTGAAAACTTAAAGCCTGCTGAATACCAATCATGAAAATACTTCTTGTATAGTAAAGCCAAGAGGCCTTTACTCTTCAACCTCACTTACTAACAGAACTGTCTCTATTCATGGGTGAACCAAAATGCCATTGTGTTGATTCTGGAGGCTTCTTAAATCTACTCAGGAATAGACAGAGCAAAAATAAGAATTTTAAGTGTCCAATCAACTTTGCAGAAGTGACTCAGGTTCCCAATCCATTCAAAGACTTAAAAATGTTACAATTCAAATAACAGCCCATTTTTCTTTTTTATTTTTCCCCCTTTTTTTTTCTTTTGTGGCCAGAAGGATGCTTATCAGCATTTTAAAGTTCTCTGTATAACTTTTGAAACAGAAAGGTTAAAACTAAAGACCATAATCTTTACTTAGAAATACCACAAAGGATACAAGAACCATCCAGGTAAAGGTATTTCAGGATGACCACAGCCTCATGTCTTTTTTTTTTTTCTTTTGTCCATAAAAATACCTTAACGAGGCTTACAATACACTTACCATTTGTTTTGGTAAAACATTTGTATGTATATATACAAACATGTATTCTACAGAAAGCCACGTGTTCTGAATGTAACTGTGGCTCTCACATGGGCAAACAAAGGCAGATGGAGCAGCCAGCACCTTGGCTCTTGGTGGAGAGGGTTAAGTCTCTGGTATCTCTACTCACATGTATGTACATAGGTATGCACACAGCCATCCTCCACACAGGAACCTAACTCATTTCATACTCAAGTGAGCAACAGGCACTTTCAGAGAGGGGTTCATCGCATCCAAGGCAAATATCTGAAGCCAAAAGAATCCTTTTACCACCCTTTTACCCATCTCTTCCTCTTCCCTGCCTACAGGTGCCTGACTGGCTCAGACAGAGTTTAAAGTCAAAGGAGATGGACCTTGCTCCAGCCCAGCCCAACTTCCTTTACAAACTTGTCAGAAAACATTGAGCCTTCTGAAAATCAAATACTTCACAGGTTAAAAATCAGAAACCCACTGAGATTTTAATTGCCCCCAAAACCTTTTAACAACTTTGAACATACTGATGCAATCTCCCAAAATGTCTTCTATGCACAGACAACTCAAATTGTTACGCAGTTAACAAAACCCTCTATCACAAGATGATGAGCTTTGCTTTAGGTGCCCCTTCAGTAAGCACCATGCTCTATCTTCATAGTTTTACTGCATCTTTGGTATCTAGCTCATCCAAATACACATGAAAAGGATCTAATAAGGCTATTCAGCTACCCAATGGATTGTCTGTAACAAATTTCTGCATGAGAATGCCTATTATTATGGAGGAAAAACATTACACTTGAGTCATTTCCTAGGAAATAGAAATTATTTTTATGTCTAAGTAGTAACTACTGTTTAGAACACTTTAAATCACTGTGCTGAAATACGGCTCAAATAATTTCACTTGCTCTGATTTTCAACACCTTCTCTCCTAGACAATGTGTCTTGCTGAGAGGTCATTCATGGAGCCATTTACTTTCCAGCATGAAAGGTTATCCTTTTCAGAAATGTCTTAGAAGATGCTTCTAATGAATTAGTCTACAGTTCCCACACCACTTTATTTAATTCTTTGGTGTTTTTTAATTAGGTGTTGTGGGTTTTTTTGTTTGGTTGGGGGTTTTCACTTGCTTTAGAAAGGCTCCCAAAGCTCTCACAGGCAGAAATACTTCTTGCTCTCTCTACAAGAGATGTTTTTTCGACGCTTTTGCTACTGTGAATTTTTTTTGTCTCTCCAGGGGACAATTAAACAATGACAACACTGTATTCACCCCAAAGCATAATTCTATTTTTGAAGATTTCATTTGACTAACATGCTACTGACCACAACTTTTCATCTGCAAGGCAATGTAAGTCAAGTTCAGCCTCATGTCAGCGTGCACTGGCTTGACCCAAGCCCCAGGAGGTGCAAAAATCACTTAGCTGGCAATGTGATTAGGTAACCAGACTGACTACATGGACGGATTCAAAGCAGCTTCTCCAACTGGTCATCAGGAAAGGTCTTAACAGGATTTAAGAAGTGAAGGCAAGCCTTGATGGGAATGGCAAGGGGGCCAATGGCTTATCCTTGAAATGAGAAAAGAAGCCATGAGGGAAACAGTTAGACTGCAGTTGAAAGCAAAACCCTGAGTCATGACTAATTCCTTCATTTTCAGCTATCGGTCTCCATGACTAAGGCTTTGCTCCTTTTAGCCATGTGACACTAAACTTTCTCATTAGAGAGGAAGAATTACTCTGCACAAAGCAAAAATATAATCCCCCTTCCTGAGCTCTGAAGGGATTTGATCAGGCCTTCCCTCTGACAAATGGCAGAAACCATCACAAGAAGTAGCAGACAGCAGGGGACTAAACCTCTGAGTGCTGCCTGCATTACTGACTAAAGGCTACTCACTGACTCCACTCTTTCTACATTTTCCCACCTCATTTTGACTACACTGTTATGTCTTTAGGCTGAGGGTCATCTTTCACCACCTCCCCTACTACGTGGTCTGACTTTGCCTGAAGCCCATGGATGTTGTGCAATGAAAATAAATAATGAAAAAAAAAATCTAAAAATCTCTGTTTTATTTAATCATCTATGGGATTAGATTCTCACTGCTTTGTAAATCTGGAAGTTGAGAAAAAAAGTTAATAACAACTCGACAGTGAAGGTGTTATGGGTCCTGGAATCTTGGCTCCTGTATATATTTAGAATATACTTGACAAATGAACATTCAAATTTGCCGTAAGGTAAGACATTATGCACTTTCTTAACTGTCCTTTCTCACATGAGGACTGGTATGAAATAAACCCATATCACTTTATTCAGTCATAAAAAGAACTCAAGGAAGGAAATCATGAAGGTAAAAGCCTGCTGTACAGAGTGATTCCTCAGTGCTTTTGTTTCCCTATCTACAGACCAGAAACATTTGTCTTTCCCAAAGACAAATTTGGGAAGTTTTTAAAAGTTTACAGTTTACAGCAGTAATTCATATGAAATCCTTCAATTAATGGCCACACAGAAAAGAGAAAAGAATGCATAGTGAAAGCAGAAATCAGGTAAGTTCAGTACAGAAAAACCATGCTAAAAGCCATTTTAGGGCTCCTGAATGCATATGAGATCTGTTGAGACAAAAAGCCTAAGAGTCAGAGTTGATTTCAGTGTTTGTGCTGTACAGACCCTGAGGATTAAGTTAAACACTGAATTCCAGAGTCAGGAGAACAGCAGCATTCTGTGAGCATGACATTTCTGCGTCCATGGAGGGCTACGACTCAGAGGGCTTTAAAAGGCAACGTAGTCCCTCTTTTCCTGGATCAAAGATAATCTTCAAACTGAGATTATTTTTAATTCATTTTGGTACTTATTTCTTATCTTCCATTTCTGCATCCAGCACCTTTTCTCCCATAAAAAGATATCTTTTGTGCCCTTTCTACACTGTCCTCATCCACACAGCATTTCTGCAGACCTCTGCATGAAGACAGCATTAGCTGCAAGGATATCAGTGCAGTGGAGAATTTGCTCTGTACCTACACACCAGTAGTGTCTCTTTCAATCTTTCTCTGCCAATAAAGGGTTTTAGGGGATTGCAGGTGGTTTACTTTCTGTGCAGGAGGCTCAGAGCTGCACCATGTAACTATAGCGACAACTACTGTGAAAGCTCTCGATTTTTATTGACATGCCTCACATCACCTCACTGGAAAAATTTATACAAGTGGAGAAACAGAAAATTTAACATCCTAAAGGCCAAGGAAAATATTGTGGTCATCTCCATTTTTTTGCATTGCTTAAATACTTCCCCATGGTAGTATTGCTTCTTTTACTGTATAGGGATAACATTAAAATAGCATTTTAAAACTCATAGTTTAAACAGTAATTTAAGCCTCCACAATGCCAAAACAGAAGGTACACGTGCAATCAGCTCAGAAAACACTGTAGCACATTGCTGTATTTGACAAAGATTCATCACTGGGAAACTGACACTACATAAATGAAGAGAAGAATAAGGTGCACACATTTTTTCATAGAGAGTAACAAACATTTGCATGGGGATATACTGAATTATTCATCTCTTACAAACAAGATGAAAGATGCATGTTTCTAAAGGATATTTCTCTATCCAAAGGATATACTTTTAAAAGGATTTTCCCATGTTCACAGCAGCTGAGAACTGTGTGAAAATGACACTGAGATGCTCTGCCCCAGTCTTAGAGTTCTATGACTTGATAGACAAGTTTGACATTCCAAATCCAATAAAACAGTTTCAAGCTCACAGAAAAATATGAATATGCTGCAGTCTGAAATGGCCTCAAGTATCCTGGAAAGTTACCAAATCGCTTATGTTGAGCTTGAAAATGCCACATCTAAATGTGTTTCCAAGACCATGATCCACAGTGCTAGAAAATTGATCCTTGCTAATGGCCCCCATTTATAGCCCTAACCTTTACTACATTACTTCAATTCTCTCCAATAGCTCGAACAATATGAATCAAAAACATTTCCAAAGATTTTAACAATTACCACCAGACTCAGAACTACACCTGCAAAAATCTTGACCTTATTGACAAAGTGGATTTGCATGGTTACAGTAACTGCTAGTTTTGCAGTCAAGCACCCCTGTTGCAAGATATTTCTCATTTTCAGCCCTGCTGCCATAATTTATTTCTCTAAGAAGGCACGGTAATCACAATCACCTTTTTTTTTTTAATTCTAATCATCATCCAAAATAAAAATATTTAATACCAGGGTTTAGGGAAAACTACTGAGCTGTTAACATAGATCTTCTAAATCTAATACTCTTGCAGTACACAATGCAATCTAGGCTGCCTGGAAAGGATGAAAATGATGTGTTGCTATGGAAACAGGAAGGCACATGTTTAGGTTGCTCATCCCTTAAGAGCTGCCCCAACAATATCTTTAAAGTCTGCTAATAAAATTTTAATCAATTATTAGAATAAAATTATTAGAATAAATGTCCTCCTGTTGGACACCAGAATCTTAGTTCAGACACTGTCAAGCTCTTTTAATGTTCCTTGCATCCAACTATGCTCTACAGCATTAAGAATGAATTTATGCATAAACAAAACGTCAACATGCACTTCCCTAGTTCAGCTGTTTAAAATTATTATTCCACACTGCAACAGATACCAGCTTCCCTATTTAAAATCTTGTGCATGTAAGAATGTGCTTTTTAATGTATTAATTGACATGCCATACCTTCCCTTCAAAAAAACTAATACCAACTCTACAGATCAACTCTTCAGTTATTACTGGTTTAGACCATCAGGCAGGGATATGTCCATTGAGAATGTGACAATTATCCCAGTAATGGTGTTATCACTCACCAGATCCCCTAAACAGCTGCTATTTCCTAGAAATTATGGTTCCCATCTTACCACAATATACCTGCAGATAGATCTTTCAAAACACCGAGGCTTATGAAGTAAAATTGCATTTCCAGACACCAAAATGAAAACAACCCAAATGATTTGCTGGCAAAACTCCACTCATTTCACTATTGCCATAGCAGTGAATCTGGCTCCAAATACACAGCCATTAGTTATCTGTACAGTTAACTATGTCAGTACACTTATTTGTTATAACATTGGGAAATCAATCAGCAAGACATTATTAACTATTACTAACCTATTACCTCATTCTCTACAAATAACTAAGTACGATGCTAAGAGTGTAGTAATAAACAGTTAACAAGCCTTGCATTTTGGATTGCAAAACAGAAAAGCAAAGCTGAAAAGACAATAAATCCATACAATGAACAAACAGGTACACTCTTTTTTAATGCAGCTGTGGTTTAACTCGGCAGGCAGTGAAACACCACACAGCCATTCCCTCACTGCCCCCCAGTGGGATGGGAGAATGCACTGGAAAAAGGTAAAACTCCTGGGCTGAGATAAAGACAGTTCAACAGGACAGAAAAGGAAGGAAAAATAATAATAATGACAAAGGAATACACAAAACCAAGTGATGCAGAATGCAACTACTCATCACCCACCAACTGATGCCCAGCCAGTCCCTGAGCAATAGCAGCACCCCTCCCAAGTTTTTTGTTCAACATGATGCCATATGGTCTGGAATGCCCTTTTGGCCAATTTGGGTCAGCTGTCATGGTTGTGCCCCCTCCTAGTTCCGTGTGCCGCCCTCCCCCCAGCCTGTTCACAACCACTAAATCATCAGTGTGTCATCAGTATTGTTCTCAGCCAAAATCCAAAACACGGCACTGTATCAACCACTAGGAAGAAAATTGACTATTCCAGCTGAAGCCAGGACAGCAGTCCTACATTGTAAATTATAAACTTAAAATTTCAGTTAATTTCCATTAATGTATATGATATTTCTCTGTTTCAGTATTGGTGGCAGAAGGACTTCAGTGGTCCATTCAGAGAGGAAGGAAACCAACTCCCAGATCTGTCAACCATGAATCTTTATTGCATTGAGGTCTTGAACTAAAATATTGGAAGTGCCAATGTCAGAAGAGATGTAAGTGACAACAGGAACAACATGTCCTCTAAAGAGGACATACTTATCTGGTTTCAGCTTCAGAGTTATAGAGTAGGGGTGATTTTCCACACTCTGCTCCCAGAACACACCAGCACTTTCAAGAAAATGTCAGCCTCTCTATCCACTGTTATATTTAGGAATGAAGTTTTCTAGAAAAACCCTGACACTAATCTCCTGATCAACTGTACTGAGATCTTTCAGGTGTCAGTTATTTTTAAATTAAACTTGAAATACACTGATTTCCTCCAACAACACTCCCATTTTCTTTTCCTGGCTTTGTAATTAATACAAAGACACAGTAATTGCAGGCACAACCCTCCTCCAAACCAGGATCCCACTGTGTAGGCATTAAGCAGTAGCTATATTTTTTTCTTCCCTTAAGGTATCCACTGTGTTATTTTAAAAGATTTATTCGCTCACAAGTAAACAGATGATATTTGCTCACATTACAAAACCCCTGTCATACAACACCAGCATTATTTAGCCCCCTTCTCTTAGGAGACATACCAGGGACAGCAGGTCAGGACAGTCACACACTATCTGGAAAGGCTCAGTAAAAGTACGCGCATAGTATTCCTTTTCCAACCATGCAAAAATAACCTGAAAACAATCATTATCCAACTTTATCAGCAGGATAATTTACAACCAAATCTCTGAGTGTTCTGCTAAATAAAGATGTTCATTTATCCCTTCAGCAATAAAAACCCAGGATCTCAGCAACACAGTTCCCCTTGGCTCAGAAGGTCAATAGGACAGTGCTTCATTCCTGTTCCTTTTGAAGGGCTTGGCTGATGCCTGGGCATCTGCACTGGCTACCAAATTATTTCCAAATGTCCTTCCATCCAGGCATCTCTCTCATGAGCATCAGTCACAGTAAGGAATCACAAAATAAATGCCTCAGATGCAACAGCATTAGCTCTGGCTTTCAAGAAAACTTTGGAGACAAACAGCTTAGGGAAAAAGGAGAATGGCACAGTGATGTCTGGAGTACAGTGCTCCAGTCTCCCCTCCTCAGGAAGGCTTCCTTTTAGTCATGATACTTTAGCTAATTCATATGACTTTTACTGCCTAAAAGCCAGCATGTAGCTATACTACTCTCCTTTTTTCCATGTCTGTATTTTAAACTCAACTTATTGTTCAGAAATTTCATGGATCCCAGGCGAAAAACCAGCCTCAGCACAAGGAATAATTAAGTTGTGCCCTTTGGAGATCACCTGCCCTGTGCTTGAGTACTTACCACTACACTATTCCTATGTCCTGAAATGCCTGCACAGTTACACTTTTCACCAGGCACAGTACACAGAGACACTGCTGGATGCAACTGGTAGTCTGAGGCAGCTTAGCAAGTCTGCTCATCTCAATCAAATTTCCCATTTTTCCAAACTCAACGGATCTTGTTTTACCTCTTCTAGCACTTCTCTCCAGACAACAATCCTCATTCTTTGCTGAGAAACTCAATGTGACTCTGCAAAAAATCCTATGCATTAGCCAGCTCCCAAATTGTATAAATTTCAAAAAGGGTTGGGTTTTCAGCTTTCTTTTCTAATTTTAAAAGCACACATGAAGCTAATTTCTGCAGACGCAGTAAAATATACCACGTGAATGAGGCAGATTGACTTTCTCATTGGACATGGAAGGGTTGCTATGATTCAGACATTGTTTTAATATTTAAATTTCCACAAGCTGCAGATATGCTGATATAAGAACAAACGTCAGAAGGCTGATCTATTCTGAGATCCATCTCAGAAAAAGGTCGACAACACACTCTGAAATCAGGTTCTGTTTCTATCTATTGGAATTTGACAGATTTCAGTCACTTGAGTAAGAAAGGATTGCCAAAGAGGAATCCAACAGTACGGTGTAACTTTCAAACCATCACGAGGAGACACTATACTGTCATTTCCTCTGTCCTTAGTGGAAAATGTAAAAAATAGTAAATTCCTTTATTTATATTCATTGGGCCCCCCTCAGTCCTCGTTTTTATTTTCCAAGTACTCTTTTTACACAGATTCATTTCTTTACTGCTTAAATTTTGCAAGAGTGCCATACCACTTAATTCCACCCAGGAAATTTATTCTGCAATGTTATTTTTGCCTTCTCTAAAATTTGACAGACCTGTCAAACTGGGAGATTTGACAAGCTCTCTATAGCTCAGGGCATTAGAACCACAAGGTCACAACGTGTTTGGGTTTGGTTTGGGGGTGGTTATTTTTCCTTTCTTTCTTAGTGAAAGAAACCTTTATGCTGATTCCAGTCTTAAATACTGCATCCCGAACAGTGTGACGACTGGGGAAAACAAGATCTACAGTGTCAGCCACTTACATGTGTTCTCACGTAGTCACCATCTGTTTGGTAGTCCCAGAAGTCAGCAGCTCGTATCACAAAAAGCACTGTCATATTAAACACCCTGCTGACACAGAGACCATGGAATGAGGGACTGAGCTTGCTGAGCCATCAGGTTACGGCCTCAAAATGTACTAGCGAAGAGCCACTAAATGAGAGCCCTTCAAGGTCTTTTCATTCTCTTCCTTTCCCCAACTACATCAGGTTTCCCACTCATGATGAAGCTGCTGCGGCTCACCTTGTATAAATTTGCTAAACAACTGCAGTTTTACAAACCTGCAACTCCACAAATGTCTTTTATTGTATGTGTTTGCAAGAATGAGTTTATGTTGAGACAAAGGAAAAACAATGTCAAAATAGAGGTTACAGAGGTTACAGCCCTTGTCAAAATAAGCCATTTGCCCTTCATTCAGTACAGTGCCTAATGGTTAAGTGAGTTGAACCACTTTGAATGGCCAAAAGCATTGTCTCCTGGGCTCCTATGGAGGAACAATCCAAACTCTGCTGTATAGTGGGATGCAGCTTGCTTTCCCCAGATTGACTGGCCTATGTCCATGTGTGTGAAGAAGGTCTGGCCTTGGCACCCTGTCCATTCCCAAGGGCTTAAAGAACACAGTGGGTCCTTCATGACCGTACTCTGATCCTAAGAGAAAAAAAATCTCTGCTGCCCACCCTGCGAGTACATGATCACAATATAGGTAGTGACAAGGAAGGACTTGGGACTGTCACTGCAAACCACAATAACAAAAATTTCTGTTATCTCAAAAAAAAGGACCAAGCTCAAAAGGGGTAACCTCCACATATACAACCATATACAAAACATGTACGCGTAGGTTTAAGTCAAAAAATTGATATATATATAATAATGGATATATATATATATATATTCCTTGGTATAGCATCTTATTTACCTTAAAAAACCCCTACAAATTCTTTACATCTGCGTTATTTGTGAGACTTTAGGCTTAATCTTATTGTGTCAGTTTGTTGCCCAGGAACAAGAGGTCCTGACAACCTCCAGCTTCATGCTTGGGTTGATCTTGCCAGCAAAGACGATGATGTAGCATTTACATTCTATAATTTGCTTCAGCAGATAAACAGATTTCTGTTTTTAGAGAAATACACCAATTATTTTTATGCTATGTATACATATGCATTTTTTCTAAGGTTAGTTCTGGAACACTTAAATCTGCTCATAAATGTAGAATGAAAATTTTCTTATGCATGCAGTTCCTTTTCTAGCAACTACTATTTGACAGCTGAACTGTGAAGTCTTACTCTTCCCTTCACCCTTTCCAGTCTTGTGGAAAGAACCTTGTAGAGGACTCTGCTCATGGAGGTATCGCTGAATCTGACTGTTTCAGTAACAAGAACCTTGTTTCCCAAAAAAAGTATCCCAGCAACAGAAGTGTCGGCATGGAGACATATGCAGAGATTCCTGGAAAAGCCTCCATGATTTTCTGCCAACTTTTACGTTTTGATCACTGAGCTCTCAGCTCCCAAGACAACCACGACAGCAGACACTTCATGGAGCCCCAATCTATTGTGACCTAAAGATCATATCAAAACAGTACTAATACTATTTCTCTTTTGGTAGTATCAAAAGAAACCCTGACAGGAATACCAGACACTGTCCTGCCCCGTGTTCCCAATACTTTGTTACACAATACATTGAATAACAATGTCAAAAGCTGATAATTAGTGAGAATCCACTTTTGTATTAATACAGCAAGAAAGCCACTGCACTTCACACTGACACAAGGGCTGGGTTACCAGGGGGCACAGACCACCACAGGAACAGTCTCATGTTTCTCCAGAGAGCAGTCCCTTGACACAAGATCAGTCACTGCCTCAAGCACTGGCCTGCCCTCCATGCATTGCTGCGTTCTCCTAACTAAGGTAAATCCTGCCTTGTTCTTAGAACTTTCTGGGCTACATGAAGAGCACAAAGAAACATCATCAGAGACTGCCAGACCCAAAGGAGATGAGACAACCTAAGGGTAGGCAGACAGCCATGGGCACTGCAGGAGAAGGGGCAGAGCAGCATCACAATTACACCTCCCTGGCTGGAGACAGACACACACAGACTGGCGATGAGCAAGAGGAAGTTTAACAATGTAGTGTCAGCTCAAAGCAGCAGCAGGAGATGAGCAGGCTTCCTTCACACTGCAGGGGATCGGAGATAATTCAGAAAACTGAGATTCAATTTAATATAGTAAATTAAAGGGAAACCAAGAGAAAAATTTGGGTCAATCTGGTGTGCACATGGCATTCTCACTGATGAACAAGTAGAAAACAAGATTTTTACATTTCAGAGGTCTCCAGAAATGAGCAGCACCCAGAAGCTCAGCAGATGGCCTTGAAAAAATGGCCTGTTCACTTCAGAGCCCCACTGGGAGCTGAGCCCTTTCAAAATAACTGGAACAGTCTCTAGATATCAAGCAACTACCAGCAAAGGAGGTGAATTTGCTTTCACAGCATTTCCTCTGGTTCATTCCAAGTTTTCCCTGCTCATTTGTGTATTTTCAGTTAAAATACCATTCTTATTTTCTTAACTGGTCTTGCAATTAGCAGCAGGGGAGGAACAGAGTAGAAACAAAAGCACTCAAGAAATACAGCCTCAGAAATGCATCTGAATCTGCAGCTCCAGGGCTCTGACACAGCAGCACTGAGCAAGCCTGCTGCTTCCCTTCATGTTCCAAGGACAGTGGGGCACATCGGGCTGTGCATTTATATTCCCTGCCACTGCCTCGGCCTGGCCCTTCTCCTCGCTCCCCCAAGCACAGACACATCAGCTCATCATTGGAGAGATGACCTGTGAGCAACCTGCACTGCAGCCTGCACTGCCTGGGCACTGCGCCCAAGGTGAGGGAAACAACACATAACAAAGCTGCACAAACAACACACATGTACAGCTCTTGACATGCCTGGCTGTCGAGACATACATCCTCTCTGCTGCACTAAGGACTCACCAGCACATGGATAATGTTGCTGCAATCTCCAGAAACACCCTTTGTCTCTGCTGTATGTGTAGAACCAGAGTCCACGCTCATTTACTCTAAAAAAAACTCATAATGATGTATTGGTAGCAAAATATTTTCCTGTGCCTACTGCAAATCTGGTCTCTTCCACAACCACAAATACAGAAAGGAAAGCATCTGTGAAAGAGAAGATAAGGCTTTGCTAACAGTCTAATTTTCATTTGGAGGTGAAGGGAGCCCTCGTTGAGAAAAAAGGCAGAGATAAACATCAGAGATGGTGAAAGCGCTTTCATAAAGGGCAAGAGAGAAGGGAGGGAGGAAATCAATCACAAGTACAGACAAGATCAAACAGCAGCATACCAGGAACAGCCGTATTTCCTTGGGAAAAAAAGCTGCAGGATGAAGAGGCAGCACAGCACCATGCTGTGAGGAGTGCTGCTCTCCGCACCCACTGCATAGGAGAGAGTTGTTCTTTCTCCATAGCAACAAGATACTTAAAAGGCAATCTGGAGACTGAAGACCAGCTCAAAAACAAAACACAACATGTATCGATTTATTATCTCTATTTTAAGCTTCAGCTAGGAAGTACACAGGATACCATTTGTTTAGCCTGAGGAAGCATCTTCATGGAAAGCTCTCTCCTCCCATTATACCTCCCTGTCCCAGAAGCAACCCTCTGTGTGAAGCAAACTGTGGCACTTGCACATGTCCCCTGCTCTTAGGTAATGCCAAATACATTAGGCACAAATACAGCCCAAGGTGCTCATGGCTGAAGCCTATTTACTGCTGCCTTTTGCAGAGACTGCAGGAGGCATTGATACCTCCAAACTCTTCTCACAGGACTCTGGGAGAGGAAGGGAGGTGGGGGGGGGGGGAGTTGCAGCNNNNACGGGCGGTGGGGGGGGGGGGAGTTGCAGCTTTTTGCTGCAGAAAAAAACCCACATAAAATAACAATAGTAGTAATCTTAATAACAAACAAAAAAAACTTGCTCTTTAGTTGTTACCAGCTTAAGTCACTGTTTGCAAGAGCTCAGAATATGCTCATATCCTGTCCTTGAAGTCTGCCTATACCTGCTTGGAATCAGCTCTGCCCAGGTACCTGAGTGACTTCAATAAAGCCATTATGCTGACTGCATTGGCAGAGCTCTGGTAACATTACAGACCTCATCTCCTCCTCAAAGGCACCGATGGAGCCTGCACAGCACATTCCAGAATGCATCACGATTATTTAAGAGGCTCATCAAGTTTTGGGTGAATGGGCTGTACTGAAAAAGCTGCAGAGCAGTTACGGTTTTAGTCCTGGCCTTCATTTAGCTTAGTTGCTGAGATTAGCTTCCTCTACTCTTTTCCTGCAAAGAACAAGCATGCAGCATCACCAGAATTATCTAGAACAAACACAGCTCAACACAACATGGAGCAGCACTGTCTGTACTCAGCTCCAAGTGTTTTACAAATAGCTGGACAGATGGGTAGTGCAAACAAGGCCACCCTGGTGCAGTCAGTGTCCCTAGGGGTATGATGGCATTGCAGGCTGCTGAGCACAGGGCAGTGCAGAGAGGTAAAGTGTTTACACAGCACCTAGGCAGGGAGACTTTTGTCCAGTGGGAAAACAAGAACATGCTGAGGGTTTGGAAACACAAGCTAAAACTCCTAACTGGCACTGAGTACTGAAGAACTGGTGGGAACCGGGTATGAGGTGGCAAACACAGTAAATGCAGAAAGTTGTTGATTATGTACAAGGATAATAAAAAATATGGTCCAATGTGCCAATTTTGTTCATTCTAAAGTTTCCTTTACTGCAGAATGTTACTTTGTTTGAATAACTATATAACGTCAAGGAGGAAAGAAAAGCCTGGTTTAAGATTACCTAAAGACATATTTCCAGTGTCTGCCATGAAAGCCATCGTTTGAATTTCATATTAGTATTAAACATAGTTCTAGTTTACATTCGCTCATGAGTCATAAGTTTAAAAAAAAAAAAAGAGTACTGTACTCAGCAACTTTGCCTTGGCTCAGCACTATTATCTTACAGACTTCATCTGTACATCTGCTAAATCAAGAACTCCAGAAAAAAAATCCAATCCACATACACTAAACATCCATCTGTCTAACCATTTCTTCTACGGCTAAAGTATTTGAGTGAATATTTTGAATGTAAAATACAGACAATTTCAATTGGCCAATCCTTAACCACTGAATTAATTATGGGTCTTGGGTTTTCATTTCCTCGTGAAGCATTTTATTCAAGAATAAAATATTAATTTTCAAGCCACTGATTCAATTTACTATTACTTTGAAAAAAAATTATTTATCTTACTACAAAATATTTCTAAAAGAGCTTCATGGAAAGGATAAGAGTAATATTCATCTGCATAGATTATGAAATAGAAAGAAAAGTATGAATCAGCTTGTCCTCATAAAAACACATTTGCTAACCTAAGTCTGTACCCTATACAATTAGTTACAAGTATGGAAATATTTCTTTTAATAAGTAGTTTCAAAGGTTGCCAGGAGCAAATCTCTGTGGAATGCATACAAAGTTGTTCTGAATTTTTTCTGCGTAGGTTACCTTACTGAACTCAAAATGGAGGAGCTTTTTAGGAGCTTAGGGAGCAACACAGCTAAAATATATGGCACTTTTTCTTTTTTTTTTTTTTTCCTGACAACCAAAGTGGAAAATAACAATATTTATGAGTCTTCAGCTCAGAGCTCACAGTAGCTCCAGAAAAGCACAGTTCCCCATGCAGCCAAGTTTTACCCCAGCTATGGAAAATTCTCTTGCGTCAGAGAGAAGAGATGCTCACCCTGGCCCACATTCTTGTGTTCTAAAGGACTCTCCTACACCCAAACAGGCATTAAGATAACATTTAACCTCTCAAATCCACTTCAGAATGCTGTGGGACTGCAATGCAGAGAGCAGCAGGCCACCCTGGAGAGTTGCCCTGGAAGGGGCTGTCAGCAGCCAGCAGTTCCTGTGCATGGCCAGTTCCACCCCTGCTACATCCAGGGTATCACAGCTGAAAGGGGACAAGGACATCCATGGCAGGGCACTCTCCTCGCCAGCTGGGGCAGTCAGGAGATGTCCCTGGGTGCCTGTGGGCTAAAGCACTGCATCCACAGGGAACCCCGTAACACAGCTCATTACACATCAACGTCCTGGTCAGATCTTAATAATGGGGTCTGCAAGGCTCTTCAGGATGCTTGCCTCTGCCTTGTGAGGTTTCAGCCTCAGCCAAGCCCACATCTCTCCCACCAGTGCATCCAAGTTGGTGGTCACACTGTGCCCTCTCAAGGCTGATGTCACCCCGGCACGGGTATCCAGCACAGAACAAAAAAATCACAAGGCACGGGCTGTAAATCACAAGGGCTTAGTTGTTCCATCTTAGGAAGTTAATTATCCTGATGATGTTATCTTAATTAAATGGTAGCTAATCTAAGTTTATATTTAAGCCTGAAATGTGAATATATTTTAAAAACTCTTGATGATAGCAAATCTGAAGAGACAGAGGAAGGAAAGGAAAAATACCACAGAAAGAAGGGTTGGCTGAATATAACAAGCAACCACATTTCTAAATACAGGCAATTATAGCTCAGGTGTTTCCTCATTTAGGGTTCTGTAGGTGAATCAGATTTCTAAGGGGGAAATGAGAGGCTCTCCAAACAAAATTTCAAAGAAGATAAGCAAAATATAAAAGATAAAATTGATGGTATGAGAAAAAAACCCACCCTGTCAAGTCAGAGGTTAGCAGAGAACCTTTGAAAAGTCCTACTGTGTGCACAGTTATTTACACTTTTCTGGCTCGCTGAAAACAGTGGTTGTCTCGTAAAAAATTCACAGCAATGTAGCAAGGTGCCAGGCATACAATCCAGCAGCTGCTTGAGAGAGTTAATGGGCAATGATAACCTTTCCAAAGAATTAAAAAAAAATGGCTGCTCTCTCAGCAGCCAACATGCAGGACTGGGAAGAACTTCCATACTCCTCCATCACCATTCCCATCTGTTTCCTGCCCAAGTCTTTTAAAATTGAGAGATCTTTGTCCTTTACATCTGAAGGATTTAGCCAAAATTATTACCATAAAATATTACTGTAAGGTATGGTAAAACACAACCATAGTGCCCTTTTCCTCACAGGGTGATTTCTATCTGAACACCTGCATTTTGCAACCAACATGCTGAACTTTGATTCCCCTCTTACAGGCAGAGGGGCTGTTCATAGTCTCCTTTCTGTCTGAGCAGAGCTGGGAAGACCCCCTACCCTCACACGCCTATCAGTAATCTGCACTGAGAGTTTTGCAAGGTCACATCCTGCATCACTCTAAATTGAATTCCAGCATTCCAATCAGAGAAGCAAATGCACCTATAACCCTCGCAGGCAATTAAATCTACTGCCCTTGCTAACTTTGGTGATTTCTCCAATACTTGAATCTCACGAATTTAGTAATTACTTCTGTTGGCCTTTGTTCTACCATGAGCTTGAGACAGCGAGTTTCACTTTCAATGTGTGTCAGAAGCAGTTACCAAAAAAGAAGTCTCTTTTTAAAAGAGATTCAATAAAAACAATCATGCTCCTGCTTTTCCCTTTTGGCAGTACAGAAAAACCTTTACAAAATGAAGATCTGGCTTCTGTGACCTCCACACTCATTGATCCTTTTGTCAATCTTGTTTGCTAGCTTCCTTATTCTCACTTTAGACAAGACTGACTTTGCCTTCTGATATTGAGGAACATAAGGAAAGTATTTCTTTACATACAAAGACGATTTTCAAGTGGAAAATTTGATCCTTGAATGTAGACAAAAAGTAATTCTGCAATAGTCTGGAACATCTTATCTACTCACAGCTGTTACATACACACAGCACTATAATGAGGCCCACAGACAGGGGGCACATATTTTTGCCTTGGTAAAAAACTGGTTTGAATCTAAGCTAGAAAAAGTTAGACTTCACACTGAAGTACCCAAAGAAATGCACTTAACTTTTATACAAACCCTGCAACAAAAGTTGGCAACTAAGGGTTTGCAAAAACAAGTATAATTCCAAAATGAAAACCAAAGAAGGCAGATTTAAATCATGAATGTTATCTCTTTATGGGCCATATAAAATATTACCCTACCATTAAATACACCAATTACATTAGTCCATGAAACTTAGTGAAACAGTAAAGAAGAAAAGCTATTTTCCTCCAGATATATCATAATAATAAGCAAGCCCTATTGCGAGTGGAAAACATGAAATTTATAAAACAGAAGGACAAGCCCCTATCTTCACTGGTGTCTTTGAAAACAGAAATAGCATAACTAAACACAGGAAAGGTAACTAGAATACAGGATGCTACAAATGCTTAGTAAACAAGTCCATCTCTATGAGGACGTGTCATGGTTCAGTGGTGTATGTGCATGCGGAGCTATGACTTGTGTTGACCCACACGTGTGCATGAAAGACAGAACACAAATAAATGTCTAAGTTGTGTTCAGAATTAGATGCAGTCAGGGTCAAGTGAGCACTTACAAAACCAGTAAGTTATTCTTGGTGAGACTCATTAAATTATTACAGCTTTATGACAGTCCCCTCCTGCCCTCTGAGATCAAGTATCTTCATTGCCCAATACTAACTCTTGTGACTGAAAACTAAGGGATCCCCAGAACTGTTAGTCACTTCTGGGAACAATGACCTGATGAAAGAAAAAAGAAAGCCAAATGCAGCTTGTAAATAGGGAGCCAATTGTAATGTTAGTGCTATTATTTTGGTTTCCTGTTATTCTCATCCAGTCAAAGACATTATCTTCAATTAAAGAGGCATATTTTGTCTTGGAGATACAGCAACATTCAGTCATCTTAGATAATGACTTGAGACCTAAAAGAAAAACTTGGAGGTTCCTCTAAGAGCTTGCACTGGGTTCTTGGCCCATTAACTTGCTGTATGAACATAATGGAAGCTGTCAAAGAAGGTGCAGTAGAACAGGAGAGAAAAAGCAAGTCCCAACCAAATGGTGCTGATCGATATGCTGTGGCCACTAATGTCCCAAGAGGCTGTGTGTAAGAGTAAGAAATGCTGTTAAGTTTCAGATCAAGACCGGTTGGAAAATGAAGTGATACACCTAAAACATTTAGGTTCACATAAAGAAAATCAATAGCAAGACTGAGTGCAATTACCAAGCAGACACTCAATGTTAATGCCCTGCAAGCACTAACTTGGGATATTTCATTAGTACCGTTTTGTGCTGTACCTCAGACATGGAGCTTTTGTCAATTCAAAGACATGTTGCTTATTTCACCTGACTTGAAGGCAATTCTCACCTCCCCTCCTTTCTTCTCCATACACTTGCAGGACAGAGTGAAAGGCAACATCGTGTTTAATCTTCATGATCCATTTTTTAATTGCTGTTGGCAGTAACTATTCCACTGGATCATGCTGATTGCATAGTAGAGGGATTGGCTCCTGTTCTTTAGTAAGGTGCTTGTTCTGACTCCCGAGTGACACATGTAGTGCTCCCAAACAAAACTCTGTTAGCACTAGCTGGTTGCTGCTAACTCATCTGCAGCACCCTGAACAGGTCTTTATATGTTGACAGAATTCTTCAGGAAAATTGCATGGGAACCTATAGCTTGGGTATTTGAAAGTGTGCTGTAGCTCCAGTTTAAAAATCAAAAGCGTGTGAGAGGTCAGAACTTTAACTGTTACCACATTGGAGATGCAACACAATAATGAATATCTGAAGTTCAAAATGTGCATAGAATGAGTGGGCTTCCACACTTGGGATATACCATTGTTTGGCCCACTTAAAGTTTGCAAACTAATTTCTTACAGGTTTTAAACCTGTGTGTAGAGATGCAGAGACTCACATAATTGGTCCCCAAGAGGAGACTGTTTAATAATATAGTCTCATTTTTCATGGTATACTTTGTTCTTGGCACCCTACAATTTTAATAATTAAAAATCTAAGGTAATTTTAGGTAATAATCTCAACTCCTTCTATCACTCCACATAAATTCCTGAGATGAAGCAACCTCTGCCCTGAACTTTGGGAACACAAGATCAGAGCTCTCACCATTCTGGACTCACCACTGAGCACCACTGGCTGCAATCCAGCCTTCCTGGAGCAGTCAGCATGTGGCTCGTGTGTTCCTATCTGTCAGCAGAAGAGAGAGGTCTTTGTGCCTGCCATTTTTCCTGGAGAGAAGTCCAGTAATAGCAGCACAAAACTATCATGGCACATGGTTTGCCCAGGAACTTCAAGAGAGGAAGAAAAAGGAGAGTAGAAATAGGAGTTCTTTCTAAAATGCATCACTTAAAACATGGAGCAGGGGATTTGGGGTTTTTGTTCTTGAGTTTTGAAAAAAAGGGTACCAACTTATTTTGGAGTGTAAGAACACAGTTCATAGCAAAAACTTCACTAAAAAAAAAAAAAAACAACCACAAAAACAAACAAAACATGAAAAATCTGACCTACCTCCCACGAACTCGAAGCAAACTGTCATTCAGTTACCCTTCTATGCACAGGAACTGAAGTCAAGCCCAGTCTCTCTCCTTTTTTTCACACAGGATTAGGTGGTAAGTTATCCATAAACAATCCGAAGGAATTCCAAAACTATTCCTTATATGGCAGATATTTTTCAAGGCTCCACTGATTTTGGCACTTGTGAAGAGAATCTGTCCCATTTTTCCATACCATCTTTTTCCTTACAGTACTTTGACTTTGAGGGGGTGCAGCTCTCCTAACATCATAACAAACCTTGGAAGTCAAGGCATTATGCCAAGGCTTACAACTTTACCAGTTCTGCAGTTTCTCTAGTATGATGATACTAAGAAGGAAAAAGCCTTATAAGCAGTCCAAAATCACAGAGCTTCCAACTGAATAAATATTAAAAAACAAACTGACATCAGAACTTACTCAACAGGAGGCAACTGTATGTAGTGACATGCTGCATTTGCAATGAAGAGGAGGAAATAACTAAACTTCTGCTGTCCTTGGTGCTGATTCACCACGTTCTGACCACAGGATACAACATCCTTAAAGATGCTCAGGTTTCTAGGGATGTCCCCAATGCAGTCAAGTGCCTCACTGCACAAATACATTGCCTAGAACTGAGACAAAAACCTGTGTTCTTGAGTCCTTAAGAAGGTGGCTGATACCCTTCAGGGGGTCAAGGCAACTACTAGAAGAGTGAAAAATAATAGGCATTAAACAGGGCTTGTTGTTGCTATAAGGGCAAGTGAGATCATAGCAAGGCTGAACCACAGATAACGATGGATTTGTTCAACTTTCTCATGTTCTGTCTCCCCTGGACTGAAAGCCATGTTCTCCTGCTAATATCTTTCTCCTTCACCAGCAGTCAAAGACTTCTCAGCAAATAAACAGCCAGAGGCCGGGGTTACGGAGGCAGCAGCTGTGGAACAGGAGGGACATCTGCCCCTTGCTGCCATGATCCAGCATTGCTCCAAGCCAGAGGCACCAAGGGGTGACAAGGGCCTCGCTTTGGAAGGAAGATCAGGTTATGCAGAGAAAAGACAGTCAGGAATAGCAGAGTATTCATCTGTAATGAAGCCAAATGAATACTAAAAACAACAAAATCCCCACATCCTAGACCTCATGAATTTGAGCCTTCTTTATAGTATGTGCATGCATGTATATGTGTTGGTATGTTATATGCACACACAGAGATACATTCATAAACAGTATAAATATGATCCCCAAAAGAAGATTTTACATTTCCAGCCTTAATCTTCTCACTTAGAACAGACCAATTTTCACAATCTTCAAGGCCAACTGCTAGGCTCATCTGCTTAAACTAACTTGCCATGATAATTTTTTTTGCTGGGAGGACAATACAGCTTTGACTCAAACTTACCCTGATTAGCCCTATGTCAGTGAGAGTCATTCCTGTGTTTGTTCAAATTAGCATGCCTCCTAAATTACAGAGTGAAGGTCACTTCACAGATCCTGGAGCGGAATGAGCTCTGGACAAAAATAGGATGGCATTGCAACTGTACTTATCTGCTAGGTTTAGATCACTTTCATCCTTAATGTCTTTGCTATATTTTCCTATCTAAGTACATAATCACCATGGTAAAGCTTATTTAATCTACCTGAAAAAAAAATTCCAAATATTACAAATCATCAGATGACTTTAGAAACAAAGCAATATACAAACCTCACCTTTTCCACTACAGAATTTATTCTTCTGCATAATAAACTATCCACAGACATATACACAGCAATAATCACATTTCACTACAGAGCTCTCTCTACAGTCAGTATCCACAGAGTGACTGACAGAGGACCATTATTTCAATTTTGGACAGCAGGTGCAAATAAGAGTTTGATGTTACAGATATGTACCAGTAGGGTAAAAGCAGACGAAAAATAAACCACATAAGAGGGATCATGAGATCAGTAATTACAACTGGTATTTCCTGCAAGCCAGCTAGCAGGAAAAAATGCTTCCTGCCCAGGTTCTGCTCATCACATCCATATATTTAGAGGAGGGTAAGAGTCACCTCATTTATCTTCTTTCCTCACAAGACCTTTTTTTTTGTATTACATAGTCAGAGATTATTCTCACAGAAAACACATGAAGTACTATTGGAAGTGTCAGAGCCCACAGGCAAGAACATACTTGTTAAAATATCACAGTAGCCTTTTCTGCCACAAAGCCAACTTGGGGATTCACCCACCCCATCTGCTACACAATTACAGGTTCAGGGGTCAGCATTAAGCAAAAACTGAGAGGGAGAGAAGCAGAGTCCTCACTCTGTCGTCTTTAACAGCTCTGCCTTCTACTTGCAGACACAAAACCTGAAGGTGTGGGCTAAGAAAGAAAAGGAAGAAATGAGAATTTCCCTTCTCACTTTCAGAAGCAGAGTTCAGGATGAAATTAATTCCTAATAGCTATAGCCAACACCATTGTTCTTATGGATCCTGAGCCCATACAGAGACTCCTGCCCTCTGCCTAGAAAGGCAAGCAAGGCCACTGAGGTTCTGCTGAGCTGCCTTCCAGGAGATGCACCCTTCCTTGGAACATTATCCTTAGCTGCAGACAACAGTGGTATTATATGCTTCTTGAAGTGCTTCTTCTCCATGCAGCTAAAAGCATAAAGATCCTTGAAGAGAGGAGTGTTTGCAGACCATACTGTTTGCAAGCTGTCCAGGAAATGAGTCTTTCCTATTAAAAAAAAAAAAACTGTGTTCAAACTACAAGCCAAGATGTTCAGGATCTCTCCTAAGTAATTTGATTTCTTACAAATGTTAACTATCCTTGTCTCTCACTGATCTTCATATCTAGACCTCTCATTTTAGAAATGTACAATCATGTTTGAATGTTGAGTGTTTTACATACATTTAAAGTGTTTCAGAAACAAGTCTCTGCCTCATTCTTCATCATTTAATTAAAATAGATGCTTTCTAGCTCCATACTACTACTCTGGAAAACATAACATGGAACATGGCACCTATTGCAATAAGAAGAAATCTTCTGGTCTTCAAGCCATGAGCACATGCAGATAAAACCTAAGGTATTACAGCCTAAATGAATTTTTCTGCAGTTTGCAAAACCATAGTATGAAAAATACCTACATAAAAAGGGAGGGTTGAGCCTCCCTAACATTTTCATGTATTTAATTTTGTATGATAAGAACATCCCTAGGAAAAGCTCATCCAGTAATGAAATCTGAAATGAAAAATGACCACCCAGAAGTAAAAGTAGTCATACACAATTAATGAATTCATTCAGTCAGCCAATAAATCATAGAGCAAACCAGACTCTCTTAACCATGCAGAGAAACACTTTTCAGTGCTTCTTATATTGTATTTTGCCCAAGGCCTACGTTACCAATTGGTTGTTTCTTTAATTCTTAACCATTTACAATATAATGTTATTTTAAATTTAAGTGTCATCCAAGTACACTGCTTAACAAGGTATTTTTCTTTCCAGGTTTCTAATTCTCAATGAAATTACTATCAGAAGATTTACTTTTTGGGTTTAAAAAGCCTATGAGTATTCAGCAGGTTATTAGTGCACAGATAACTTTAACTTCACAGAAAAGGTCCTAGCTCTTCCCTTTTTGGGTCAAACGTCATACAAACAGATATGCAGAAAGTTATCACTGCCTGAAGCTTTCACACTTTCTTTCCATCAGGGACTCAAGGCACTTACCATTGGGTTACAGGGAAGGGTATCTTCATAAAATTTTGTCAAAGACATATTGAAAATTTTCACTTACTATTCAATTTTCTGTGCAACAATGGACTAAATTAAACACTAACTCAGGCAAAGCTCAAAGCAAGAGACTATTGAGAGAAGAAACAGCAACTTGACTGAAGCCTGAAAAACCAAGTCAAACTTCCTTTGCCTTTCAGTTGCTTGAGTCTCTTTCCCCAAAGCTCATCTACTAATCCCTGATAGTTCTCTCATCTTTCTCCAGTTTTCACAAAAACAGGAACATCCAGGTAGTGCTTCTGTTGAGCTTTGCAAATGCATGCTTCAATGTACTAGATGTGCTTTCTGCAGAAAACCATCATCAAATTTATGTAAAAGAGGCAAAAATCAAGATTTTTCTCCTACTAAGATTGGATTCTTTGCAAGGTCTAAATGATGCTCCCACCCAAAACTTTTGAAACATAAAGGGCCACTGAAGAATAAAGTCCTGACACTTTCTGGTGTTCTCACTTCTGTCACACTTCTTCATGCTGAAATCATGTTTATCTGTTTGCTTTTTTTCCCTTTGGATACAATTTCCACACACCTGTGACCTAAACTAGCACCAACTGAGCACAAAGGACTGTGCTGATTCTCCAGGCTTTTTCCAACAGCAGGGTCTAGATAGTGCCAATTTCTACTGCCAGCTTGGTAATGAAAGGACACACACATTCCTCTCTTCCAGATTTCCACTTTCTCAAGGAGGGCAGTGAGGACAGCCCCAACAAGGTGACTCATGATCAAAACCCAGCCTCCAATTACAATTATTGCAGCTATGATTCCTGAGTGAACTTATTAATTGAAGTCTCTGCACAGTAAGATCTTTAATTTTACATAAATCCTTTCAAGTCACCTCCAAACCTGGGAATAAAACCAATTTTCCTCCTCACAAGTAGTTTTAACAATAGCCAAGACCTGCCCTGCATGCAGCAAAATGCACATGTACTCTCAGTTGTAATTGATACACGATTTCTGAGCCAAATTTTAAAAAGGTAGTTTCCACCTGAATGCATACACTGCTGCAAGCAAGTCTTTAGTTGACACTTACCCAAAATTTAACAGTACTGCCAGCACCTACAAACCCAAGCAGGAACATGGACCCTACCACATTAGACCCTGTACAAATATTGGAAATTAAATGCATGCTCTCTGCCCCAAGAATAACCTCAGCTATATAACCTTATATATAATATAACCTCAGTTATAAAGGGAATATACACATATCTGAGCATAAAATCATGTGTATCAGGTACATTTAGGGATATGTGAATTTGAACACCAAGTGAGGAAAAACATGTTTAAATGCAAACACAGAGCACTGGTACTTCTTTAAAAATCTTGCCTGTGATATTACCAACATGGATTTTGGCCTGAAGATATACATATAGATTTTGAAACAAAACAGGTAAGTCAACAGACCCACAACAAAAAGTTAGCTACAGACAAGTTAATCCCCAGAAGATTAAACAGCAGCAGGGCAACTTCACATCCACTGGACAAACCCCTGATAATTATCAATTAAGACAAAATGCAAAAATAGCTTCTCCCTTTTCTAATTCAAACTTCTCCTGGGAGGATGGTGAGCAACAGTTTGCAGCACTGTGCCTGGATGCTGCTAGTTCTACTTGGCCCTGCAGATGAGCAGGGCAGTAGGCAGGAGAGTAGGAGAGTCCAGTAAAGGACACAGTATTGCTTCTGCACAACACACACACACACACACACAAAAAAGCCCTAACATCCTCAGTTCATCTGGCCCTGCACCAGAACAGTGGGAACTAAAAGTGATGAAATAGAAAAGGGTGGGGGGAGGACAGAAACACCCAACAGTGATTATTTTATTAAACACTTTATATTAAGCTGGTCAGAAAGCTTGCTGTGCCAGAGGAATTAGCCCCATATATTTTGACCCCAGAAATGAGCTGCACCTTTGCAGACACCCCACTCCCCACACAGTGAGTAGAGACAGTGACCTGCCCTTAAACCAGGGGCTGTTGTTCTCCAAAATGCCTCAAGTAGAAGCAAATCCACCTGCATCTGCCTTGCAGTTCACCACAGAATTTCTTAGCTCAGGCACAGCAAAAACAAGTTATAAGGGTCCTCTCAGGACATTGTGACTTTGCTGGGAGGACACAGTCTGCTGCACCTTGAAGCCACACAGTGCTGGTCACCTGTTTCTTACACAAGCTGCCTCCTTTAGGCAATACACCTAGGAGTGACATGCAACACCAGGAATACTTATTTGCAGGCATTGTTTTGCCTTGTGAAGAGTCAGAGCCTAAAGGAAGAACAGAGATACATTTTGTACCTTCCAGCTAGCATATTAATTTTGTAGGTCCTGTCACGCTAGTAGCTGTGCTCAGAATCCACTGCTTCTGCCACATAGTGGGGCTGTCCTTCCTTCCTCTTCTGACAATCCATCCCCTGTGACCACACTACAATAGAGAGGGTCAGGACAGGGGCATCCCAGTATACACAGACAGTCTCTACGCAAAAAAGCTGAAAAAGCAGCAAATACAGAAGAGGTAGAGGAACAAAAATTACGGTGACTTGACCTAAAACTCAGAGGTGGTTTTTATTCCTGACATTCCTGCTGAACTACTAGTGGTAACACAAGCAGATCTCATCCTCTTTCTGTGCCTCAGTTTCATCAATGCTCAAATATATTTGCATGCATATCGACCAAGAAGAAAGACAGACTTGAAGTATGAACTGGCTTTGAGCATACCTGGTGTGACAATCCTGTTTTCCACCTCTGGATTACAACCACATTGTTCAAGTAAACTTTGGAGCTACTTGTTCTGGGAAGTCTTTGAGCTGAAAGAGGCCTGGGACTTTCAGAGTGATAATTACTTTTTCACTCCCATCTTTGTTTGGCTGTAATGACATCTAGAAAACAGAAAGCCAGGACTTTCCTTTTGATCAGCACACAGCAAACCACATGGCTCCTTTTGTATCCCTCCAGGCCAAGGCCAATCCAGAAATTTCCAAAAAAAAACCCCTTACTTTGGAAAGATTAGATTAAAAGTTCAGAGATGATGAATATCTATCTTTTCCCCTGAAGCCCTAAGGATGATCATGTATCATCATTTCCATTTTTCAAAAGGGGAGGAACACATGTCAAACAAAACACTAGTGACAGCAGCAGGAGCAGGATCTGCTTCTCCTGTCTCTCAGCCTTAGTGGTTGATTTTTTTAATAACTACCATTCTAAAGATCCATGTAATTCCACTGCACAACCTACACTGGCAGTGAGGAGTGAGGGACCCTGTGGGAGGAACAGCCCTGCCAGTGGCCAGGGAGAAGGAGGGATGAGGGGAGCTTGGACCAACATAGCAGGGATCCCCCTCCTGCCACCTGGGAATGTGTGAGGTGGAGAGGGACCATTTGGGCTGGCCACAGCCCCACTCCCCATCACCCTGCACCGCCTCAGGCAAAGGAGTTAGGAATGAGGGAGCAGAGTGGAACCTGAGGCAAAAGTGGCTGGAGAGAGATGGTTTTATTTTTGCCTTTGTTTCTCACCATCCATCTCTGTTTTAATTGGCAATAAACACAAATTTTCCCTAAACCAAGTCTGTTCTGCCCATGACAATAACTGGCAAGTCATGTCCTTGTCTTTATCTCATCCCAAAAGATCTTCATTTCACTTCCTCCCCCATCCTGCTGAAGAAGGGGACACAGGGACCGGCTGGGTGGGCAGCTGGTACCCAGCCTGGGTCAACCAGGTCAGCCTGGTTTGCAGGCAGGTATGTCAGGATTAAAGAAAAACACAAAAAACCCACCTCTGTCAAGGCAGTCCTTTTTATATCGAGCATAAAAAGCCCACTGCATTGGCCACTTGTGTTTCCCATGTACAGAAACTGCAAGGCCAAGGAGACAATCTTAAATGTAAAGCTCTACTTACACCTGTCAATAAGGCAGAAAGAAGCTGGAGTTACTCATAATCTGAAGAGACATGGAGCATTGTCACAGAATCACTGGTGACTTTCCCACCAGACCTTACACTGTCATACTGTCAGATACTGCAGTTCATGTCTCCCTGCCAGGCTCACGCCCCCACAATAAGCATAAAATAAATCCTGGAGCAAGGGACTGTAACACACTGCACACAAACAGAGCAGTGATACCCACACTAAACATGATTTCACAGTACAGAAAGCAAGCCATCTTCCCAGCTTAGCATTTCGGTACAAAATGGTTCTTGATTCAGTCATGCTGAGAAAACACAAGAAAATAAATAAAAGCACGAGTTTTCAAAATTTAATTAAAACAAATTAATTCCTAATGGATAGCATGAGTTTCCCGCTCAACTTAAACCCAGTATTAAATGCTAATAACAAAAGGATGGGCCCAGTTAACTTTTGAGTGCAAGTTTTCCACTTGAAGGAACAGAGCACAGCACACCAGAATCCAGGCAGACCAGTAATCCATAGGGTTGGTGAAGATGGAGAGCATGAACTGCAGTACTCCAAACTCCTGAGAAACTGTGAATATTTGTGGATTTCTCCCCTTGCATGACTAATAAATGAGCTCTTGGCTCAGTGTGCTCTGCTCACCTGAGCTGACTCACAGGTGTGCAGTGAACACGCTGTGCACTGCCACGAAATTCCAGCTCCCAGGATGAGTAGGGTGGACAACAACACCACATGATTGAGTTTATATTCAATGATATTGTCAGCTTTCTTTTGCAAAACCAAGTCAACAAGAAAAAAAAAAAATCATTGGCCTTTTCTGTAGAAAGGAAAGAGCAGAACAGTGCATTCTTGCTAAAAGATGTCCCTTAGAAGCACATTTAATTACACCAATTATGGAACGTGATCAAAAGCCCCCTCAAGTTTGTTAGAGTGTTGCTGAGAACATCTCCTCTGTATTGATCCCACTGGAAGCCTTATTTTCCCCCACGGCTCTTTATTGATTATCTGAGATATGCAGTACTTATTTGCAATACATAAACTGACTTTCTCCAGTAAAATACAGATGTTGGAAATGTGATTTACTTAGCGATTTACAACTCACAACTAGTTTCCAATCTTAAAAAAATTAAAGGAGCTAAGAACAGTCTGAGTTTACAACTTGCATGCCAGCAATCAATGTTTTGCTTACTTTCCTTATAAATATGATATTAAAGTAATATTATCCAAGGACTTTTAAGGACTATAAAAACCCTACTGGATGCTACTTCATCATAGTCCTAACTAGACACATTGCAAAATTAAACACATTTTACTAGAAGGGGATATAAAATAAGAGAAACTTTAAGGGCATGTCTCCCCCATGCCATACAACCATATCTGTGTTTCACAGTGCAGAGTAGGGCAGGAATGGACAAATGAGCACCAGCACAGGCGTGTACATTCACACAACATTAAGCAGCCCCGGGGGAGGTATCTGCTTAGTTCCAAAGCAGGAGAAATGGACACTCCAATGCATCTCACCAGGGCTCATTAGGGCTCATTAACTCCTGGAGATAGCTGCAGCAACAGCCTGAGCATCCCACAATTGCACTTTGTCACATAGTGCGATACACTGATACCTACTCAGCTACAGCCAGGAGTGCAGAACACTTGCTTCCTGCTAAGGATTCTTTCTCCAGAATGAAAAAAAAAAAAAAGCCTTAGGGCCAAAGCTACTGTTTTTCTGCTGTTTATATGGCATGACCACACACTGCTCCATGACTAGTGCTTATAGGGACTTTGCCACACTGCTAATTAACAACAGGATAATTTACAATGGCACAAACTGGCAAGAGGTGTTTTCCAAGTTAGCTCTGAAACACAACTCCAAAGAAACCAGAGTGTGGAAATGCAAAGGTCAAGTAAGATAATACTAAAAAGATACTTGGACTGCTCTGTGTCATAAGAACTGGCTGAACAGATCCTTTGCAAGCTTCCTCCAAGAGCCCAGAGACTCAAAGGAACAGAATTGAGCCATGCCCCATCTTTGCCATCCTGAGAGGAAGACACTCGCACTCATCTGCATTAATCATTGAGAAAGCCAACTGATAACAGGGATAAGCTGAAAAAGCATATAACATCTAGTTGGGAAAGGAAAAAGACCCTGCTCCCTGGTTGGTTTTGCCTTCCACGAATCCCTAAGTAAAATAAGCATATCGCGAAATATACTTTACTTATATTCTTTTTAACTAAAATAAAACTTAGCACTTTTCTTATAACCACTTCACAATTAAAAAAAATTCTAACACTAATCACATGACAGCACTGAATCTTGTTTCCCCCATCTCAGAGCTTCGACACTGGAGAACAAAAGCATGCCCCACAAGTGAATGGGAAGACTGTTCATTTATCAGTCTGCACTACCACATCCCCTGACCTATTTTATTACTAAAAATAGTCCCTCTTAGGTCACTGCTGCAAATTGAATTCTGCTGCTTCATTGCCCACTGCAATCTCACAGAACTGCACGCTGCCTACACACAAAACACTAAGTAGGTTAACTTATTCACTGCCAGGGATGCAGCCAGTCTTCTCATGCAGATAAAAAGAAACAAATAATCTTGCCTAAAATGAGTGAAAAGTTTCTTGCAATGCAGCTTAAGTCCAAACACAATTATTTATGTTGCATCATGAATATAAACACTTGGCTTCCACTTTGCCCATACTTAAAATACGTTTTTCAACATTTTCCTTGCAAAATATGTTTTCAAAGGCATTCAGTGTTAAAAGTGATGCAATAGCAGTCCTAATGACCTCTACTGATAAAACACCTAACAGGAACAACAGACAAGTCTTTCTCATTAAGCCTCCTCACCAAAATAAGTCTAGGAAGTGAGGACACAGGAGGGAATCAGTCAAAATGTTCCGAGTTAAAAAGGCAGCACCTTCTTTCAAAAGGCCAAGACCCTGTATTTGTAATTCACAATTCAAAGCACTTCATGATACCATGAAGTGAGCTGGCAAATTTAGACCTAAGACACAAGACTACTTGAAAGAGAGAGGAAGACGAAGGCGTGAATTTGACAGAGCAAGAACTTACTACAGAATCCTAAACACGAGACGGAAATGGGTATTATTGACCACTTCATGCTTAACAGTGAACAGACACACAGAATATGCCATGTCCTTACTATTTAATTTGAGCTAGACAGAATAAGACCAGCATAAGCATATTTCCCTGGGCTATTACTGCATTTTCATTTCCTTACTTCAATAGCTCCCCAATCTTAAACAAACACACCCAAAACGCAAAGAAAGATCAAAGACAACTGACTCCATGTCAGCTTTTTGCTTAAATCACTGCAAATTCTTTTGGGAATTTCTTAGTATGCAGCTGATGCACACAGAGCTGAACCATTCAAATGATTCATGGCCTCATTAAGCTAACTTCATTGTTACTTAGTTATGAAACGAAGTTTCTCACTTCCTGCTATTCTAAGAATAACATCTACCAAATCTGGGCTCTCTTGACAGGGAAAATCCAATGTCTTCAGGGGACAAAACACTCTCAGCTCTGCCTGAGTTTCAGCCAGTGTCATTTACTGAGACGCTGGAGGCACTGTAGGTCACAACTTGTGTGAAAAATCCGTGGCCTTCCCAGCTGATACAGATGAGCCCAAATACATCACTACACGGGGAACCACAGTCTCTTATCAAGGATACATGAAGTGTGCTCACAGAAGGAAGAGGGACCTGGCCTTGCCAGCCAAGGTGCAATTTCCCATTTATTGAAAAGTCACAGAATATACACTACAAAGCTGCCTGAGTCTGCATTTCTGATCATCCTGAGCTCCAGATTTGCAACATCTTGCTAGGGCTAGACTACGAATTTCTTAAAAAAAAAAAAAAAAACCACAAAAACACACACACACAAAAACACACACAAAAAAACCCAAAACCAAAACAAAACGACAAAGATACCACTTTCTTATTTCTAGCCAGTAGGTCAAGGTAAAGTTGGTCTGTTCATATGTGTTTTTCAAAGGTATATTACCCACCTCAGTATCATCAAATCATAGGGCACAAGTGACTCACAAGAGATGCCTGGCATATGTGGACAGTCGTTCTTAAATGAACATGTTATTTTCTGAAAGGTCTGTTCACCACCCAAACCCAAGAGAAATGGGTATTAAGTTCCTTATATAATGAAGACATGGAGTTCTGTGAATAAGCAGGTTTCACAGTTTTAGACTGCATAACTAGTGAGTCCTCTCAATGGGATGTCCTTTTAGACCTTAGTTTCTCTGAGATGTTACAGCATTAACTGCCTTTTTATTTCTTAGGAGATCAAAAAAGTGTTATGTAGGAACACTTTTAATGCAGTCAGTGCACTTCAAAGACACATTACTTCATTCTCTTTCTGAACTCCTCCAGTAATACTTCTGCTTAACAACACCTTCCTCTATTAGAAATCCTGTTTATGTGTGTATGTCTATATTGATTCTCAGAGACATGATCAAAATAATCCAAGGTCATATAACAGATTACTCAACAGGTCAGGTAACTAGCAGGAATGCCAGATAAGTTAGTGTTAGCAAGATAATTTACAACAGTACTGAAGCAATGAGCTCAATACAAGTGAAAATAAACTCCTTGTGCCACTTTTCTACAATCACTGCATATGAAACTAAGAGATCATTTGCATAAGTATTTAACTACCTAACTAACACTATGGTCACAAGTGTGAAAGTATTTGAACCCTCTTGACTATAGTTAGTACCACACTTTAAAAGTCAAAATTTAGTCAAAGTTTGCAAACCAAGTTGCCAAAACAAAACCCACAATGATACTTATGAAGCTTTAAAATCTTCCAGGACCTAGATAAACTGTTCTTTATGGATCACTAAGATATAGTCTAAGCAGCTTTCTGAGTGCCTGGACCCACTAATATGAAGCGAAAACATACATGCACTATTGCTACTGAATTCTTAGGGAAAGAGTATGAAACGTGTAGTAGATTTTGGGCTAAAGGTCAAAGAAAATGAAACTAAACAAGATTTTTGAAAATATATTTCAGTCCCAAACCATAGAATTTACCAGTTAAACCAGTTCACCATTTAGGTTTGGTTCTGCACGTCACTATCTTCTGACTGTGGGGCGCTGCAAATTCACGTATTTTGTGTTTCAGCATCTAAGAAAATTTAGGACTGTTACCAACCATCTATTAAGGCCACACCACTCAGCAGTACTAATTAAATGCACTGCCATATCTTAACTTCTATCACAGTAAACTACAAATTACTGAAATGTTGGCACAAAGACAAAAGAGGCAATTTGAGGCCTGAACCAAGTTAGATGAAGTGACATGTCACTAAGTCAGCAAGTAATTTTAACACTCACTCCTCCCACAGTGCCTTCCATGCCTGGTCACTTTGGCAAGTGGTGGGCACCTACGTTCACCCACCCAAATGCCCATGTCAAAACAGGTACAGGTCACTGCAGCACTTGTGTATTCTGCAGTTTGATTTTCAACTCTGATTTGTGTTTTGAAACAGGAGTCAAGGCTGGGAAGAACAAGTTGCTTCTCATGGCCAAAAAGTCAGACTACCTTCTCTTCCAGGAAAGAAAAATCCTCAAGGCTGAGGACCCCTCAAGCTTGCACTGCTCAGAATATCCAGGACAGTGCACGAGGCTGTCAGTTCATGTACACACTTGGTGAAGAAAAGAACTAGCTGTGATCTCACACTCTATTTTGAACATCTGCAAAACAAATGCTAAATCAGCACGATACCTCCTTCTGTTCTCAGTGTTTTGCCTCATGCTCTCTCTTTTTCCAGAAGAGCTACTTCAGTGAAGAGACCCCTTGGAAACCCTCACATTTCCTAACACCTATGAAAACACTTGTAAAGTAGCCATGTGATAGAGGTGCCAAATCATCAGTTGCAAATCCACCTCATTTGCCTTAGTCTCCAGCAGCTGCAAAATTAAAAATAGCTGTCATAGGCAAACTACAACTGAAGATGAGAACGTTGTTCATTTATTTCAGGCTGATAATGGCATCACTGTTGACATGTTTGGGCTCTGAAAGGAGCACTAATGAGGAAATGGACAAAATTATTAAGGCAGAACAAGGAACATTCTGAAATAGAAGTGGGAAAATTACCCTCCTTTCAAATTTGTATGGAAAATTTGACTAGCCATGACAAAATTATATGCTTATTTGGCTCTTTAGGATGAATTTCTTGTTAACTACAAGAAGAGCAATCATTTAAAGTAGTATTTTCAGCTCTTAAAATTGATTCTCACTCTGACCAAATGAGACTATTTATTTCATCAGGTATCAAAATTATATGCCATCATTGCCTCCTCACAATTTGAGAAAGACATGGTCAATAAGGAATGAAATAGTATTACTGTAAAATTTACTCTCCAGTTTTTGGTCACTTGCTGGCAAACCCCAACATTTACAGGATACTTTCAGTTCCCAGAGAAGAAGCCTTCTGCAAGAATGAGAAATTACATCTCACCGAGTGTAGCAGCAGCATTACCTACGTACCGTGTGTGTTTTTGCTGTTATGTTGTCTGCAAAACCACTGAAACACAATTCTCATTTTGGGAGAGAAATGCAGGGTGGGGAGTGTGCACAAAGACTGGAATCCGCTTGCTTCATTCACAAAAAACAGCAGTAGTTGCTACATAGTTAAATGCTGCAAGGGAGCTATTTGGGAAGGCGAAGGTGTTCTGTTCATTAGGTGAATCCCTCTGCAGTACTCATATATTTGTCTGATTTCCTCTATTACTAATTAGCCATTGGGTAACCCAAGGTCAGTCCTGCCTCTTGGGGCTACAAGCCAGGTTTCTTAAATCCTCAGCGTGGTAAAGAGCCATCAGTGCAACTGAAATTTCCAAATAATTTCTGAGCTACAGCTTTCCACCCCTGTGCCACAGGGAGCAGATACCTCTGAAAGGACCAGGTTCACTGAAGGGCTACCTGACATCCAGGAGCAGGAAAGCTGCCAACTTTCAATTATCTGCGTCCAACCATGAAAGGCATCTCTGGAGGCCTTTGGATAAACATACTTTTAAAATATACAGAATTAAATGCCTCTAAACAGAAAAGCATCAGGCATAGTTTAAGCTGATCTACACACTCACAGATAGGTTTAATGATCTTATGAGGCATTACACCATGGCAGTGGCCATTGACAATGCACCCCTTCAAATGGGATCCCTGCCTGGCCTGTAAAGAGCCCAGGCACAGATACAGCTATGGATTGTGGAGGGGAAACTCTCCCACTGCCCTGCAGTCAGCAGTGGTGACCTTCAGAGCTGCACCAGAGAGGCCATGCCCTCTGTGCTGGGAGCAAACCCAGTGCAAGATTCACACTCAGACTCAATTTAAACTGAAATCATAAATATAAACCCTAAATAGGAAACTACACCTTTTTTTTGGACATTGCAACATCCCAGGGTAACCCAGAACTGGCTCTGGGACCACAGCATAACACAGATGATTAAATAAAAAATTGCCACTGAATCATTTTTTCAGTCACTTCTGAGAGGATGTTCTTTTTAGTTTCATCATTGTACCTAAATTGCATTTGGAGAGCAGATACACTTCTGGAACAGGTCAGAATTAAGCTACTAAGTTACTATGCATTCAGAGTTCAAGGAGAACCTTGGTTTAAGATAAGAAGTCCTTTAAGACACTAGACTCCTGGTCTAGTCTCTGTCACTCCTTTGTTAATTGCATTTGGGCATTGCTGTCCCAGAAACAAGAAACTATGTAAGAACAAATTTTAAGAGCTTCATAGGCAATAACCAAGATTTGCATATACTGCCTAAGTGCTCATATAAATGTTCCTCATTCTCAGGATTATAAAATGCAAGCTAGTAGCCTGGCTATGTCACTTCAGCTATTTGTCTTGAATCAGGAGAAGTATCTGCCTCTTGCAAATTACATATCCCACTTGTCTACCCAAAAAAGAGTGCTGTGTTTTCAACTATCATACCTACACAAAGTTTTTACATGTTTAGACACAAAGCCAATATATTTCCCTCTTCTTGGCCATTCTTTATGATGCCCATTTCAGCCTCCTGTGATAAAGATAGAAGGCTGAGCAAATCTGGCAGGAGCATTCTCATAGGAGGAATGTCTTGCTTGTTTATCAGGAAAATGAAGCACTTTCTGTGCTTTTTACAAACCTGTTTGCCCCTTCTCCTTTGTTGCAGCTGTTCTAAACCAGCTCAGTGATGAAGACAGAGGATTTGTGCATTCTGGAGTCTGGAGCCTTTTACTTATTTACAGACCACTGCTCCCTTTGTGCACTGCAGCTTGCTGTACTCTGAAGGAACATTCACTGCTCGGAATTATTACAGACTCCATTCTTTTTCTGTTGAGCATTGACTTGCACAAGGCAGAGCTGTTCCAGTTTGATTAACATGAAGAACAGCAACACCAATGCATGACAGGAAAGCTGAGACTACCCTTAGGATGACTTTGTTTTATCAAAACAACATGGCTAAATATTGTTTGCAAAGTGCCAGTCTGAGATGAAAGAGAAACCACAAATCCTGAACAGCAAGAGATGCTGAGCTTTGAGAAGGTATCCAGTCACTGTTAAAATAAAACTGAAGCAGTTTTGGGAAAACACACATAAGGACACTGAAAAGAACACATCAAATTGACAAGGGTCAGACTACATGAGTTTTAAAGGAATGCCTGAATACTGCTACCCTCACAAAAACATTAGAGAAATTAATTGCTTAGCATTCAGATCAAGGCTCAGCTGTACTTTTAGTGAAATTATTAAATGGGCCATCTTATACCCTCTGTAAAAGCATTTATCAGAATTCTCAGATTGTTCTTTGTGCCCTGCAGAGAAATCTGTTCCCCCTCTGTTCAGAAGTGATCCATCTTGCTGCAACTCATCTGTCACAGAATGGTTTTGTAAAAACAGCAGAATCAACTTCCCTGTCACTTCCATGTCACTCTGACTGCCCAAAATACACAGAAAAATGCACCTGAAATTTTCAACAGTGAATGACAGTGACAAAACTTGGAAGATCATCAAATTCTGCCAACACTCAAGACTTTCGGGTGTGCAGGGTGGGTAAGTACTGAGGACATTACAGAGCATAGGAAAGTTGAAGTTATTGAGCAGTTGCCTTGGAACCCCACATTAATGAGTATCCATCAGATTATTCTGAAAAATGCAAGGGGGATTGAGACATCTAAAAGCTATTTTATCCTCTCCTTAAAATGAGGGAATCTACAAATTGGAAGAATCTCAGAACCAGATGCAGAAATACTTAGAAATATTTTCTATTATATCCTACACTAGCAGCCTAGCCTTTTATGAAAGGGGAATTAACATTATTTTAAGTATTAATATTTAAAATTATTGTAATATAAAGAGAAAAAAGCCTAAGTTATTGCATTGTAGTCCTGGAACATGAATGAAAGACAAATGACTTCTAAAAGTTACTCCTGTACCACTGTTTTCACATCTTTGAGTCATATCAATGTGTATGTAAACAGTCCACAAATCTGGGTCAATACATCAAGTGTATCTACAGAACAACCCAGTAAATGCCTGTGTCTGCCTGGTTCTGACATTAGAATTTACAACTGTGTAGTGAAGAGGCTGCAATCTGTATGGAAACTGAGAAACAATTGAGGAGTACTACCATATAATCATCCAGCATCACCAGAATATGAAAACCAAAAGTTTGAAAAGGAGTACCCAAAGACAGTGATCAATCTGATACACCATAATGAGCTTGATCATCATCCACTGTGATGCCTTACCACCTCAAGAAGCTGGGCCCCCAAAGACATGTGTGTACAAAAAAAAATGAATAAACTTAAAGTAACTCTAAATATCTTGGCTGAAATCACTCAAATTCCATGCAAGCGTCACATATCTCATTGACCATGAAAGAGTACACCAGAAACATTCCAGAGCAGTAAGATGACGCAGGTTCACTAGTTCTGAAAGAGATCAGAGCCTTAAAGTTATATATACAGTTATAAATTGATGCCAGCTGACTACACTAGAAGTGAATGAAGTTAATTTCCAGGGAAACTTACTAGTCACAGTTCCATGGGGGCTTTCTGGATATTGTTCTTGCTAGGGACAGCCTAACAGCTGAACTCCAGCTCTTTTGAACCATGGAACAGCTTTAAAAACCAAAAAAGAATTAAAAAAAAAAAGCCAAGACAGATGGATCATTGCACCATGCAATCCAAACTTAACTTTCCCACTGTATACTAATGCATCACATGGTTTTCCACTGTTTGTCAGCAATTTTCTTCAACATAGTTTCTCTATATTTGGGACAGAGTATGCACCTGTTAGATGCATCTCAGGCTGAGTGGGGAAAGTATAATTAGATAGAAGCAACTTCTGCTTAGCATTTGCTTGCTTAAATTAATGGAACAAAATTATTTTTTTAACTTCTGCCTCTGGAAATGCCTTTCATTTTTGCACATAAAGTACAGAATACCAAACAGAGGTGTGTTATACTATAGAAGGTATTTATGCACCAAGTTACAGCTTTGCAGTACTGCAGCATCATCAACATTTTACTGTCTTGGCCAGGCATTTAACATGATCCGAACCTGACTTCAAGCTTCATTGTTCTAGCCAATACCAATGCAGCTTAATAGAGTATTTTACAGTGCTATATAACTGACCAGAAATCACCTCATCTTGGCATAAAATACCTGCTTTGTGCCTTGAGCTTTTTTACAGTGCCAGTACACGAGAAAACAAGTCATCCCACTGGATAAAACAGAGAAACAGGACTTCAGGCAAGTTGTATCTACATATTTCTCACCTATATGCGCTCCTTTTCATACCTATTGCATGCTTTTGTAAGGAGATCACACACTTCTGCCTTATAATTTTTGCTAAGGTTTTAGGGTTGAGAGAAGCATATATCCTAAGACTTTACACTGGACAGTAGGATAAGCTTTCACTCAGCCAAGAAATGAGGATTTAGAAAATCCTGTTAACAGAGGAAATGAAAACCATCAAATTCATGGCCACAGGAATGCCAACAAACACGTGATGAGGGTAAGCTGCATTGCCCAAAGCAGCAGGGAGTGACTCAAGCACAACCTCATGATTTTAGTTCCCTTGGGCATTGAGAACTCTCCACTGTGCAGTCTGCAGGCTCAGCACCTCCAGCAAACAAAGGCCTGTTGAATTCTGCTGCCCTTGCCCCAAAGAGCCAACCAAATTCCAGCTATAAATAAAGCAGAGGCACATTTACTATCATTTTTTGTAGGTGACTGCACAGCCATACTTTGATATATCAAGTTGAACTATCAAAAACAATCCCAATATTCTCTAATCCCTAACTCTGCTGGGCAGAGATCACCAGTTGTGGACATATCCTTCCTAAGGGTGAAAATCAGCACATTGGTTTCTAATCAAGACCATTACCAGGTTTGAGCTCCAGCCCTGGGGACTTAAATGAATACACAAAGTCCCTGTAACAATACATGTTTGCTGTTCTTAGGCTTTAACTGCTCACATTGAATTTGCAAGTCAGCATCAGGCAGAAGCAACCACAAGACCTTTGCAGACAGAAATAATTCTCAGAGTTAGAAAGCAATAGTTTCACAAAGCATAAGAAAGCTAATAACTGGAAACATATAGGAATACACAGTCTCTGAAGTGATATATTTCAAAATGAGGTACATTTTGTACTTCAGAAGACTTACAGAGCATCCATTACAGTTATGATACTTCAGTGGTAGCTACTCTAATTACCTAGAGAGGAAAAAACCCATCAACCCCACTCTCGTTCGATTTCTGGCATTTAATTTGCTTGCTGGGGAATCTCTTTGCTTAATAGGTATTATGCTATTAATAGGTATTATTAATAGGCTTAATAGGTATTATGCTATTTTCCTTGCAGAGAGCATGTTGCCATGGAGCACTGATCACAGGCACTAGTAAGTGATGCTGCCTTTGTGAGCTGCACAGTCTTCACCTGAGGGACTCTATCTTACTACGTGTCAGCCTTAACCAGGTACATAGGGCAAAACTAGAGCAGTGATTATATTTGTTTTGATTTTAGTGAATGTTCTCATCCAGAAGCTGCTCTTAGAAGTCTTCCCCATTTTTCACTGGCACTTTGCTTTGACAGAATGGAGTTTCCTTTCCTTAGAGTGAGAAGGTGGCAGATGGGAGAAGGAGGAGGATCCAAGCAGACAGAGAAGTATTGCACAAGACACATGCTGAACTTGTCAACAGAACAAGATTTCTTTACTACAGTGCTTAAAAAAATTAAAGTGGCTGCTTCTTTATTCAACAAATCTACAAGATGCTTAACAACAGCATTCAGGCTGTTTTTTATTTTAGGGTATCCAGAATTTACCTAGGAAGAATCCTGCCTTGCAGTTAACTTAATCAACAGTGTAGTAGTGAGACTGAAAGAATTTGAGTGACATCTGAGTGACAGCAAACCATCATACTACTCCTGCTATAAATGGCACGCAACACAAGGTTTCGATGTAAGAGAATACATTTGGATTCCTGCCTCCTTTCATTAGGAGGTGGCAAGATGAGTCTAAGGGGGAAGGAGAAAAAAAAAAAAAAGAGAAAAAAAAACCCCTTTGAAATAGGGTGAGTGGTCTCAGAATAGCAAGGATATCAAACCCTGATACTTTAAACATTTTTTTTCTTTTGGGCCTGCAGAAATAAAATTCACCTGAGCATCAAGATTATGACTGGCCAGATGTCTCCAAAAAAAGCAGCGTAGACTAACAACCCTGACCCTGTTTCCAATCTGGCACTGGCAGACTTGCAGCTGCCTTCTTCCTGCATGGCATTTCTCTAAGGGAGAGGAATAGAACTGCACTACCAGGACTAAAGGAAGACTCCAGGTTAAATAAACATATCTAAAAGTTGCCTCTGGTATGGAACCTTTCGTTACCCACCAAGAAGTCCCGTAGCAGAGGAGACTAAAGGCATGTTCAGTGACCACAAATCAGATGGTGAGAGGCCTGTCCAACAACTCATGGTAGAGCAGAGAGACTAGTGAGACTTTTCGCCTCCTCTGTACAGAAATAACACAAATAAAGTACTTACTTTTCTTGTCTAAGCAAACATCTGTTTCTAAGAAAAGGACAGAATCACCCATGCAAAGGGAACCAGTGAGGGCTACAAATTTGTCATACGTAACACATCATCCTGCTTGTTCAATGAGGAGCACACATTAACATGATGAACTTGCACGCAATTGGTACTCCTGAAATAATCCCATTAGCAGGCCTCAGTTACAGATCTTCCCTCGAAGAAAAGGTCACAGATTTGATCCACTATGTTGTATCACCAGGAAACAGTAACAAATTATGAACTGTTCCTATCAAAACTAGGATACGATTTATTTTACAGGAGTTGCAAATAAGCATTTATTAAATCCATATCATGAAAAAACACACATGTTGGCAAATGTAAGAGCTCCCAAGATTCCTATAACACAACCAAATTCAGCAGCTTACACTGGAAAACAGTCCTTACCCCTTGAGCATACGTACATCTTTCACCACTGACACATCACACACTGAGTGTCTGTCCCACGTGCTCATTTAGAAGCACAAAATGTTGCAGGGCTTTAAGAAATACACATTTAATTTCATTCAACTTTAAAAGACCTTGAAATGTTCAAAACTAAAAAAAAAAAAAGAAACCCAACTCCAAAACCAACAAAAAAATTACAAGGGGGAAAAATAGAAAGTTTGAAAGTCAAAGCAAATATACCTTTCAAGCCAAGTGAGTTCCCTATTCAGAATTATATGGATTAGTGTAGCTTGTCATCCCGCCCATTTTCTGAGATGTCTCAACTCAGCAAGATAGCAGCTGGTGTCACTCAAAATCCCAGGCATAGGGAAGCCAACCTCCAGTTTAATATCTTAGACATTAAAAGCAAATCTGCTTGCTTGTTCAGTCTCTTGGCAACTCAGATTTGTCACCAAGGTCATGACAGAATAAATATTTTTAAAAGCTAATATCAAAATGCCTAAAAGAGGGCAAGTGGAGAAGGTTAATGATGTATCCTGATAGAATTATTTTTCCATGTTGGAACTGTTGTTCTGAGCATCCTCCACAAGGAAAAAAAAAGAAAACTCATCAAGTTCAGAATCCTTTCTGTTCAAAATTCTTAATTGACAGAAATTCTCCCCTACCAAGAAAAATGGAAACCAAAATCTTCTAGCCATGTGTGTCCTTTACTCATAAAAGGACTGTGTCTTGCATTACAGAAAGTGTCATTGGCAGTGGCACTCTGGGGGATTCAGAACAGCCTGATTCTCTTCCACAGGGTAAGAGTAGATCTGTGGACAGCTTATAGATTTTTAAGTCACTAACACTGAAGGTCACATAATATCAAACCATAAAATCTGCTACATTTTTCAAAAATTCCACAGAGCAACCCAGGTCTGGGAGGGCCAAAGGAAGGGCCATAAAGAACATTGGAGGTCACTCTCACAGCTGGGATGAGCAGCAGAAATTTCACTGTGATACAGCATTACATGAACTGGTTGAAGGTATTTCAAAAAAAGGTGTACAGAAGAGCAAATGTGGTTGCCAGGCTCCCTGGGCGTAACCTCACACTCACACAACAGCCCACATAAAAACCACACAGCAGGTGAATATTACCCATGTGTAAGAACAGAGTTAAAACTGGACTTCATGTGCTCTTTATTGACCAATTTGGAAGTTTCACCTCTTCCACCTATGGCCTCGGGCTAGTGCTCCTCATCATAGCCACTCCATACTAATTTAGTAATTTTATCCAATACAAAGCTACAGAGCAGGGATATAATAACATGCTAAATTTGCACAAAAGGGAGAGAGAGAAGAGACCTAAGCCTATAACATGAATTCCTGGCGTCATGTGAAGGTCTTCCTAGACAACATTTAGCAAATCAGTGCAAGAATATATACAAAATTTATGCCAGAATCAATATATCATATATTACCTTCTCAAAGCAATTATTTTGTTACATTTGTAGAGGGGAGGAGTAGGTAGGCCAGAACTAAGCTAGGGAAAATGTCACTATCTCATCTGAAAAATCTACCAAGAAGGACTCAGCATACTGGTTTCTTTAATCAATACAGACTGGAGGGGTGGAGGGCAGGTGTTGCTGTTTGTGGTGGTTGTGTTTCTTTGGTTTCAAGAACACTGACAGGTGTGATACCATCTTTAGCAAGTTCAGAGCTACCATGATCAAACACACAGGCAAGACAGGTATTTTGGTCCGAAAAACTGATGGGCACCAAGATCTTTATATGTAGCAGCAGTCTCTCACTTCATTCAGCTTCCTGCTAAGAACAGTTATGTTTGAAACCGTGCCATAAACAAGTATAATAGGCTTGACCTAATTCCTGTTTGATTTACTTGATCACTATAAATATATTAACCCTTTTCACTGCTCCACAAGAAATGTTAAATATGCTCTGCTAAATGTCTCTTAAAATCCTGTTCATACAGCTCTCAGTCCTTCTCACTTTCTCACTATTCAAATAAGCCCAACAATCAAAAAAAAAAAAAACAATGTGAAGACACTTCAGAAATAATAAAAGTCCCAGTTTAGCCTCGTTGCTCCTCAGAGACTCTGCAAAAAGCACAAGAAAAAGTACACAATAGTGAAATGAGTCTCAAAAGCATTTTTTATTTTAATTACTTTGGTACCTCCCTTCCATAAAGAAGCATTTGAGTGAAACAAGTTCAAAAAGCAAGGACAAGTAAAGGGTAATTTTTACAAATATGCCAACTTTTAATCTCTGGTTTGACTTTTTTCCCCCTAATACTTTTTTTAATGCTTATCTCTCTAAAGCCAATGATTTTTAATAAAATGCTTTCTTTATACCCTGAAAGTCGGCTCCAGGCTTGCAAGCTTGAATGGCTTCTACTTTCTTATTAGTAAGTAAAATAATCTTGATTGTCAGCTAATACCTCCAGATTTTCTCCTCTACAATTTCCATTACCTTCAAGTTCAAACTCCTATTCCAAAAGTGGGAAAATAGGACCTGCCCTTATGGAAAGGTAGAGAAACAATTCCCCATCTCTTGGTTTACAAAAGCTTCAGGAAGGCTGCTTTGATGTGTGCGTTTAGTCCTGTGCAGTTACAGCTATACAAAGCATATGTGTGCTGTCCCAAAAGTGTCCCTGTTTCATCACCAGCCTTGCAATATTTCTCATGTATCCTTACAACATCATCTCTTAGATCTATGTCAACGTCAGCATTCCTGCCTTCAGCTTTGGTTTTTAAAAGATTTTTCTGACCTTCATAACTAAAAGAGAACAGTAAAACCATGTGATCAAAATGCATTGTAAAACTCAAAAGCTGGGCAGCAAAGATTATTTTGAAATGTGCATTTATGAAAAAAACCAGCCCATGTTCAAACCAACCTCAAAAGTACAAAAAAATCCCTACTTCGCATCTTTTTATTAAGCAAAAGCTTCCTAGAATATTTAAGATAGTGTTAGTAAGACACACACAAAAAATATGAGAAGAAAAAAACCTTCAGAGATTATTCACTTATAGCATGTAACTAAGCCAGGTCACAGACACTTGTGCACTGACAGCAAAATTTCTTAGTTACTATCCAGATCCTTTCTGGAGCACTACACACAAACAAGTAGGTGTCAAGCCAAGGTTCTATAACAAGATATTCCCTCCTGGAGAGCCACAAACCCCACAGCATTGTCAGGGCACTCCTCACACCAGCTTTCTAAATATAAAGCACCTTTCCCTCCTGTCAGCCACTTAACTGCAGAATTTCGACTCAGTGATACACTTAGAAGTTTAAGTGTTGAGGTCATTGCATGCAGAGAACCCAGAATTACCAGCACAGCTCATTTCAGTACTGCTCAGTAGGATGGTACTGAAGCCTTAATTTGTTGCCCTTCCAAGTGCTTTGAGCTGCTTTGCTGGCCTTGGGCTTTTACTTGGGTGAGCATCTCTCCTCCATGCTCTGGATGACTCCCTGAAGCCCAACATTTGGTCTTCCTTTTATTTCATTTTATATCTAACAAATGCTCAATCTCTCCTTGGTGAGCAAAAGTGACTATTTTTGTTACTTCTGCTTGCTTCCTTGAAAATTCAGATAAATACGCCTTAGATATATTGAATATATTTTTGTTCTGCTTTCAAGTAACTGCTCCGCTTAGCGCCTGCAAGTAAACAAATACGATAAAATCTAGTTTGTTTTCTAAATACTCAGTATCCATCCAGTGAACCCTCTGACAAAGGACTACATGCATCTGTACTGCAGCCCCCACTCTGAAGAGTGTTCTCACCTTCCCTAATTTCCTAAAATGAGGTGCAATGACTTTTCACCAATACCTGCAAGGAAGGGCTCTCTACAGTGAAATTCTTGCTTGGTGGCATTTGCTGGTTGCTTGCTGGCTTCCTATGACAATTATCTCCTCCCAGTTCCAGCTGGATGGTTTTAGCTGTCCCCAGGGGTTAACACTGCATGTCTGCCTCTTCCCCATCTTTTGGAGGGTTCTTGACACAGCAGATTTATCCCTGTAGATGTGACACAGTGTCTCGCAGGGAACAGAATGACAGCGCACAAAAGCTCAACTCTAGATAAATTCTAAGCTGACACCACAGTGATATGTAAAGTTCAATTAAAAATTTTGCGAGAACTATGAGCTGTTTATATGGAAAAAGAGCAGCTTTTATCTTCAGAGCCTAAACAGCTCTGTATTCGGTAACAGCAGGAAACCACACTGTAAACAATATGACAAGCACGGCATTATTACCTGTTCATATGCTAAATGATAGAAATTAAGATAGAGACACACACACCAAGATTAATTATATTTCAAAATTGCTTCTGTGAGGGGAAGGGAAGTGATTGCAACAGTTGTATTGCAGTATATAAAAAAAAAAAAAAAAAAAAAAAAACAGATCCCATTAATCTATGCAGTTCTAAAACACACTTAGAGGCAAGGCAGGTTTTATTACAAAGATATCACTATCTAAATTAACACGCGACACAGAGAAAAGACAAAGCTGAACAAAGCATTCTGGAGAGTTAAATTACCCAAAACATGCATCAATGCAGTGATAAAGCCTGGAAGAGAAGGTAGTTGTAAAACTACATTTCAGCCACAGAAGATGCAGTTCAGCTGGATCTTATCCTAAACTTTGGAGGTTCTTTCTTGGTTGTCAGTGCAATCCTGATTTTAGTTGTGGATTAATTAGCTTTACACAGCAAAACACCCATATTTCCTATAGCCAGTAGCCACTGACTTCAGACAATTTGGTTGATACAAAACTATTTTTAGCCCCTTCAGCTTTTCCAAATGCTTGAATTAGCACTTCCTCATTTCTTTCCTGATCACCTTAAACCTACAAATTCATGAGATAGGTGGCAGCTTGGCTTCCCAGTAGCCCTTGGAAGAGACACTCTAAGAGACCAGAGAATCAGATTTTGGGAGTATAACTTGCTGAAAATAACAAAAAGCAGACATTTCGAACTCATTTTCAGCTTGCATCTTACCAGAGGAACAATTAGTTTGCCTGGAGCACAAAACAGTCTACAGAAAAGAAACACAAAGTGAGAAGACATTTGAATAACACTGTTAGGGCTCCCTGTATCTAAACACAACAGGAAAACTGTGATCTCAGATCTGTATCCAGTTATGTAGAAAGCACTCAGCTGCTCAGGTAACAAAATGAACAAGGCTGCTTTTTTACAACAAATATAACCAAAGCAGCTTATAGTCTGAAGAGCTATTTTAACAGTCAAAGCCACATTAAGAGCTAAATGACATACAAAATGGCTCTGCCAGAGAATAAATTTAGAAGGTCGACATATAACCCGCATGAAAATGACAACAGTGATGGTTACTCAAAGTCCTGCCAGGTGCCCTTTAATAAGCAGAGAATGTGATTAGTGCTACAATGCAAAGAGACAGCATGCTGCAACATGACTCCATGCTGGTCTGCCAGGAAACCTTTACAATAGAGACTCTGGCTGCACTGGGATTTTTCATGCATAATAAATAAAGCAACAGACTAGCAGATTCAAGCTCCTTGCTGAACACCAGTGCCCTCCACTGTGTGTGCTGAAGATTCCTCCAAACACTACAGCAATAGAGAGAATTTATGATTTTTCTCTTCATGACAGACTGCTGTGTCCCCCGGGACCAAATGTCAGACACATGACTACATCTGCCGGCTTCGTAGGGCTGCTGCGAACATCTAAATAATACTGTCAGCATAAGGCAGAGACCCGTCCATCAGCCTGCACAGCCTCCTCTCCCCATTGGTGCTCACTCTGCCATAGAAATACATCTTTCATAAGCTGTTACAGGACTGCCCCGACTGATGCTTTATACAATAATTCAGTTGGAATCATGGAACTTTAGTAAGAGAATGCAACTCGTTCATTAAGAGGTAGTGGCTCCCACATAGGAACCCTTTAGCTTCCTTATTACAAAATGTGGAACCAAAGTGTTTAGGATGCCATCAACACCAGCATCATTTCAGGATGTTTATCACCAGCTCCCTTAGTTTTGCTCATTTTGATCACATTTGTTTTCCAGCTCATAATTAGTATGTCCTACCAGCATAAGAATATAAAAGGCAAATTTTAACAGATCACAGAATAATGAATCTTTTACTGCCTCTCTAACGTTATTGCACACTTTAATTCAGAACATTTGAGGCGTGACCTGCCATTTGAGTGGAGGGATGTTTTATCCTAATTTCCTCTACAAAGGCTATTCTTCCATTAAATTTATTATTACTGTTTACTCTCCAACTGGATGAATTCCAGCTTCAGAAGGACATGAACACCCACGTCATGATACCTACAGATATTGTTGAACATGAGCTACAGAGAAGACAGAATCTTGAAACTTTTTCTAAAATACAGCAAACAAAAAAGACAATGGGAGACAAAACCAACACTCTTCTGGTAGGGCCTATGATTTAGCAGAAAAGTTGAGAGGTTATTTTAAAAATGTCTTGTGACAATGCTGTTGTACTGAACACTCTGATATGGGGCTCAGTGTGATCAGTCAGGACCTTGTCCCCTCATGCGTCACTTGTGCTCCCATGTGCAAAACACGCTTATGGTTGGTGGCCACTCATTTGGGGTTGGTTAATTCACATTAATTAACACTGTCCTCTCCACTACTCATTACTCACATGAAAAAATCAGTGCTAAGTAGGCAACCCAAAAAAGAATAAAAGCCAAAGGAGACAGAGACAAGCATCAAATGAGTAACCTCACAACAACAACAATCACAAAGCCCAATTTCTTCTTGTGAACACTGCTGCCCCACCATCACCTGCACTAGCAGTGCCTCTGTGGTTGGGACACTACACAGAGCAATCCAAGTCAGGATTTGTGGACTATCTCACTGAAGGACGTTTTAAATCCTCCATGCAAGAAAATAACATAGCCATGAGAAGAAGTCAGGATACACTACGCTGTGAAAATGCAAGGAAAAGCCATTTGCACTATCTGAAGTAACCACATGTCCAAATACTTATCCCCCTTCAAAACACCATACCAGAAAATGTTAACTTGAAAGATCCATGTCTCTCTCTTCCAAACACAAAAATTGCCCTTTGAAGTCTCCTTTAAAGCCAGACTTCAATTGAAACTAATTAGCTTTTAAAACTGTTTCTAAAACAATTACTTTTCCCTTCACATCCTTCAGCATCTTTTGTTTAGAAGAGTTTTGTTGATTTATACAGGTTGAGAAAATAACTAAAAGCAAGACCAAAAAAGAATATTAGGCATTACCAATGTTTTGGGGAGCCAGACTACAGAATTGTCATCCTTGCCATGATTTTTTTTATTATTATTATTTTTTTAACTAGTTCAAAGATCCTTGAATAAAATTTCAGGGTTTCATTTCTATTAAAATAAGACATTTGCATTTGGAGGTTCTTCAAGGCATTCTGTCTTGCATCCTGTGGGTAAAGCACAGTCAAGACACTGTTGCATTTTATAGCATCTCTATTTCTACATAGTTAATATTGCTTGATTATTTAAGTTGTAGCATTGCATGAGCTGCGTGTGGTATGCTAAGTGTCCTCTTAAAAGACAGCTACTCCCTTTTCCAAAAAAAGGAGGATCAAAGTCTTAGTGGGGAGTGGGTAAGAACCTGATAAGAGCCCTCTCCATAAATACCATTTTTAGACACATGCATTTTAGGGTAAAATTCAAACCTCCTTACTTTTCCAGTGTTGAAAAGACCATGGACTCACAAATCTGGGAAAGCTCAACTTTGTCACAGTGCTTTAGTTCCACTGTGTATTACAGTCATTCAAAGAGTCTGTCTTGGTATCACTAAGTTCAGCACTAACATTGCAGTACCACAGCAGAAAAGCTGCCTTTGACGTGCTCAGTAAGTACTCACACAGTTTTCAGTGCTGGAAGATACTTTTCTGATATGAGATGTTATACAACTTTTATTAAATAACTCTCATTTTCTTTCAGCCAAAAACAGGCTGGCTCCCATGACAATTAATCCTTGATTGAGGTGAAAAGTGCAAAGTCTTTTCTTACGAGGCAGGGATTTCTGTTCACAAGTGAAAAGTCACACAAACATGAAAAGTATTACAATACTTACAAATTTTAGAATTAGTATCACAGGACAACTCCAAACCAAAACAAAAATGTGTTTTCACCAGGGGCTAGAAGTGAAGATGTTTATAGTTTTTCATGTACTAATAACAACTTTTAACTCATTGAGTTTAGAAAAGTAGGTATATTTTGAGACAACTCACATCACATTCTCCTTTATATCTAATATTTTCCTCATGATCAAACAAAAACTGAAATTCTACCAATTTAGTCACTAATGAAAGGACTAAGTGTCATCACAATGAAGAGGACAGACAAATTTTGCATTGATTTCATTAGAGGAAAGCACAAAAAGAGAATTCAAGTAACTGAACCATACAAATGGATGTGGACTATATAAAGTAACATGAAAAAGACTGCTTGTTAGCCCTACAAATCAAACAGCTTGTATCACCAGCAAGATGATTGGAACACTACTTCAATATTTGTGGAATGAATCATAAATCCAGCCTCTCTGCCTTAAAAATGTTTCTATTTAAAAGATGATGTAAAAAAAAAGGCACAAGCACATTTGTACATTCAGAAACAGTGGCTTGAGTATTACACTGTTTAATGCTTTTCAGTTTACCTTTCATATAGAATTTATTTCAGTTTAAAAGTAAATTATTCAAGCATTTAGGAAAAACACTGATGATATCATTTATCTAAATAGACACTGCTGGAATGATAAGCTATTAGAAAAGTGTACAATCAAGTAGACACACTCATGGAGATCCATGAGATATCTTGAAGGGCTATAACAGCTGACAGCTTTGACCTAGGAGTGACCAGCGATCAGAGAAATCACCACAGAATGTTCTAAAAAGTCAACCTTTTAAAAGCATATGTAAAAACTCATTTCAGGGATAAACTGTATCCTAGTTCTTTAGCTCAAAAAAATTTGCAACATCACATTTCTGTTGTCCTTAAAATAAAATTGACTAGCTTCCAGCAATGATAATTTCCCCATTGAATTCAATGAGTGTAGCACACAGCTTAGATAGGCATAGGATGTTCTTTACATATGCAAAGTTCTTAGTTATTGTAACTTTCTTCTAGAATTTCTTTCCCCTACCCATTTTTTCCAGAGATTTCTGCCTAGAAGGCAGAAAGCTTAAAAGGACATAAGGAGAGAGAAGGTTGTTCAAACTCAATGCTTTGCTTTCATGCACACTGGAGGAATCTGCCAGCAGCACACTTTTACTTCATCAATTCAGCAAGAAACAAGATTGCTCTTCAGTCGACATTCAGAAGCACCAGACTGACAATTAATACAGGCATGTGACACTGAACAAGTAGGCAGAAAGCAAAGGGAAAATCTTTTCTTAAATTCAGCCATAAACTAAGTAGAATTTAACAAGTTCACTACAAGGTTTAATTGGAGAAGGATTATTAGCAAATATACTACAGCATATATGGAAATACATTACATATACAGGATGCTAGTTAACAAAAACCTAAAAAACTAGAGCATGGGATGCAGACTGGATACCACAGAGCTGCTTACTCTACATCTGTCATACCACACTTTAAAAAATTAAGGAAATCCTTTACTTAACATCTCAACACATCAGTCATGGCAAACAAAACTATCTATGTGGACAGACTGCTGGAGTGAAACTAAGAGGACTGTTTCATTTCCAGCTCTGATTAGCACAGAATTCCTTTCTTCATTTGTCTTGCCCTGACTATTAATGGGGATAATTACGTTGACCTCCTTTTCAAAGCACTTGAAAAGCTACAGTTAAAGATTTTCTTAAAGAAGTGATTATAAATAATAGCCATCATGTATCAAACTTCAGTTACCAACTCTTCACATGAAAGCAAGAATCTAATTGTTCCTGGAATTAGTACACAAATTCAATTTCTTCACCGACATTAACTTCCTAGTACTTTCATCATTATTACAACAGCTGCATTATACTAAAATGCACTAAAAAAACCTGACTACCACTGACTGACATTTTGAAGATTTTCCAAGCTTTCAGCTACAAAAGGCCCAGGAATTTTTTTGTCTCTGAAAATTTCCAGCTTGCTAAACAAAAATACTTTTGACCAGCTTCAAGCCTAGATGCTATTCTGACTCTGTAGCTTGAGTTGTTGCAATGGCTCCAATCTAAAACAGGTTGTAGCACTTTGCAAATGTATTTTGCTGTTACATTCACCAACCCCTCTCTCCCTACAAGGGCTGGTCTAAAAGGGCAGATTTTTATCATCACCACTTACGTCACTGGTTTCTCTTCTTCTTTCCTCCATATCTATATATTACTTTCCTCTTTTCAGCTGCACACAATGCCCTTAATCACTCAGTATGTTTGATGTGCACATTTTTTCTTTCATCTTGTGCTACTAAAAATGAAAAAAAGGTGAGAGGATTTGTTATAAAATTAAGCTACTTACCAACTACTGCCAGATTATGCTCTGAGCCACAAGCAATCTGAAAAAGAAATATGAATGACTAAATGAGAACCTGCTTATCAGTAGGAAAAACAGCCACAATTATGACAGGAAATTAAAAATTAACCTGAAACAAACAACTACAGTTTGTAGGATGCAAAATCAAGGTTGAAGAGCTCTCACTCTTAGATGAAATTTCATTTGCAACCCCACACAGGGGCTCAGTGGCAGGGGGGTATGTTTGGTTTTTTGGTTTGTTACTAAAGAGGCATTTTCTTTTCCAGATCCAGTCACCACTGACATTTCAATCCTCTGAAGCAAGACTGGTCACAATTCTGCAAAAACATCACACTCTTGACAGCATCCACTGGATCCAACAAGAGACATAGAGCAAAAGCAGATTAAGCCTTTGCAAGCTCAGAGCCATACAGAGACAGCTGGGAATCAAAAGGGCAATGTAGATCTCCATTTCTCTTATCTACACTGTTTTTCCAGATGATCCCTGTAGAACTGCCAAGTATACAGGCTCAGAGTGCTAAACCTGAAGTGATATGATCCCTATGATCATTTGTCTAGAATGGAGGGAAAACTGCCATAGAGCTCGATTCTTCAATTAGCTCATTAACGATGGAAATCAGCTATGAATTCCTTTTCAAAGCAAATTCATAGTCAGTGTGTTTTTCTTTCTTTGCAGCTGCTGTGAACATGTCTGATGTTTAAGCTATTTTAGCATATATCACATAGTCTCACTCACTGAGTTTTCTAAGTTCTTCACAGATGATGGTAACAAACACCAAGAGTAACCCACGGTCCTATTGCAAGGGCTTGTCTTTTCCATTGAATTCTCTTGCAATGTCACTGCTGGATAGTTGTCTTATGCAATAGATACATCACTTTACACAAGGTTACTCTGGTGAGCATCAACTTTTAATTTAAATAAAAGCAACCCCCTCAAAATCCTGTATCTGGTTTGCTGTCTTGCACCTACTTGCCCATTACACCTACTACTGAGCTGGAAAAAACCAATAAGCACATTCTTCTTGAAATACATTTACAATGGCAAAATATAAAACAGGAGTAAATGCTTAATTATTTTTAAAAGTAGAAGCTCATACCATCGAATTTTTATATGGTTTTGTGCATGCATAACTTTATAGCTTTTACCGCCAGAGAAACAGCTATAATCACCTCAATGTCTGCAGAACATAAAACGATAGAAGTTAATAAAACAGACCTGTACTCAGCTTACTGTGCTTGAGTATTTACTTTAGAAGAGGCACCCAAAGACTGACACATGAACTAGTTTGAGCACTAGTGTTACAAATGAACACCTCTATCACTACTGCTCACTGTGTACCCACATCACAACTGTGACATGGAAACATCTGGGCAATGCCATCCCCACACAACACAGCAAGGAAGACAAAACAGACTCTTGAGAATAAGGGTGCTTAGCCAGCAATTAAAGAGTTTGAGAAAAATAACTCCAGTCACAGCACACTCTAGCATGGCCTCATCTTCAGAAAAATCAAGACAGAGCAGGAGGAAAAACAATGCAATGCAAGAGCACTAGCATGTTTGCATGAAGTCTTTTATCTCACAGTATTGCAGACAGGAAAAACTCTTAAGTCCTAACTGTTAAAATGCATAAATCATCACCATATCCCACATCACTATCCTCATGACAAGACAGAGCCCTAGACAGGAGCTGGGCTGGTTCCTAATGCCTATTCACTGGCTAATGCTCCCACCTGTGCTTCCCAGGCTTAAAAGCTGATGCCATGGAAACAAGATCCACACATGGAAACACATGAAAAGGCTTTCTAGCAAAAAAGCAAATTCTCATCTTCACCAAGTGCTGAAAATTGGATATACTGAAGCTGCTGCTAATAAAATAAATAAAATTTATTTGAGGTGTGAATAATCTTATCTTGGCTACTTCCCTAGGAAATACACTAACATAGGCACAGATTCAAAAGCATCGGCACAAAAGAACTGCTTGGGCTGGTGGCTAATGCTGCCAGGACCTGCTCCAGAAACATTACATTTTAAAAAAAAAGGAAAAAGAAAAAAGCCCCACATGAACAAGGTGTTATTTAGATTGTAAAATACATTCCCTGACAAAGTATTTTCTTCCTACATCTATCAGCAGCAGGTACAGAGCGTGCAAACCAGATAGAACAATGCTGGTGATCTCAAACAGCTTTGCACTCCATTCATGCAGCTGTTCCTCTGCTCACATTCAGAGCCAGCTATCAGGCTGTGAGGGAGTCAATCAGTGCAGTTCATGAACTGCTGTATTATACAGACTGGGCAGTGCTGAGGCAGCAGCCCAGAGCCCCGTGGCAGCCAATGCACTGTGCAGACACACTTGCTACAGCTCTGGGGGTGATGGGGTACAAGCTACTGCAAAGCACCAACGACTAGTGGTACCTCACCCCTTTTGGGGGGGTAAAAGCCACCTCAGTGGAAGTGCCAGCCTTGCTAACAATGACTGGTCAGACCAAATCACAAGCTGCTGAAGGCAGTGCCCTGGATTCACCTTCGACAGCCCATGTACCAGCAGCAGTTCTGTGCTCCAGAGAAGAAGTTGCTAGACTGAGAGCACGAAGTTCACCACACCTCAGCCTTACTGCAAGGTGTCACCATCTGACAACACAGGCTGACTGTGGAGGAACCCCCAGATAAAAAAACACCCTTAGGGGACTCTAAAGTTAGTTTTCTGGAACTCCCTTATTCACTATCCATGGTGCTTATTACAGGCTGCACCACAGGGTTCGTGCTGGCCAGTGCACCTCTGACTCTGGAGCTCAGGAAGGACCACAGCACAGAGGTGAAGCAAGGTTGCCACTGCTTCATGAACAGCACTGCCCTGCAGGTATTTCACAACATCTTCTTCACAGTAAGCTTTAGAATGTGACACCCCTTTTTTGCCATGACTCCCCACAACAGGCAACAAACAATCAGTTAAGAATGATTGATTTGCTGATACAAACACAGACCAGTCAGAGAACAGCATTGCTGAACAGATGTTTTATGCTTACATTAGATGTAATAAGCTCTGCAGTCACTGCAGGTCACTGGGAGAAGCCTGGTATTTACTGCAGCAACCATAATTTTCTGGCTACTTCTCTTCTGTCCCCACCTCCAACATGCTGCAGAGAAATTAAATTCCAACAGACATCTGCATGCTTCCAGTGGATAAGTACATTCTGGGATACTTATAAACACATAATAATGCTTTCTAATTGGGCAATAATTTTACATCATGTTTTAATTGAAAAAAAAAATCACTAATCTTAAAGACAAATTAGAGAGACTGCTATTGAGTGAAGCATTCTGTGAGCTTAAGAAACATGACCCCCTACAGAGAAACAATTCATACTAAAGTTCTCAGTTTGGAGGGAAATCTCAGAAGACTTGTGAAGGATACTGTGAGCTCTACATAAACAATCTCAAGACATTTGATGAATGTCTATAAGGCTGGAAAAGAATGCTTAGGGATCATTTTACTCAGAACTTATTTACCTTATTATCTGTGCTCTTTCAACCATACATAAATTGTTTGTTTCTTCCCTTAAATTGTGTGCTTGCAAGCTGTTTTCTACCTAGCAATGGTTGTGGTTCAGATCCATCCATCCAGACTTAACACGTGGTGTAAGCAGCCAAGGGACCAGCATTTTATTAATCATAAATAGTATGATAAATAGCATAATCACAGACATAAGCTGCATGGACGGTGAAGAAAAACCTTAGCACAGCAACCACGAACTCTGGGCAAAACACCAGCATCCTTCTGCAGCCTGCCTTTATGCTGATGGCCCAGTCCTAACAAAAATGAATTGCCTGAATGTAAAATCAGTGGGCTATTCAAAACAGAGAAAATATTTCACTTAAAATATTTTTCTATCTTAAAAATACTATATGAAATAATAAAATAATGACATTGTGTATATATTATATAAATGTTCCCATACACATGTTGGGGGGGAGGGGGGTGTACATACATAAAATACATGTATATGTATTAGGAGGAGAAGGGTATCTACTAAAGAAGATGTTTATCAGGGAATAAGGTTCAGAGGAGAGATAAACAGAGAACACCTCCCTCTTCTGTCTGGGATAGAGATCTTTCTGAAGAACAGCTACCCCTCCTTCTGCTCCCCACAGTCCTACGAAGTACGACAGTATTGTCCTCAGCTTTGGAGACAGCAAACAAACGTATACAGGATAAAACTCCTGTGGATATTTAGACATACAGCCTCCTATTGATTTCAAAAGGTAAGTAAGAGACAAAAATAATCTTTTGTCAACCATCCCCTAAGGGACTTTGGAGCACTATAACAAAACAAGTCTGACAAAATGTATAAAAATCCAAGTTTCAAGCTAGTACCATGACCACAAGGCTATCCTTTCCTTTCTTTCTGTACTCCCAGGGCTCTGACTGAGGATCTGTTGCGCAGCCTGTCAGAAAAAAGACAGTCAGGACTGCAGACAAAGTCAGCCCCACGCTGAGGCACAGGGAAAGGGGCAGTACAGGGAAGGGGGTGCAAGGGAGAGGCACAGGGAGCTGGACTCATGACAAGAACTGCAGAATGAAAAATCCCAAGCATCCAAACATCAGGGTGCTTAGCAAGAACAACAAAAGGACCTCAATGCCATTTATTTTTGTTTCACTGCCCTACGAGTGCACGTTAATTCACTTCAATGCAATTATTTCCCAAAACATGAAAGGCTATGGAGACTTCTGGCACTTCTTAGAGATGAGAGCATGATGTACAAAAAAGATTTTTAAGGATGAATGAAGACAGGACATTTAAGTTGCATCGAGACTCTAGTCCCTGCTATTTCTAACTTTCTAACTGCACCAAAGTATAGCTCTTTCTGGGGGGAAAGGGGGCAGGGGAAGGAAACCTTTAAAAGAGTAAGCACTTAAGTACTTTTATCCAGGACTTCAGCCACGGTATCTCATATCTTTTGACAAATTTCACTGCTAGGAAATTGCCAGGGTCAGAAGATGGCAAATTTTATTCCTTCTGAGATCAGAGTCCTAATGGAAGGAGACGAGGTGACCCACAGACTGCAGATCAAAACTTACATAAGACAGGGGAATCTTCTCTCCCAGAGCTGTTCTTCCATGCCCTTGATTAATGTATCGTAACAACAATTTGTACTGTTTGACACACTCAGTCTGACTACATTTGTATGCACTATTCTATTGATGTGAAAAAATAAAATAAAGTAAAGTAAAAGGAATCTAATTAGCAAAGCTGTCCTGCTTCCAATGATCCTTTACTAGGAACTCTGTGTTCCTCTTCTGGATCATTTGACTCCTGATTGATAAGAAAGCAGCTTGCTAACCTAGTCATATTCCTTGGCGAGCACAAGACTAAGTTCAGTTTAATGCAAAACATGCTCCTAGCTGTTGTCTGTAGCAGGTGAAAAGCAAGAGGCCCAGTGCCCTTATAGCTCACAAGACATTTTCCATTTTTCACCAATCTAATAACCTAATCTTTTACTGAAGGCAGATTTTTTTTTTTTATGTTGCACAATTGGCTTTTTAGTTTGTATGTAATTTTACATTCCACCACAACAAGAAAATTCACAACAGAATTTAAACTGAAGCCTGTGCACTAAAGCGTGGAAGAAAACATTCCTTCTCAGGATACAAATGCTAATATGCCATGTAAGTGGACCTTAGCAAGCATGGAGGAAGAGAAGAAACATTAAGACATTGCCAGAATCCAGTAAGCTTTCAAAGAAAGATTTTATAGCTCTCTATAGCTTTTAGAGTTATGATCTCTGCCCTCCCTGCCTGAAACTAATTCCAAACCTGCGTCACTTGCAGCACAAGACACAAAATGCTTTTTCCCCATACAGCATTTCCCCTGTTTCTCCACCCACCATTTCACAGTCCCGTCTCCCATGACTCAATTTCCTGCCCTGCCAATTGTCATACAGTCACCAAAAAGCCAGGTGGCCAACCCCAAGAGCTTGCCTTTACAGTCTTCGTGCCGTGACATAAATATATATATATATATATGTAAGTCTCTACACATATTCCTTCTCTATGACGCCAACCACACACAAGAAACTGCTTTGCTATCCACTGACTCACTGAGCACCACACTTCCAGGAACAGCTTTTTGTGCCTACCAGGGTGCAGTTGCACTTCTGCAACTCAGTTGGTGCAGCTTGGGTCTCGAGTGCTTGAAAGGATGGAAACACTTATAAGTGCAAAGAAAAAAAAGAAAAAAAAAAAACCACCACTACCCATCGAAAAAAACCCAGCAACAACGAAACCAAAAAATGAAACCATCACCCAACAACCAATCAAAAAAAAACCTCACAAACAAGCAAAATAAAAAACCCCAACCAGCCAAAATAAAACCACATGCAAAAAAACAATTAAACTTTTGGTATCAGGCAGGAAACACCACAACCTCAAAAGAGATCAGGCACAAAATAAAAGGAGGACAGAAAAGCTAGTTGTTAAAGCAGTCAGCATTTTCATGGAAGGTTTACATCACAGCAAACCACATGCACCCACAAAGTCTCCTTGAAGGCAAGTGTGGTGACATTGAAAGACTGGTCACATTGTGGTCACATTATAAAAATGAAGTATGTGCTGTTAGCCTCAAATTGAGGATGGATGGATTGAGATGTCTGAGATGCCAACACAAAGTAAAATCTGCGTCCACCAACAAAAAGAACACCTCATCTTTAGATGACTCCAGGACAATACAAAAGTTGCTGAGATCTCAGTAAGAACACTCAGTGGTATTAGGTTTTAGTAGAATGACAAGAACGTAGCCAAGATAAGTGTGATAAAAATCTTTACAAGTCAGCAAGGTCAGCTGGCTCTTCTCCACTGCCTGAAGATTTTCCAATTAGTTCTTGTATCCTTCTTCAGGCTGTTGTCTTACTTCCTTGGGGTTAAGAAAGCATTAGCATCTTTCATTCCAGGAAAATCAAGCTCTACTACTTTTATATATCCCTCAGCCTCACCAGTCAAAATTTTCCATTTTTGTAATCAAGACCTCTAGCCCCAAACCAATTTTTGTCTATCCTTCCATCATTTTGAAAATGAACAAATCACGGTCATTGAATTCCAGTTTCTTTCCTGTAACAAAATCTCCATCCAGTCTTTATTATTTTGTGAAAATCAAGACTGAAGTACCCTTTCTGGTTGATAAGGAAATCATTGATCACAGCAGCCCTGACTGTTAATGTGCACATACTCCTGAACCTATGACTGTGCAGCACAAATCCCACAAGCCCAAAATCCTCACTAACATTACAGACAACTGTATCCACATCCAAATATGAACTAGAAGAATGTCGTCTTCAGCAGATGCACAGCTTTACCCCAGGGAACTTCTTCACCATTTTTCTCAAAATTACTTTGATTTAGACTTTCATGCACAATTCTCAGCTCCTTACAGTCTCAGTATCTCTCTCTCCTAAGCTGAATGAGAGGCACTAAGATGAATATGTTTCAATCTATTTAGGATTGCTTTGGGGACTACAACTAGTTTGCTCTTTATTTGAGGTCACAAACACCATTTTGAGAGAAGAAAAGAAACAAACCAAAACCATAAAAGAACAAAGTTTCAAAATCTCTTTAGACACTGATTTGACTGTACCATAAACACACACATCCTTATGATCAGATTATACTGATGTTTTCAGGTCAAGTTTTGTAGCTTGTAGAATGCAAAAACCCCCACTTGGTATCCTGTCTTTTCTTTCTGTGCAATTGTACATGCAAACAGCAAAAAGATAGACGTTTTCCATAGCATATAAATGTCATCATTACCTATCCTAATGTGCTAATTTCTACTACTCTGAACTTGATGAAACGATTCTGTTAAACAATGATTGCAGACAAACATTTTGTCTAAGTACATATCATTATCCATCATTTTATAGGCTCTTCCCAGGAACCCAGCTCCCCCCTAACCTTGCTGGTTACTGCAAGTGATGTTGCTACAGTTCTGCTCCACAACAAACACACTGCAGTGAACTCGGGATGCACAGCCTGCAAGATTACACAATAGCACAAAGCCTTGCTTTTTTTTTTTTTTTTTTAGAACTCAAAAGAGAAATAGCACTTCTAACAAAGTTCATACCCTCAAACCACTGGCTGTCGGGGTATTCTAATTGGATGCTGTGAAGAGGTAGACAGTGTCCCTGCAAGACCCTCTTAGAGGAGACAAATGGTGGCAGCGTGGCCGTGGCTGAGGCCACCCTGCCTCGAGACAGCAGCCACCACTGCATTAGCCCTGTCCAGCCGTGCTGCCCACAGGGCACTGGCCCCATGGATGGCAGGTCTGACTTTGCTGACCCTCCATAACCCTTCTTTTTCGAGCATATGGGGGGTTTTTTTAACCTCCTTATAGTATTTTTTACTTTTACATGCTTTTCCCCCACACTATCCTTCCTTTAAAATTGCATCCAAAACACCTAACAGTAGTATCTAAAGAATACTACCAATGATGTCATCATGCAATACTTCTCTTGTTTTACAGTGCAGAGGCTTTCTTGCTTCTTCCAGCAATAAATCCAAGTTTATGACAGAATTTTAAACATCTCAGTTCTTCAACTGCCAACATTGGGGTCTGGGAAGACTAATTTTCAGAGAAATTACTAAGTGTTCACGGCAGCTCTCATGCACAATTGGATTGAGCCTTCATCTCTCTGCTAGCCCTGCTGACCTTAGTGCATACTGCTGCATCCATAAACTGGCAGTACATAAATACAGAATCACAGAGGAAAATAAAAACCTACTTAATTTCCAAAACATTTCATGTTATTTGAAAGAAATAGGCAGGTTATTCAAAGTACGGAACCACTACTGTGCAATATCATTAAAAGTGCCCATCATTGGACTCAATGCCTTTGGAAAATATTCTTTGAGATAACTATCAGCAAGAATGAAAATCTCTGCCTGATTTCCAGCACGACACTGACCTCTCCCTCCCCCACATATGTGCATGTGAAAATAAAAACGTTATCAATTTAACTCATAGTCAAAAATCTCAATAGCACATTAAGAACTTCTCCAAAAATATGACAAAATAAACAACAGAGGAAAACAAAAACATTTTTCATACACCAACTACCTCAACTCGAGGACAGAATTTTCTTGGTTCATTTACTTTCCAGAATTGCTGCAGGCATGCAGCTTCCATACTCTTGTACAAAAACATCAAGCCATGAATTTTGCTGACTGTCTGCTCCTTTACCTCTCCAAATAAATGGTGCTTATGCCTTTAGGGTATCATGTAACTCTGCTCTTCAGTGTTGGATTCTCTGTTTCTGTAGCACTTACTAACAGCACAGCTCCCTGCAGCAAGCTTGATGGGAATAAATAAAATGTAAACTTGCTAAGAGTCCAATGCACAAATTAATAGAAAAGCTATCCTGAATAAATAGGGATACTATTTGCAAGGACTCAAATAGATCCCGAGCCTTAATTCTAGACACAATGAAGAATTAGGGAAAAAAACATGTCTAAAGTGACTCTACACAGCTGATAAAAAGGCATTTTTATTAAACAGCTGAATTATAGAATCAGAGAATCATTTAGATTGGAAAAGACGTTTGAGAACATTGTGTACAACCATTAATCCAGCACTGCCAAACCCACCACTAAAACATGTCTCTAAGTGCCACATCTACACAGCTTTTAAATACATTCAAGAATGGAAACTCAACCATTTCCCTGGGCAGCCTGTTCCAATGCTTGACAACCCCTTTGGCAAAAAATGTTTTCCTAATATCCAATCTAAATCTCCCCTGGTGCAACTTGAGGCCATTTCTTCTCATCCTTTCACTTGAAGAATCATAGAAGAGACCACCCCACACGTCGTGACCACATCCCTTCAGGTAGTTGTAGAGAGCAATAAGGTCTCCCCTGAGCCTGCTTTTCTCCAGGCTAAACAAGCCCAGCTCCCTCAGCCTCTCTTCACTGGATTTATTCTCTGGACCCTTCACAGCTCCCTCGCCCTTCTCCAGACTCGCTCCAGCACCCCTTTCTTGTCATGAGGGGCCCAAAACTGAACACAGGATTCAAGGTGCAGAGTCACCAGTGCCAAGCACAGCAGGATGATCACTGCCCCAGTCCTGCTGGCCACAATATTGCTGATACAGGCCAGCATGACACTGGCTTTCTTGGCCACCTGGGCACATGCTGGCTCATGTTCAGCTGGCTGTTTACCAGTCTGTCCAGTCTGTCCAGGTACCTCTGTGAAGCCTTCTTGGCCTCCTGTACTCCCACCCAAAATGGTGTCATCTACAAACTGACTGAGGATGCCCTTGATCCCCTTGTCCAGGTCATTGATAAAGATATTAAATAGGACTGGCCCCAATACTAAGCCCTGGAGAACACCATTTGGGACTGGCCACCAGAAGAATGTAACTCCAGTTCCTGCCACTCTCTGAGTCTGACCATATAGACATATTTTTTACCCAAAAAAGAGTGCACCCATCCAAGCCATGGTCTGCCAGCTTCTCCAGGAGAACACTGTGGGAACCTGTGTCAAAGGCTTTACTAGTCTAGGTAGAAAACATGCACGGCCTTTCCCTCATCCATAAAGCAGGTCACTTTGTCGTAGTAGGGAATCAGGTAGGTGAAGCAGGACCAGCCTTTCATGAACCCATGTCTGATTCCCTGGTTGTCCGGCAAATGCCATGTGATGGCACTTGGAATGATCTGCTCCATGACCTTCCCAGGCATTGAGGTCAGGCTGACAGACCTGTAGTTAACCATATGATGAAGCTGGTCATTCTGTGTCATGGTGGCTCAAGGCAGGCTGCACTCAGTGCCTTATGTTTTGTTTCAGGGGAGCAGAGAGGAATTCCCACCTGTTCGATACCCTTCAAGTCCTCTTATTTCCAACTTGTTAATGACTGAGAAATGGGTAATGCAGTTTTTAACATAAAATGCCCCTTTCACTTTTATGAGTCTACTCGATTCTTCCTAAATAAATCATAACCATAGACATTGATATTGCAATCACAACTTTTTCTATAAGGTTTCGTTCTGAAATGATTTGTTGCATGACTTAAAAGAGAGCATTTCAGTTTTTATGTAGACTACAAGGGAGTTGGCTAAGCTAATCAAGGTGAGGAAGGCAGAGATATTGCCATTGACTTCCTGCATTAATTCATCTATCTTCCTGCTGCTCAGAAAGGCTACAACATTCCCATATGCACAGAAGTCAGGCTTCCATCCTCCTACTGTTAAATCACATTTTTCCTTTTGCTCTCAAAGGGTGGCTCTGTAACAGCGCACAGAAATCACCAAGACAGACAAGACAATTTTTCAAATAACATTTTATGAGCACTGTTATATACTCATTATAAAAAGGAATCAATACTTTAAAATAACTCCTGAAGATAAGAACACATTCTATTATGCATCTAGAAAGTCACAGTGAAATATACTGATCAGAAATCCCTTCACAATATCTGTTTTCCTTTCAATTTATAAAATATTACTTAAATAATATGTGGTTTTAAAGTTCAAGCTTCATCTGATACAACAGTCTATGCCACTAGATCAAATACAAGATATAGAAATTCCAAACAATGGAGTTTTAACATCTGTTATTGAAGTAGCAGCATTTTTGCGACAGATGAAAAGTACTACAGGTTATATCAAAGTCAGCAGCCCACCAGACTGCGCTACTAATTACAAAACATACCCACCTCCAGTTCAACATGGCATTGCTCTTTAGCCAGCAGTCAAGAGGTAGCACTTCAGCCTATTTCAGAACCTTCCAGACATCTGGGGAACTCATTTAACATATAGTGAAACAGGCAGCCCAACTAAGAACAACAATAAGGAAACTCCCTCCTGGATATTCCAGAACCTGATTGAACTGAAGTGTCACTGTACAACAACTAAAACCCACCTCATCTGCCTTGATTTCTCATCAATCAACTTCAGAAGTACGTTACTCTCACAACAAAGGTCACCACATGCAAAAGATAAAGAACTGCTGCTCAAGTGTTCCGTGAAGGAGGTGAACTGTACATCCCCATTCCTATATACGATGCTTACACGTTGGCAAATTCTGTGAGTGCTGGAGTCTGCCAGTAGCCAAAGTTTTTGCCATTCTGACTTAAGCACCCTCTGGTTCTCTTCCAAATCCACTGATGCACACGGGCTTTAACTCCTTTGCCCAGCCTCTCCAATATTCACTCTAAATAAAAGCTACATCCTCTTAATGGAAGTGGCATCGGCACGGCATGGCTGCTATTACAATTTCAAATAACAATGGGAATTGAAGCACATCACTTCCAATTACTCCAAACGCATTCAGTCCCTGCAGACAGGAAAAAAAAATACCAATATCTGATTTTCCAACTATTTCGATATATTGAATTTCACCTCAAAAACATCTGCATTTTTCCAAGGCACAAAGCAGCACTTCTTTCCTAACTACTTGGCCAAAAAAAACCCTGGATTGGCAGTTTTAAGCAACTTGCCTTTTCAACCTAGTGCTGAAACACTGTGGTATTTACTGGATAGAGGAGAGCTTGGTTAAAAATATTTCAATTAATTAGCTGACTCTTATTTTGAATGTTCCAAGAAAAGAGTTCTGACCTGCGAGGAAATTCCTGTTACATTTCATGTCTTTTTGAATCACTACACCTTTGTCATATTTGCAAAAGGCATGCAACCATTCTTACCACAAAATGCCTGAAAAGGTTTTTTAGAGCTTGCATCTCTCCAGGTGCTCAAAGATGGAAGCAATCCATTGCTGAGCTCAGAGGATCAAAATATTCTGTATTTCAACTGCTGAGCACCATTTGACATACATGTCAAGACGATTGTGGCCATTCATTCATTGCTGAATTCTTCACATCAGTTGTGTGAGGTGAAGCAAAGCATCTGCAAAGGTCATAGACACCGTTTTTTCTGGACAGCTTTTTCTTTCTCACTCATTCTCTCCTTTCACCTCTGCAGTCTCCTACTTTCTTTTCCTTCTGTGTGTATGTATAGGCATTCTGACATAAAGGACATGTTACGTTCCTTGCTAAGCACTGCAACCCACAAGTAAAAGAATTACTGAGCTAAGTTTGTGGGGGAAAAGAACTAATAAATGAGCAAATGGTGTGTGTATATGTTTGAGATCACTTGAGTGAAAACAAGGCAGAAAAATATTCTGCAGATTTTCCTGGTTGACTTCAGTCTGTATTCTGCAAGGGTAGAACAATCTAAAACTGAAAGGAAACAAGGACTGAAAGTAAAGGGGAGTGCAAAGTATCTCTTCTCCCCTTCTGCCTTGGAAAATTATCAGGCTTTTTAAACTACACATAAATTGTTACCCATTTTTCCTTTCCTTACCCCTCAACTCCTCATCAAAGAGCAACCAATCTTGTATGCAAGCGAAAAAAGGATACTACTGCTAATGTACCCATACAGAGGAACACATTTAGCATATCCTTAAATTGATCATTATTAGGAACATATATAAGCGCATACTTAGAAGCTAAGATTCTATTTTAGACCTTCCTGAGAGCAGAAGGCACTGCTAATTTTAAAACAAACAGAGTAAGAAAAAGATGTAAACTCTGCTGCACCTTTAAAAAGAATAAATTCACTATGAGACTATGATCTACAGAGTGCAAAAATTTTGCTTCTTAAAATAATTTTGAAAGGAATGATTTTTCACATGCTTTCTTACACAGGCTCGTTCTTGACTAAAAGGGAGGTAAGAAACATCAAAGGCTAAATTGTTCGTGAGACCGCCTGAAAGAAAAGGTTCTTTCAGGTCAGCATGAAGGGTAATAACATTCACTTCAGTCTCAGCAATTAAGAAAATTGTCTCCATCTCTACAGGCATCAGTCTCTTGAAAACTGAAGGAACAATGTATTCAACACAAACATGAATGAAATGTTGACCACACAGAAAAAGAGACTAAAAATATACTTGGATGACAAGAGACTTTTGGAGGGGGGAGAAAAAATGAGTAGCTAGGCAATGCATTAAAATTATTTCCCTGGCTTCCATTCAGATGCTGTCCAAGCACAGCTTCATTGTTTGGCATGTCGCTTGCATCTCCTCACGTCACCTTCATTCTCACACTCAGATAACCTACCAATAAAAATACACAGAGCCCTATTCTAGGATTCAGCAGTACTAACCCAATAGCCAGCAGCAAAACCTGGAGCTTTCTTGATTCATAAAGAATTTTTAAAGCCCTTTTTGAACTACAGAGCATAAGGAGGGTGAAAGCTTACATCAAACTGATGCACAGGACTCTTTCAGGTTCACTTACAAAGCAGGACTGTTAATTATCCATGGTGAGAGGGGCTTACCAGCCTGCTGCGTGTTCCCACAGGAAGGCAGTGCAACTGAGGAAAGGGAATGCTGAATCTGAAATTCATTTCATCAGCCTAATGTATTTTAGATTAATTACAGAAAATTATTTCCCACTTCACTTCCGCATCAACGGCTTTTTTTGGCTTCTCAAGCCTCTTCAATGTACAATATTGGTTCCCTTCAGTCATCTGCCACTAAAATACAACCAGCACAGAATAGGACTGCGCACACACCTAAATGTTCTGCAGAATGAAGAAAGAAATAGAGAACTATCCAGGTGAAACTGCAGAAGGTGATTCTGGTTGATGGAATCCCTCAAGCACCCCCTTCAAAGCAGCAGAAACTGCACCATCAAGAAGATGGGGATATCATCATTACTATTTTGCTTTAAGAAAATGCTGACATTTTAGGGCTAAAAGTCAAGAATAGCCAGCTCACTGCCCAGAGAGCATGAATTAGGGCTGCTGCTGATGAACTGCCTTTTCAGCCCACCTTCCTGGCATCCCTTGTGTGCTCCTTTTCCCTCCTCCACTGTGCAGCACACATCTTCTCCAGTCTTCTTCCACTGCTCATCACTGCTGCCTCACTGCCACAGACACAAGGCTCCTCTTCCTCTGAGGAGCAAGAATCGGGATATACCCTGCCCTACTGCTATGCTGCTGCCTGTCTCTGCAAATCACCCTGGATTATCACCGTGGAGCAACACAGAGACTGAGCTGCAGCAAGACATCAGCAGCCCTTCCATTTTCAGCACACTTCTGTCTTATTAGGCAATATGCCTAAACTAGCAGCAAACTGAAAGGAAAACAGGAAGGATGAGTTTGATAAAGGAGGCCTTATCAGCCTTCAGTGCCGTCAAACCTACTAGAAATGGGGGGAGGGAGGCAGTTTTAAAGGCAATGCTTTTCCATACTGCAGCATCTCAGAGCCAGACTGCTGAGCACACGCAGCACACACAATAGGCACAGTTGCCCTGGCAACAGCATCACAAGGAAATTTTTCAGTAAAGCATCTTGCTTTTTACCAAGGTTACTTTCAGATTACCACTTAGCACAGAAATCCATATGGATCAGACAACATCTTGCATCTGCCTTGAACATGGCTGCAGGAAAAGATGCGATGGCCACACCACAGGGAAGAACAAGGCACTGCACACGGAAAGCAGGGAACTGGGCTCTTAAACGACCCAACACACCATCTGACAGCAACAGCTTGCAAGCTAATATACTGTCACCTCACGACAGACTAAAAGTGTGATCAGTTCTAATCAAATGTGCTTTAATCCTTCTTTTGTGTTCTTAAAAATTACTCACTCTAAATAGATCTACTGCATGTTTCTGCAACAAAAGACTTAAGTTTCTAATACTGATCACCACCTCAAAAAAAAAAAAAAAAATTCCCAAGAAGAAAAAAAAACAAAACCAGGGAACATCTAAACTGCTCATTTTCACACATACTTTTATCTTTCCACTAATGCTGTTAAAAGGCAGCGAAAATATATGGTGCAGTGTGCGTCTTGAGAAAAAGCTGGTCACAAAAAAGACCACTTGAATAATTTGCAAGCTTAAACTACACCAGTTTCATTTGGTCCCCCTAGTTTTTCAGATAAACAAAAACACATCAATCTTTTCCCCGAGATGCAAGATTTCTTTTCTCACACAAAAATTTAAGCTGTGATCAACTGTCACTCCCAAAAAATAAAGAAAAAGGACTTGTTCAAAACATGAAACAAACACCACTTGAGAAAACACTTCCTCAGCAGCTCTTTCTGCTTAAAGGAGGAACAAGTTTTAAACTTCCACATTTTCAAGTTTTTGGCATGCAATCTCTTGACTGGAAAGCTGCAAAAGTAACCCTCCCATAACCAAACGGCACAACACAACTGTTTTGTAACTTACTCACAGGATACAAGCATTCAACAAGACTCAAAGTTGCCAAAGAATCAAAACTAATCAAATTAAATAGGACTGTTCCTAATTTTGTGTCTTGCAACCTCTAAAAGATAACAGTGTGTTCTTGAAATACATCCTTATGACCAAAAAATAGATAATTTCAGCATCAATTGTGTAACATATAGTTCCAACCAAAAGGCTGCCACACCATACCAGAGAGCTTCTTTAGAAAAGTTGCTTCAGGCTCCACTAGAAGACAGGCAGTTCAGAAACTGTTTGCTACCCAGAGCTGCAGGGACCCAATTACACATCCGAGTCTTGACAGTTTGGGGAAAAGAATCATGTTAGCTCTGATGAGTTGTAGAAAACCTTCAGATTTTTTGGCCCTCTGATAATAAAGGATATTGCACAAAAGATATTAACTTTAACTCTGGAAGAACAGGCAAGAATAAGACAAAAGAAGCTACTGCAACAATTTAAATAGGAACAAGCTGAGTCCTCCACCATATGAAGTCATTACTGGGTATCTGTATTGGGTTTCTGTGGCCAGGTTTTGGCTGCAGGGAGGCTACAGGGGTGGCTTCTGTGAGAAGATGCTAGAAGTTTCCCCCATGTCCAGCAGAGGAAATGCCAGCTGGCTCCTGGAGGGACCTTCTGCTGGCCAAGAACAAGCCAATCAGGAATGACAGTAAGGCCTCCGTGATAACTTATTTAAGAAGGGGAAAAATAAGGTATTTGGCAGATGAAAATTGGAGCCAGAGAAGAACTGAGTGAGAACATGTGAACAACTCTACAGACACCAAGGACAGTGAAGAAGGAGGGACAGGAGGTGCCTCTGGTGCCAGAGCTGAGGTTCCCCTGCAGCCCATGGAGTAGACCGTGGTGATGCAGCTGTGCCCCTGCTGACCATGGGGGACCACTGTGTGCAGAGATCCACCTGCAGCCCGCACAAGAGCCCACAATGGAATGGGTGGATGCCCAAAGGAGGCTGTGACCCAGTGGGAGACATATGCTGGAGCAGGGTCCTGCCAGGGACCTGCTGACCCATGGAGAGAAGAGCCCACGCTAGAACTAGGACCTGTGGTCATGTGTGAAACCCATGTTGGAGCAGCCTGTGCCTGAAGGACTGCACCCCATGGAAAAAGGACCCATGTTGCATCCAGTTTGTGAAGAACTGTTGCCCATGGGATGGACTCATACTGGACAAGTTCATGAAGGATTGTCTCCCATGGGAAGTACTCCTCTCCCTGAGCATCAGCAGAAACAACAACTGACCATAACCCCCACTCCAAGTCTCCCTGACATGGGGGGGAGGAGGTAGAGGTGGGAAGGAGAGAGGGGTCAGGGGAAGGCGGTTTTAAGATTTATTTTAATTCTCATTACCCTGCTCTGATTCTGTTAGTAATAATTTAATTAATATCCCCACTTTGAGTCTGTTTTGCCAGAGACAGGGACTGGCAAGTGATCTCTCCCGGTCCTTATCTCAACTCATGAACACTTTACTCTATTTTCTCCCCTCTGTCCAGTTGCAGGGGGGAGTGAGAGTGGCTTTAGTGGGTACCTGGCATCCATCCAGGGTCAACCAACTATAGTATCCTAATGGAGATGTCATCACTTAAAATTATTCCTGTTGCAGGAATAATTTGGGTAAAGTCTCCAGCCTGAAGTAAGAAAATATGTCTATATAATTACAGTTGCCCCTGTGCTCTTAAAAACCTTATATATATGAGAGCATGGTAGAACCTAATGTCAGAAGCAACACTAAAAAAGGATACATAGAATAACTGGCCTAAGAAGCCTCTACATGTATTTGGAAGGGGCTTTCCAGGGAATTCAGGCAATAATTACTTTTTTTTTTTTTAAGAGATGTAGCTTTTTGCTTTTCCTGCTGTCCTTCAAAGTGCATTCTGCAAGGGATTCCCAGCCCTCAGAGCTGCATAATAAAAATTATTCAAGACTCTCCCAGGCTAAATCAGACAGGTGCCCACACACTGTAAAGATAATTTCTTCATTTCAAACCAACTTTCTTGGAATGCTACAAATCAAAGGAGAAGAACATCATGCAAAAGGGGAGGATAATGTAACAAAACATCTGGGATTGCAATTCAAAGACCTGAGTCCCTCTAGCCCCAGATCAGCCAGTGCCCAGCATCAGCTTGGGCAAGCCAAGTGAGCTGATGCCCCACACCAGGGCTGTGGAATGCCAGCAGCACTACTTAAGCATTTCCATTGAAGGCACTTGGACAATGTCACTGCAATCTCCCACACAGATCAGGAGCAATTAATTCCTAAACATTCAAAGAACCAAAAACTTTTTATCTCTTCACCCATAAGAGAGAGATAATAAAGTTTAAGGCTTGTTCATTAAGCCTTAAAGAATTCAACACTCATTTTCAAAACTGCCAACAGATTTGATCAAGGCCTTACAATTCACTTGCAGTTCCCAGTCTACATCAAGGGCAGAACTTCCCAGATCCCTTTTTCCAAAGCGCCTTCTCACGATCATCACCTTCCCCTACCTCACAAGCTACTCCCAGCTTAAAATGTTCCACCCGGGACAAGACAAAACCAACCAAATCCAACCCATCAGCTGTTGAACAAATTTTATATGAGCTATTTGCAATATCAAAATCTGAAATGTGGCTATTAATAATGCTTTGTTAAAACTATTATGTTTTCACTTCTCTGCTCATCTGGAAGTTTTTGTGCATCATAAAAAATGAGCTCAGTATGAAATCAAAGTTTCAGGAAAGCAAAAAGTACCAGAGGAAATTGCTGTTAAGGAAGCACAACTAAGTAATAAGCTTAGTTTGTTTCTGTTGCTGTTTTTAAAACCACAGGCAGTGAATTTTGAATTCCTCTGGAAAATAAAACCTACCCTTTACAATGGAAGACATCTTCAATGAATAAAACTGGAAGGAGACAAAACAAAAACTACGTAGGCAGAAGCTAACTCTTAGCAGGGCTGGGAGAATGGGAAGAAGGCAGCCTTTTGTTATGTATGTCTGGGAGCATGAAAAAAATATAAGTGAAATTTGTGGGAGAGGTCAAAAAAAAAAAAGAAACTCCATTTGAAAAGAGGACTGTTGTGACTTCCAATTAGAAGAATAGGAATAGCCTTACCTTATTTCAAATACAGTAGAATATTAACAGTAAATGCAAAATCATGAAACCAGAGATTTGCATATTAGGTTATCTACTGCATTGAAATCTGGGTATATTAGAGATTCTTTTCTTCTGAGAGAAAAGAACAAGCAGCTTGACTCCCCTTCTCCTCACTGAACTTCTCGCCAAGGTTTATGACTGTCTGAAAGTCTTCTGCCTCTAGCCTAAATAAGACAGCGTTCCTCATCACTCAAACAGATCCTAAAAGCAAAATATAAGGAAGAGAAATGCTAGCTTGTAACAGAAGTCTGCCACTCCTACTCACATATTTATAGCACCAGGGTTGAGTACAAGCGTTGTAGAATTTAAAATAACAATAAGGATATTAAGGACTCTGAAGACAAGGAATCATAAGCGGTAGCATAAAAGGCACAAGGAAAAATGTAGTCTAACAGTGCAACTATCCCACTGCGAAAGCCATCTACGCATTAATAAAGCATCCAAGTGAAATGATGATCAAGTATTGATGATACAGCTTAATACAGCAGTTTTGAAAAGCTCCCATCCGAAACCAGAGGAGAAAGAGTTGTGCATTAGTTATGGGAGAAATTACAAGCCCCTATGGCCTGAAATTAGGAATTGCATTAGAATTTGTAATTGGCCATACAACTTTCCAAATAGACTGTTTTAGTTGCAAGGTCAGAAATACCTCCTGGCAAGCCTGAAGAGGCTAATATTGGGGGGAAAAAAGAAAATAGCCACAAAAATCCTTGCATTTCCTCAAAAGATGCAGATTTCTGAAGAACCCCTCTACAGGTCTGCCTGCAGTATTGTGACAGGATTTAGTCATTCCAGAGGGAGAGCCAAAGATTTTATAATTTTTTAAAATGAGATCTGATTAAAATTTAACACAGTTAAATAACATATCTAGGACTTTAAATACTCTACTTCTAAAAATGACGATAAGTGGAAATTGCAAGACAAGCAGGATCTTTAAAAATCAGCTGCTTTAGGTGTCTAAAACAGTGGAGTATGATTTAAGCCAGAGCTTTAAAACTTTGGGCTACTACCTGCTCATTCCTATCCAGACTGTCACAAGACACCACACAAGTGCGACGGGGTTTGAGTGTCTTTCTTTATTACAGTCCTATTTTAAAACAAAATTTCTGTTCAAAAGAGGTTGACCCAAAGGAATTCCTACCTCAGAGTGCTGTGCAGCTCTTTAGAACAATCTCAACAGATAGGAGAGATGGGCACAGCAGAAAGGCTGAAAATCAACACAGGCAAATACAGAGTCCTTCACCTGAGGAAGAATAACTCCAGGCACCAGTACAGGCTGGGAGCCGACCTGCTGGAAATCAGCTCTGTGGAGAAAGACCTGGGGGTCCTGATGGACATCAAGGTGCCCATGAGCCAGCAGTGTGTCCTGGTGGCCAAGAAAGCCAATGGGATCCTGGGGTGCTTTAGGAAGAGCATTGCCAGGTCAAGGGAGGTGATCCTGCCCCTCTACTCAGCACTAGTGAGGGCTCACCTGCAGTGCTGTGTCCAGTTCTGGGCTCCTCAGCACAAGAGAGACAGGAGCTCCTGGAGCGAGTCCAACAGCTGAAGGGATATGGAGGGGACTGGAACACCACATTGTGAAAAAAGGCTGAGGGAGCTCATCCTGTCTAGCTTCAGGAAGAGATGACGGCGAGGGGACCTCATCAATGTACATCAGTACCTGAAGAGACGGTGTCAGAAGGATGGAGCCAGGCTCTTCTTGCTGGTGCCAAGCAATAGGACAAGGGGTAAAAGGCAGAAACTGGTACAAGGGAACTTCTACCTGAATATGAGGAAGAACTACTTTACTTGTGCAAGTGACTGAGTGTTGGCACAGGCTGCATAGAGAGGCTGTGGAGTCTCTTTCTCTGGAGGTATTCAAAAGCTGTCTGAACACAATCCTGACTAATGTGCTCCAGGGAGGCCTGACTGAGCAGGGAAGTTGGACTAGACTCCCTTAACCATGCCATGCTTCTGTGACCAAGCTAGCATCTGTATTCAGGAGAACACTGCTCAGGAGAAACTCTACTTAATAGGTGACCCAACTGCAGGCCTAGAATAAGGGAGCACAAGCAGTCCAAGTCCAGAGAGCGAGCAAAGACCACATACAGTTTCACCTTCTCCTTTGGTTATCACATTAACTCCATATTCACAATTAAAAACAAAACAAAAGAGGAACTCGGAAGAAAAGCCTTGATAGCTTAGCAACACCTTTACTTGGTATTTAGACGTAGACAGCACATAAGGCACTATATGATCTTGTCCACAACCTGTGGTACATGCTGTAAATTGTCTTTTTAGGAGCTGAAGTAATTTCCCTTTGCAGTGAAAGCCAGGGAATGCTGTCAGTGCTACTGTCAGCACATGTTTGCTCACCCCTCTGTGTTTATGCTCACTGTTTCAAGGCTTGTGAGCTGGAACAGCCTACAGCACTAAATAAATGCAGAATTGGATAGGTTAGAATAATCTGTTTAATGCAGTATGTGAAGGCAGGGCAGAACGTGAACCATGAGATGTTCAAGGAATTCCCAGAGCAGCTGATTCTGAAAAGGAGCAGTGACACAGAGCATTGCCCACTTCAGTAGCCTGCACTGGGAAATTCATAGAATTTATCTCCAATAACAACAGTAAGGAAGAAAGTCCTTTTTGTTTTGATTACTCTGCTGAATTATCACAGTAAAACTGCTCCCAGGTTTAAACATAAAACTAATGCTGCTAGCATTCACGAATTTTAATATATTCCGTTTCCCAAACTTCCTATGCCGCTGCAGCAACTGAAGGTGTCTCAGTTTGAGGCATTTATTCTCCTGTCTTTGAAATGTTATTATCATTCACTTATTACAGAGTCTGGAAATTACAACACTGAGGATGACTCTCTCTTCAAGTATCCAAGTTGCTTACAAAGCAAAGCCTTTTTTTCAGTATCATTCTATGTGCATCACAAAATAAAACAGAAGACTCTTCAGTGGTCCAAGCACTCCACACAAGTGATTTCCCTACAGTCACAATGGGAAAGAGCTATGGCAGAATAGTCTCCTGCCCTGTCTTCATGCTGTACCGATGTGGTTGCTCTGTTCTGCAGAACAATTCAAACCAAGATTAATGAAAGCAGGTTGAAGACACATGATCATGCCCTCTGCATTGCCCTGCTTTTCTAAACATGGAATGGCTCTAAGGGTCCCATCTCCTGCTCTCATCATGTCTCCAAGAATCAAAACTTAAAACAGACAGGGTAGCAAGTATTAAGCTATTTTCTTTCGCTTTCAGTTTTTAGTTTAACCTGTTCTAAGGCAACCCCTCTGCACAAGTGAACAAGTGTTTGGATTTCCATCATTTATCAATGCAGTGGAAGCTTCAGTAGAAGCTGAGAACAGAGCTTTGGCAGGCTTTGGCACCAAAAGTCTGAAGGCCTCTGAACCAAATCTTCTTCCTTTTTCTGGACTAACAATGGATTCATAATCCAAAGGATTCCTGAAAAACATTCCCTTTTAGCATAGAACTTTCCCAAATGAAAAACAGAGAACTACCTTTCTGTCTTTCCTTCCTACTCTTAGGTCTCAAATCTCAAGTAAATTTCAAGTAAGTCTCAAGTAAATCTCAGGAATAAACCAAAACAAAAGGCATTCCTTTACACATAAATGAAATATAATCAAAATAACTAAGAAAAAAATTCGTGTAGTTTTTTAGGCAATTAATGTCCCCTGCCTTAGATCTCCTCTTGCAGGCAGAACATAGATGAGCGTATAGTATACCAAAAGACTTATAAAAGGGACTATTTTGAGCAACAGCAATTAAGCTCCACAGTGACAAAGGCAGGCAGCAGAGGAAGCAAGAACTTCAAAATTATCTTTTTTGGTTCCTTACACATTTCCTCTTACACTTGAGCAAAAATTCTTGTAGTGCTCTTTTGGGATTTTGCTTTTTCTTCCTTTCTTCCGTGTTTATCATTCCATCTATGTAGTTTCCACTTCTTGGGTAATTTTGGCATGTCCCACTGGTTGCTTAGAGATGCTTCAGTTTTTATTGCTACTTTCCTGTTTGTACTGTAACTTCATTCTGAATGTCACCTCCAGCAAGACTAGATTTGCAAGTGAAGCAAGATACACTCAGAAAAGCCTTTTTACACAACCACACCAAGGTGGACAGAGGAGCATACTATGTGCCTTTTTCTCTCCTACATCTGAAAAGTGTAGGAAAGAGTCTTTAGCAACATTTAGCACTGTCTCACACCAAACAGCAAGCATGTCTCTGGTAGTCTGTCCTACAGGACAGGAGAGGATGTTTTTGACCTCTGCCAGTGGAAGAACAACATTTTTGTGCAAAGAAAGAACAAGTAAAATGATCACTGCTAAAACCACCCAGCAAAACAAGCATGTATAGTAGGGGAGAGAAGAGAGGATAAAAGCAGCAGCATCACTGGCTGTCAGACATGCCCACTATCCCAACCACTTCCTCAGCCCGTCTTCCCTCCGATGTTCTGTAAGACAGTGCCATGCTGTGGACACTCTGCTGTCGCTGCACTCTGCAGTCTCTGCAGGTACAGTAGGCCTGTTTCCTGACCCACTTTCCTCACCAATCTCTATTTAGCTCTACGCTAGTGATGCTCCTGGCATGACAATCAGATACTGCAGCCTGCAGTGCAGTTCGTTACAACACATTCGCAAGCCCCGAGTAAATTCAGTGGAAAAGTACTGTATCAACGGAGCCTAATTAAACTGATGTCATTTCCATAAACTTACGTCAAACGCAACAACGACAAAAAAAAGCGTTCAAGAGATTTAAAAGATGCCTTTTTATTTTAAATCTACTAAATCTGTTAGGCATAAAGTAAATCCGAAAGATCTTTTCTACTCAAGGGCTGCAAAAGGAAAAAGCTATTAGAGCTAGTACCTTTTCTCTGGATTACCTAATCAATCTTCGAACTTGTGCCACTTAAAACCTGCCATAATTCCTTCCACTGTCATTTATTTTTAACCAGAGGACTCCACAGCTTAATGTCTAGTGAAACTATAAACTTAATCTCACTACAGCTATTAAAATTATCTTCTTACATGCATTAGAACCAAATTCCTTCTTCAAACACAGCCATTTGCAATTAACTTCAGACTTCACTCGCACTTGCAATTAACTTCAGATTTTACTTACACATAAATGTGTGAGGGTAAAACCTGTTTTGGAACATTCATAATTATATCAGACAGCTAGGACCGTTCTGGCTCCAAAGTTAGGGTCTTAATATGTGAATACCTCTGAGATCAGGAAATTGGAGTTTGGTCATATTCCATTTATCTGCAAAAAAAACCTAGGCATCTCCCTTTCTTTATAAGGAAATACTGTGACAAATGGCCATAACCTGGGCCTCAGTTAAACCCAGTTGCCAAGCCCATAGATTATATGGTAGTAATCCACTAACTATACTACAAATTTCTATTTCCTTCCTGGGCACTGAAGTGAACTGTAGGGTTCTGCAGTGAATACAATGCAGGCGCACCAGACGCACATGAAGTGTGTTGCTAATATTTTGGAGGTGGAAGTCACTGAGATATGAAATATCTAAGGGTCTTACCATCTCTCTCTTTGGAAAGACACTGTTTCTATTCAGTGGAATATTTTTGTACTTACAAAACTCAGGTCCTTACCTAAACAAGTTTTGAGAGCTATTCAGAATCACTACACCAAAGTATTTTAGATTACTTAGGAGCAGGAACACTGAATTTGAAACACTAAAAACAGCACAAACATATGTCTAGCACTGATGATAAATAAAAGCAGCAGCAGCAAATTAAGTATGCCAACATACACTCTGGGGCAATGAGTGCCTTGCAGGTGTGGATCATTTATAAAGGACATTATATATGGGAGGGAACATGAGGAACAATTATTCACAAAGAAGTCCCAGCGTACACCAGGAACAACCATAAAGTGAATTGTTTGCAGGAGTTTATTCATGTGCAATATGACCAGTTTTGCTGAGGAGCAAGAACTATTACTAAAAAGTTCTTGTAGCTTGGCAGATGCCACACAAATTGGCAGGCTTTTTTTCACATTTCCACTACCATAATCACACTAATTTACTGAATAAACTCAGGATTCCCAAAAACGGACCCCAAAGTGCTTATGTAAAACCTCTGCAGCAAGAAGGCTGATTATCCATTAAGTGGGGTGATACCAGCCAACAGCAAGAGAAAACAAAATTAAACATCCATCAGAATGTGCAATTCATCCAAATTTCATACCACAGGCACCTATAAATATATGAGTCATTATTATAATGTACAAGGTAATTATATTTCATCACTTATTACCTTGACCCAAGAAGGACCTTTCATCTTCAGATGGAAGACACAATCCAGACTTGCATTTTTATGACTAAGGAACCCTGCAAGAAGCACAGGTTACATAAAGCAGCACCCTTAGACTAGGAGCTCTGTAGACACAGAAGAAACTCAACACCAAAAAACTACTGTAGACTTTACCTTTTACCCACCAGTGACCTACACCAGCACCAAGCACCCTACCTGTTACACTGGAATCCTCAGCCTTGGCCTGGATAACATGCTCTTCACACACACCAAGTATTTCATATTTAAGCCCAAGATAAGCAGAGAGAATTCAAGCAGGACTCTTCAGGAAGGACACAGTTAGGACAGTTGTTAGTGGCAGATCCACCACAACTCACAGACATCTGGCAAACAAAGAAGGTATTTAGAGGTACACAGCTTCTTTATTCCTACCTATGGATGAGATCAGCAACACCACTAGGAGATTATTTTGCTGTCTTGTTGTTTATTGAAGATAAGATCACCCTCAGGGCAGCCCCAGGGCAAAGCAGAGATCCTCTTGACAGCTTTTCCTTAGGACTAAATTTTACATCTCATTCAATTTTAGCTTACCAAGCCATGGACCACAAAACTAAATCCAGACCTTTGCCAGTCACTTCTCTAACCTCACGTCTGCTCAATTCAAGTAGAGAATACATAGTGAGGCCTGGGAGTTTAGGAAGAGCAAATGAATGACTATACTGGATCAGCCCACTCCAGTGCTAGGTGTTTCACAAGCACATAAGAGAAACCCTCAGTGGACAGTTACACAATAACATATAAAATCTGCTTTTAGGGTCCATAGAAGCTTATATCCCTTCAAAAGACTCTACAGATTTTTGTTTGCTTTTTCTAGCAACTTGGAAATTCTCAATATTGGCATCCAAACATCCACTGAGCCCTGCTATGATATATTTCCTTCTCCAAAGCATTTGCTACTGTTCTTAATCAAACAAAAGCTCTCTAGGAATCCAAGGCTCTAATCTGAATTGTTACTGCTTGAGCATCTGTTAAAAAAATTCTGGCTGTAAAAGTAGAACAGATTCTGGTTTACACTGAAAACTACATAAGTAATAAATTCCTGGCAAATCAGGAAAGCACTTTAGGGGATATAATCTAAGATACAATCATTAAATTGCTTCTTAGTCCTGGAGCATGGAGTCAGAGTAAGAGAAAAACCACAAAACAAACATTGGTTTTGATGGTTACTGTCAATGTTACTGGGCTGAGGAGGCTGACTCTTGGTTGATTTGCAAATCCACACATGCCCATGGGAGTGGGATCTCAGATCGTTTAGCATTATGTCAGATTTCCAGTTCTTGGCAGGAAGGTTGTTTTCCTCCATGAATCAGCAACTGTCCATCACACCACAATCTGTGAAGTGAAAAACCCACCTCATCAGCATAACTAAATGCATGTATGTATGTCTACATCACAGAGTTGGTTTTGGTGTCTCTATATAGCCCACATGTGAGGATTGTTGCTTGCACAGACAAGCACATACGTACTTCTGAAAGCCAAGCACACAATAAAGTGACTTATCTCACCTTTTGCAGTCTTACAATGCTTTGATAAGGCAGCACATCATCTGCACTGTGAGACTTTAAATGTTATGGTAAAGGACACAAACAACGATCCATCCTATTTACTGTTTTCTCCCTATCTACGGGCAATTCCAGAACAGACCCCACTGTGTCAACTGCAGAACAGCTGACTGTGCCTGCTGCTGAAGAGCAAACTACATTTTCATTGTCAGATAATGCTTACCAGCAAAGGCATTCTAAACACCCATCAGCAAGGAAAACAAGAGCAAATAAGTTACATTTGAAACATCTCCCTGAAACATGCTCCAGAATTTTAACAGCTCTCTATAATACAGATAATACTTCTAAAAAATGATAGCAAATGAGATGAATGCTGCCCCAGTAAACTGAACTTATTCTCAGAAAAACTCTGACAAGCAAATCATGTGCTTTGGAAATGTACTACAGAAAAGCATGTATTAATAATTCCTCCTTTTATTCTTTCTGTTTCTGTCTCTCCCCAATATATGAGAGATTGCAGTATTCTTGTATGGCATCACTGTGCTAATATTAAATAACAACAGATTTGCTGGCTCAAAAATGCCATTTTTTTAAAGTAGGCAGGGGGAAAAAAACCTACTATGATCAGAAATTCACTGTTAAAATTTAGGAATCAGCACCCCCAACCCCCATGATCCACAGTGCTAGCAAAATTATAACCGGATCCATTGGATGAAGCAGTCCTGCAGAACATCTGGGCCTTCACTGTTTCCTCTGTTGGAATTCTATGTTCAGGGCATCGGAAAATTTACCCAAATTATATCATAAAACCTACATTTCATGGATATATATTCACACATTGAGACTAAACATAAAATCACTCAGTAAACTGGTTTTGTTTCTTGCAGCATCAATTTGCAGATGAACTGAAGATCACTGAATACAGAACAGACAAGTTATCAAACTGCAGCAATACTGTGGTAAGGAAAGCTTTGTGGGTTTTTTTTAAATGAAAACACATATTTTATTATTAGCTGCACAAGGGTGATCTATGTTTACACAGCTCAGAGCTAGATTTAAAACCAATTTTAAACAGCCAATTGTTTCAACTTGCATGTAAACAAACATACTGCATTTCTTCATTAGTTAGAATTTGCTGCAGTCTGTCAGCCATCTGTACTGTCTTGCATTCTGTTCTCTATTCAGAGCACCACTATCAAATGTTGGTGATATAGTATTGCTCTCTTTGGAGACATCATGACTACACTATAAATAGTTCAGAGACATAAACCACTATTTCTAACAGTTGTCTTAATATCTGCTTTCTCAGAATGCATTAGGTTGTTCTATTTCTCATCCAATTTTGGTTCTCTGTATCTTTTTTTTTTTTTCATGGATACGAGGAGAAGAGATTTGGCTTTCTCAGAGGTACAGAGCAAAAACTGCAGCCCAAGCACAACTTTATTCAACTTCTGCACCCCTCAAATCCTGGATGCACAGGTTGAACCCCAGCACATAGCCCTGCAAATATCTGCAGTGCAGTCACAGGGGTGGCTGCATAGTGCACAAGAGCCAGGCTGTCATTAAACCAACCAGTCTGGGTGCCAGACCCAGTCAGGACACAGGCCTGCACAGGCAGGAGCAGGCTGACCCACGCTACCCTAAGCACTTTCTGGAATCACATCCCAACCAAACCCATCTGGGAAACTTGCACTGTGTTGGTGCAGCTCTGTAGAGGAGCCTTGCAGAGCGCTGGCTCACTCCCAGCTAGCCCAAACACCAGCACATCCCTGGCTCTGGCAGCACAGACTGACTGGTGCCACTTCTCCCCAGCCTTTCCCCAGGGTCACAGTGCCTGTAGACATTCCCTAGAGCAGCCTTACACTCCCCTGAGCTTTGCACACCAGGGGTTTTGTGGATGGGAGCACTGATCTCCGTACCCCAGACCCCAGGGCTGTCGGGGGTCTCCCAGCAGCCAGTGCTGGCACCACCAGTGCCCTCCAGCCTGCGGCCAGACCCAGGGCTACAGGACTGCTCCAGACTGCTCCAGCCCTCTCACACAATTCCAAGGGGACTGCAGCACAGCTGAGGACACCATCCAGACAGTTCAGCTCCTGACTGAGCACTGTGCACTAGTTTCAAGCTTCAGAGGACAGGCGATAGGATCTTTAGGGCACAGCTCAAAAACCCAAGCACCTAATAAGGGGCTTTTGTAGGCTGCAGAATCATCCTCTCTTTTAGGAAGTGAGGAGAACTGACAGTGAGGCAGGAAAGCTCACACACACCTTAAACTCCAGTTTTATCTTCTAGGGAGAGCAGAAAACTAGAATGTTACTTGTATAACCAATACCACTTGACAGGTGACACAAACACAAAGCACAAAGTTACCTGGTATCCTTGTTAGTTTTTCGAAGCAAAAGCTGCCTATTCAAATACACCTTTTTAGTTCAGCCAGTGGATGAGTTTAAAACTTCTCAGGAAGAACTTGATGCTCTGCCTTCAAGTTGTTTCCCAAACTTACATCACACTTGTGATTTCAGATCTGCAGTGCTATAAACCCGCCTTCCTACAACAGAAGAAATCTGCAGCCCTCCAGGAACAGCCTCACAGCACATTTGTGCAACACAACAGAGCTGTCCCTGATCAGGAGTGTCGGAATCCTGAACACTGACTTCGGAGGTAAAATCACTTATCAAGATGTGAATGTGCCTTATTCTTAGAGATCCATTTCAGTTTAATTTCTCAGTTTCTGACTGAAGAGACTGGGGGGAAACACTGTCTAATTTTATTACCCAGTCAGACATACACAATGGAGAGCAGGACTGGCTGACAATCAGACTGTAAGAGTGAAAGCTTGTTACCCAGTACTCTCTGACAAAAACAGATACTTAACCTGCAACTCAGTGGAAAAGTTCTGCAGATTTCTAAAGAAATCCCTCTGGATAAGTTTGGGGGTTTTTTTAATAGCCATAGCATCTAATAAATCTGTCACTGGAAATCTTTTCCTTTTCCCAGCTTGTGGCTCTTTTTCTGGAACAGCAGCAACAAAAATGCCTTGTGTCCAGACCATTTTCAGCACAACTTTTTGTGTAGAATTAAACAAGCCAAGTTGCAGGCATGAAAGTCAGCTGCCAGAGAGGCTTGCAGTCACAGCAGGTTCCTGCAGAGCTGCAGTACCACTGTTCCAACATGAGGAGAATGAACTCAGACAGGCAAGCATTTAGGGGGACAGGATACAAAACAGTTTTTTCAACAGGGTCTGGTTGCTTTTTTCCCTTCGATGTCTACATTTATCAGGCAGTAGGTTCAAAGCAGGGCTAAGGGAGGATAAGAAAATACAGGTCTGTTCCCTTCTGCGCCTGGAAGAATGAAAAAAATGCAATAGCACTGTCAAAATTTTCCAGTTCTATTTTGGCACATCATCTCTCAAAACCAGCCTAATCTAAAAATTTCAAGCATGTTTAACTCAAGAGCCCTTGACAACATCTAATACACAGGCTATTTATCATAAATTGAGGTGCTTATTTTTGGATTTCACCTTGAAACAGCAAAGAATGACTGTTTTTTCAGTACCGCAAAAGTTTATAAATCCGGCCAAATGTATCAGTATTATGTATTTCAATGCTACTTTACATACACTGTAGACATATCCACAACTCTCAGCAAAGTTCAATTAGAGATGTGCCTAATCTGAACTCATTGTGAAATCAAGGTCACGTTGGGAGCCACTATGGCTTGTCTTCTCTACATAAACAACTATTGGATTTAGCACTTTTAAGTAACTAGTGCAATTTCTAATGTACTGTCAACATACAAAAACAACCTTAACTTTATCATTAATGTTTCCCCTTTGGCCATCCCACAATTCTTCCACAGACAATGATACCACTAACTGCATTAATCCTCTGGAGCTTCAACAACTAGAGAGAATTGTAAGAAGTTTGCAAACCTGCAAGAGACATCCTTTGTAGTACTAGATTTTATGTATGAAAAGACCCTGTTTCGCAGTGTACCACTTACCCCAAACTTGTGCATTTCTTTTATAGAGAAATTCAAATTCATAGGTATCATGGGGAATTACAGGTTCAATGGCAAGCTGCATTCGTAACAGCCTTTTTACACTGCCTCTGCCTTTTAATCATATCAAACTTTTTCAAGCACTTCAAAAAAATCTCAGTCCACTGTAGCATCCTTTTAATGCCTTCAGCTAAACTGATAAGGCTTGGACTGTCCACACGTGGAAATTGTGCTGACCCTGCAATGTCACTCCAGGAATGCCTTCCATAAAGCAGTTTCCCTAGTCAAAACTTCAGGATGGTACCTTCAATAGCAGTGACCCATCTACATCAATACTTTGCCACTTGCTCTACACACACAGCAGAACCTTCTTCTCTCCATTCATGTCTAAACCAAAACACATTGCAGAAGCTACCCAAGCACCCCCACAAAAGTGCTTTACCTGCCATGAAAAACTATCAAGTGCTCTTCCATTCCTTATCCTCTTCTGCAGGTGGAAACTAGGAGGAAGTAAATTCCAGCCATACACCATGCACAAAGCCTTGAAAAGCCAAGGCAGCTCCTAACAAAAGACTGGTGCTTTAGGTGGTTTGTGAATATGCAGCTCTTCCAACCCTAGTGATTTCATCATGCCAAAACCAGACCCACAAGCAACATGGTTTATAAGAACAGCAGCATTGCTGCCCTTACAAAGAACTGAAAAGGTTCCCTGTAGCTTTCTTGCAGATGTCAAGTAAAAATAAAACCTTGGGCTCTATGCCGTTTTTCCACAAAATTGATTGTGAGACCTTTAATTCAAACCCAAAGTAGAAAGTCCAGGCATATGTAAAAAAGAAATAAATGAAAAACAAAAGCCTTATTTCTAGCACAGTTATTTGTGGAACAAGCTGACTTAACGTCTCAAGAGTAATTGAGGTGAAAAAGTTGTCTTTGTGTTTAAAGGTTCACATACCACTCTGAGAAAGAATAAAAATAAAGGTAACTTCTTTAGACAAGCAAAGATCCTTAAAAAGAACTGCAGACAGCATACATGATTCTAGATGACTAATACTGCAACTCAGAAGAAACACTCAAATAAAAGATTCTCATGAATCAGGACAGTCTTTTCCAAGAAATATTTTAATGATGACAAAGTCACATCTGTGTCACCTCTAAACAACTCTGTCTCCTTTTCTGTTTACCCTTGCAGAAGAACACAACATTGCAGACACGGGGTTTTTTAATTTTCTGAAGAGCAGAGACTGTTTTTAGTGGACTAATTTCAATAGCCTATCTGTCACACAGACTGCGCATCCATTACTACTCAAAAGAAAACAGAGGACATTGAGAAGGGCACAGAATTAAACTTATTCTTATAAATTTGTCAGTGTAAACTAATACGATTTAATTTTATATGACCAAAGAGCAATTTATGCTAGAAAATGGCTCATAACTAGACAAACTGCAGAGCAAACCGTGAAAAAAATCAAAGTGATCATTTTAAGCCTCCAGATCAAGGGCTCTGATTTTCAGTGTATTGATAGGTAAACTGCAGAGTAGCTTCTCAACACATTTTCTACTTTGCAAACTTTGGAGTACAAGGGAAATAAGAACAAAGAGGAGAGGACAGCTAATTTTAGTGCTTCTGGGCTAAAACAAAATAACAACAAAGAACCATTGAACCATGAAGCAGTTTTTTCCAAGCTGCTATTTCAGTTACAAGCTTCTTTTCCCCAAGCCAGTGCTGGAAAGAAGATGCCAGCTTCTACCCTATCAGAGTAATACAAGCACCTTATTTTATCCAAAGGGGCACATTGAGAGCTCTGAACTTCTTGCATAATGATTCTATACATTTTGCTGCACCCAAAACATGCATTATAGCTGACAGGAAAAATCAGAATGATTTCTTTTAATTTTCTTCTCCTTCATTGATTGTTCCTATTAGGAAGCATCACTCCTGCAAAATTAAATTGATTTGAGTTTTTCCCATTGCATTTTAACAAATGACCTGAAAACTCATCCCTCCAACAACTTGTTATTACAGCACTGGACTGAAGCGTCATAATTCTGAATTTCAAGCATGTGTGGAAACAGTTTTGAGGAGAAAAACAAAGTCTTAGGATCACAGGGCTATTCAGGCTCAGAGACCTCACGAGGTTTCTAGTCCAACCTCCTGCTCCCAGCCAAATCAGCCATGAGATCTGACCACATTGCACTGGCTTTATGCAGATGAGTCATTTTCTATTCCATAAGGTTCAAATGGTTCAACCTACACAGGCAGCCTGTTCCTCTGCTTGATTGTCCTCACGGAGAAAAAGGTTTTCCTTACATTAAGTCCAAACCTCATCCATTTATTTCTGCCCATTGTTTCTCAGACTTCATCTTCTTGTAGGTACTGGCAGGCTGCTCCTATGTGCCACTGAAACCTTCTCTTCTCTATGCTGAGTAAGTCTAGTAAGATTTTAATCATGAGATTTTCATCTATCAGTGTCAGTTGACAGTAAGCAAGGTACCAAGACAGTTACCTCCTCAACAAAAACACCCAAACTTTCAGGTCTTAAAACAAATACGTGATCTTCAAAGAAAGTGCAATCACCTCACACGAATGGATTTTTGAACTCTTGATTTTTCTTAAGTGAGTTCCCTTCTCTGCAAGTATTTACCTCAGAACAACCCACCTTACATTTCCAGCACCATCAAGACTACTCAAGGGCTGAACAAGTCTCCTACAATTTAAGGATGAATGGCCTGGTTTTAGTCACTGTTTCAAAACAATGCAAATTGAAAACAGAGGGTGAATACCAAAGTTTCTCTCCCAAATGGCAAATGACTAATAAAATTAAGGCAACCAAACAGAAAGCTAGAAGAGAAAATGCTGTGCCGCCTTCATACACAGCAGCTGCAGCAGCAGCATTAAAACATACTGGGTTAGGTTCATAATAATGCTGTTAAAGTTCACTCTTCTCTAAGGAGCTATGTGCCATTACTTCACAAACCTTCCTAAGAATAAATTATGCTTTCCAAGCATTAAAGACACATTAACATGACATAGGTCATGGAAAATTCAAAATTCAAATACTTACTGAATCCCATAGATCAGAAAATTAATCAGTATTAGATGAAGAAGAGGGTTACATTAACTAAAATAAAGCTTTCTGAAATAATTAAGTGATTTTTCAGCCACTATGATAACACACATTCCAATGGCTTAGATATCAGTGAAAAAGTCATTTAGACACAATTTCACTTTTAGTCATTTACTGGAACTCATAACCCTCTGGCCCAATTCCAGAAGATTTCTCAAATCCAATACAAAAAAACGTTCAAGTCAGTCTGAGCAGCCACTAAAAACCTACACCATGCCACGTGAACTGTAAGCTGCTACAAGACAGACAAGGCAATACAGCAGCACATTTTGAAACTGTCTTCACTTTGCAGTGCTCCTCAATTACATTTAAGGAAAGAAAAAAACAACCTGACAACAAACATTTACTTCTCTCACCATTTCACTGACAACATTATTAGCCAATTCATTCATTTGTCTCCCCACAAGACAAAGTCAGTATGCTTACTCTTGCTCATAAATAAATGTTTAATTTCTTAAAAACATTTCCATGGAGCTAAAATCTGTTACATTTAATCATCTCCAGCTTTACCTTACTTCTCAAATCAATAGCCCTAATTAAGCATTCTCTACATAGCTGAATGTAAAACTGAATGTCTGTCAAATGACAACTAGAATATTATTATCCAAAAACATTTTAGAAACCCAGTTGAATCTACGACAGTACTGAGAAGCTAAACTTGGAGCTAGATTAAAACCAAGAGACTTTTTTAATAAACAACATGAGGCTGCAATCTTACTCTTTCACTTGGGTATTAAAACCTGAAGTTTCATGTTTTCATGATTTTGTAAAAAGGAGCTTTCATTTTTTTTAAAACAAACCACAATTATCACAAGACTTTCAAGAAAAGCTTTCCTTAATACACATGCTCAGCTTCTCAGAGATTCTCACTGTCATCACTACCTCAAGTGAATCCCAGATATATACCTTTTATATCATTAGTTTTTATGACAGCCACCAGAAACTGAGCAATCTTATGGTTTTGTGACATGGTGGACAACTCCACTGGATATTACAGAGCTCCACTGATGTCACTGCCTCTCTCCACATCAACACTGGACTTGAACCAGAAACTCCTGCTGCATTTCAGGTCTCCTGTCAAGAGTACAATATAGCTGAGCTGTCTGCAAACAAACACTAATGGATTCTATATGGGAGATTTACTATGAAGAGTTATACTATGCATAGGAATGCTTGCTGGTTTTCACCCGTCTTTTATTCTCCTCTGTCCATCACAGACCTAAACACTGTTTAACCACACGTGTTTTGCCCCTCTTTCCTTTGCAGCTGTTTTGCTAAGATAAGCTTTGAACTATGCCACTGTTCCAAGCCAGCTCACCTGCAAAGGTTGTTTGAGAACCCTGCCCGCTGGGACATGACACAGAGCACAAGGCAGGTACATAATGCTTTCTGATTTTAGCATGGCAACGAGACAAGAGCAGCCGTACGGACAGTACTTTGCACCTTCTAGATGGGAAGGTGCAATTGGGCTTCCTGCACACTCGGCTAACTAAATAATTTTGTACAGTCATTTAAAACCACTGGTGCATTCCTTCTGCACTCCCAGGAGGATGCAGTTTGCCCTGTCATGGTGGGCAGTGTGCTGGTCTTCAAGTCTTCACACATCTCCATCTATTAATGCCACGTTTGAAGTGTCTTGCAGAGACAGAAGGATAGGAGAGAAACATTTGGGGATTTTTGTACATGTAGCACTTTTTATGCTTTGAGAAAGAGGTGCAGAACGCGACCATTGACCACCAAGTCTTTTACTCATTTCAGCAGCTCTGGTAGCAAAATCTGCCGGGGGAGAATGGGGGAAATGTACACTGTCAGAGGAAGAAAAAGGTTATTTAAAGATCAAGCAGGTCAGCTTTAAAACTCAGCTGAAAAGTTTGACAGTGATCCAGGGAAATAAAGTGCTGCTGCATCTCACCTCAAGGTACTGCCCTTAGCTGAGAGAGAAAGATGACTAAGTAGCCACATCTTCAGGTTTCTACAGTATAGAAGTTCCTTCTTTCCAAAAGCAGAGGGATGCATAGTATACAGATAAAACATGCTCTTGAGATAGTGACTGGCAAGCCTGAATGCTGTCCCCTAGAAGGTCCAAACTCACTGTAGACCTTGAAGAGCTTTCAAAGGCCAAGGACACCTCCTTATAGCTGCTCTTCTCTAACAAATAATGCACTGAAGTATCCAAAAGTTTATGGCCAAACACACATTTAAACAAGAGGTAAAATAAGCTGTCTCTGCAGACCATGTCTCACAGGTGCAGGTCCAGCACTATGACAAATGTGAGCAGTGTGACAGGCTTGTTTAGGTGTGCAGCTCTGGCTTCCCAGCAGGCTCACCAGATGGCTCTCAGTAGGTCTACACGACAACAATTCTCTTGGGCAAGAGAGCAAGAGAAAGAAACAGAGGAAAAAAATACAGCAGCAAAATACCTCTGGAGGAAGCTTAGGCCAAAGCGTGTGCAATGATTACAGTCCTGCATGAGAGTTTTGCTAAATAAATTATTACGAGTGAAAGCAAATTACCTGAACTGCTGGGAGGTGCAACTCGGACAAATGTAACAACTGTGGGCTTTCTAATACCCGTTCTCTGAAACCAAAGTAATCCCCTTCAATTACATCCAGGTATATGTAAATTACACTAACAACCAACATTTTTACTACTTCTGACACCTGTCTTATGAATTTAATTAAAAAATAGTAAGTAAATTATATTAAAATAACCTCATTGAAGAGAAAAGCCAGAATTCATAGATTCATTTTTTCTAGTTCAAACATAAAACTAATTAGCATCACCATTCCAAGTGTTTTAATGTTTTTGATCCCTCTTCTCCATGAATATCAGCCAATACAGAGCACTGAATACCAGAGAAAATAAGAACGTTAGATGGAATCCGAGTACTATTTGGCATATCAAATGTATAAGCATACAATACAAGGGCATCATGATTAATCACATTTATCTAATATGAATATAATAATTTTGGACTTTGATCCTGATTCCTCAAACTACAAAAACAGAGTGCTTAGTCCCATAATTACAAAAGAAGAGAAGGCAAAATGTTTCTCTTTCAACCCCAGGGGACTCAAAGACAAAGCACATACAGCCTCACTGAATGGGAAGAGATGTTTCTGAAGCATGTCACCTCTTACCATAAAGATAATCAACAGCACCGCAATTTGAAATCCCTGTAGTAACACAAGTTATCTAACAGAAGTTGTCAGTAATAAACAATAAGGGGGAGAGCACAGGCAAAAAAAAGTAGGGTAAAAGAGCAACCTGGAATATATTTAGTTTCAGCAGTGGTACATCAGTAGTCCCTCACATACTTCGCATTACTAAATTTGAAGTCCCCAGATAAAATGACATTAGAATTCTCTCTGGCATGGCATGCTGAGCACGAACTCAACATAAGTGAATAAATGCTCCTTTCTCACTGGCTTTTTGCCAATCTGACTGCAAACAGAGGCCTTCACACACAAAACTGGTCATCCTTGAAGACACTGAATACTGTCAGTGCACTCCTAACTGATTTGGCCACAAGACACTGCAGATGTCTCCCTGTACCATGCAGAAGGTAAAACAGGATACCATACTGCTCTGTCCTCGTTTGTTGAGGAGATGGGGATGGGGCCCCGTTAGCTCTCAACCATGAAAGACATTAAAGCCACATCAAATCCTATTTCATATTTCTGAACAGCTTGTCGACTAAGTTAAAACATTTGTATCTTAAGATTATTAAATACCATCACCATAATTCACAAATACCCTCCTAATCTTTCTAAGTAAAAAGACACGAGCATTTTGCTGCTCATACCCTCCAAGCAGTCTGCATTTCAAACTTGCTGTGGCAAGGAAAACCAGAGACAGCAAATTAATCCTGTAAGACTTAGTGCAAACTGCTGAACCAAAAGAGAACCTTCTATTACTCTGTTCAAAGTATTTACTCATTCTCTGAAGTTGAAAATCTCAATATTATGTTTTGTTTAGGAGATTTAGGTCTAACATGTAATGTGAACAAAAAACATTCCAGAGAAAGTTGGACCATGTAAATGCATTTCTACAAGTCTCTACATTTTTCTTAGCTCGACTCTCTGACAGAGGTCCCAGATACAAATCTTGAGTAGAATGAGCACTATCAAAGAGGAAGAAGTCATAGAACTATGCAGTAAAACTTAAAAAATTACTGTCATCACAGATTTCCATTTTCTCTAATGTTTAAGGTTACTTGATATAGTAACAATGAAATAATATTTTGTATTCTTTAAAACAGAATTAAGAATCAAATCATAACAGGTGCAAAGAGAAGACTGTGAATTTTTGTTTTCTGAAGGCTGACAACATCCCCTCCCACCACAACCTGTGACTTGCATTCCCAATGAAAACATTAAGACTCACTGTGAAGTGAAAAAAATCAATCTCTGTGTTCTAAAGAAACTGGCATACAGTTTCAAAGTAATCCTTTCAAACATGGCAAATTTAAATTTTCAAAAGACAAGCTGACACCTACTAGCTCAAGATAAGATCACTGGTAATAAAACTTATGCTCTCAAATACCCATATTTCCAACACTGAAAAGAATTATTTTAATAAATGTTCTCCTTGTCCAACAATCCACTCAAGAAGATGAAGCAAATGGTAGGATCAAACAGAGGATTCAGACTTGAATCAGTTCTTCATACAAGTGCTCAAGATGGACCATTTAAGGTGACAGGTTGCCTTTTGCTAACTTCTCTAAATATATGATGTTGATAAAGATTTTCCTCACAAATCCACAGTAGAATTCCTTATATATATATTTGTACACTGTATTAAGCAAGGTGGTATAAGAGTAACAGTGGTAACAGTGCCCAAAATGTGTATTTGAACAAGCTGCCAGCAGCCAACACGGGAAGTTCCTGTAATGCTTTCCAGACTTCCATTCAGGAACACTTCCACCACTTCCACCTTTGCACAGGCCCCACAGCACCTTCAGTAACTATGACTGTATGCTAAACTGCAAATCCGACCAGACTTTTAAGATGATTTTGCAGAGCTTTAATATACAACCACCACAGAATAAGACTCAAGATGATACCTCTGTTCTTCAGAAAACACATTCATTACACTTGTATTTCTCACCCACTGACTTCTCAAGGTGCTCTGATGGCATGAAAGCAATTACAGAGCGCTGCTCACCAGTGTGAGGTGCTGAACTTACTATCACAGGTACAACAACTGGCACCAAAGTAATGTTTTCCCACTGAGAAAAGGCTGATGGCAGGACCTACAGGCTGCCATAATTTGAGCTCAGCAGATTTGTATGTAGCCAGGTGAAAAACTGCTCATGTGCCATCACGGCAGCCTTAAAGATCTAATCCATGAAGCAAACTGGGAAGACTTCAGTGACACACTCTGCAGAAGAGCCTCTCCCTACGTGGTTTTCATAGCGAGGAAGAAATCCATTTAAGCCAAGAATTTTAAATAGTCACATAATTAAAAACCTTGTAATGCTTTCTATCTTGCTTCCTGCCCTGATTTTTTCACGAGATTCTGAAAAAATCTTGCAACTGTCTTCCCAGAAGTCACGAAGTTGGGTTTTTTAATAATTGTAAACCAATTATTACCTAAATCTTATAGGTACAGAGCTATATCATCCAAAAGGAGGTGCCCCTTATTCATTTTAACTGTATTACCACAGTGAGTAATGCACCTTTAGGAAGATCAGGATGCCTTTATCTTGACTTTGCTGTGGTTAAATCCTAAAAAAGAAGCAGTAGCAGATCACGAAGTCAAAGAAAACAAAAATCAATTCATTGTTTTCTATTTCTAGCATTTATTTTTGTGTGTTTAAGTCATAAGCCCTTTCTCAAACGTACCAAAGAAAAAGGATTTTCCTCTATCCAGACATGGGGGGAAAAAAAACCGTAAGAAATTAAAATAGGGGGCCAGAGAAGGCATCAGAAGGGGAAAAGATTTAAGAAGTAAAAATATTATTCTATGCTTGCATCTGTAAGGAGAACAGAGAACTTACAAACTATGACATCTTGGCATATACAAAAGCGATAAAGGAATTGCATAGTTATATACACCTGCAATGTGCCTTGTCATAGCAATTAATCAAATGTTAGACACCATAATATCATTGTCTGCACTAAAGTTGCTAAGATCTGTTAGGCAAAGATTGTTAAATGGCTTCATCCCTTTTCCTCCCAGTTAGCTCTTCTAAGCCCAGCAGAGCCTGGCTATTATTATTATTATCGTTGTTGTTGTTTATTTTTATTTTTTATTTCTATAGAAATAAACTAAGTTCTCAGACTTCCAAGGCTTTAAATAGGTTCAAAGTTTCAAAATCAACTAACAGTGGAGGCTGCAGGAAAACCTTGGAAACTTAAAAAATAAAGCTGGACAGAAGGGATTTCCACTGAAGCAATTACCTGTAAGAAATCTGGCTATTTAATACTTGTTGATTTAACACTTAGGAGCACAACATTATGTCAAACAATGTACTGGAAAAACAAACAATCCTAGGAACTCCTTACTGCATCCTGATGCACTTGTTACCAAGGAAGAGACTGAGGGATTGGTTGCATTACCTTTACACATGGGGAAGGAAGAATGAGGAAAATGGGAGCTAAAGTTGCACAGTGTAAAAGGCGGTGGTTTTGGAACCATATCTCTAAGGAACTATCAAATTTCTTCTGACAATGAAATACAAAAATTTCTTTATAAGGTTTTTGTTTGCATTCTCATCACAACAAAAACTGCAAGGCATCAACGGGAGCATGGGTTTTGCAATCTTTGCTGGCATCTGATTACATACAAAATCCACTGAATTTATAGAGACCTCAGCAATCAGCTGCCAGGAGACTAAGAATAAACCCTTAGGCAGGTTTTAAAAGAGGAGACAGTTTAGCATTTTTGTTCTCACAGGATTAGATGCATCACTTTTTCTCCCCTTTCCCCCTCCTCCTTCCACAAAACGAGTTCTGTTGGTTGAAGGCTGGGGCAAAGGCACAGGCTTATACTAGACCATGTAAAAAACACAGGCATATTTCAGAAGTTTCTGCCTTTGACAACTTCAGTTTTAATTAGAGGAAGTCAGCCAAGAGGGAAAGGAGATGAGCCACCAGGTGGGAGGACACGCAGGTGCTTGTCACTTAGGAGGCAACCCAGTGAAGCCGTCTTGGAAACTTGCTGTGTGCCATGGCATAGCAACAACCTCAGCACCACAGCAGAAACACAAGCTTCTCTTTTCTGAATTTTCCATTGAACAGCAGCTCTACAATAACTTACAGCATAAGCACAAAGACCAGAAAGACTGGCAAGGCCCACAGCATAAATGACTCCTTGATAAGCGAAAGCTGGAAACATCAGACAAATGAAAACAAACACCATCAACAGTGTAAAAGTACGAGCATAACCCAAGTTCAAACCAAATCCAAAATCCCTAAATTAGAAACAGGGAGAAGCAGTCTGTGTGCTGGCACTGCCTTGGTGAGTTTATGGCTCCACAGTGACAAATGAGTTTGAAATGACCAATGTTACAACACAATAAACAGGTAGAGTTGGCACCATTAAGAGCTCTCCCATCTCATTCACCTATCGTACACTGCCCAGTAATCCAGTATATTCTCTACTTACATAATTCATCCTATTAAGGGGTAACTTTATAGAACTAACACTCTTCTTAAGAAAAGGGGACAGAAAAACAATGCACAATTAATATAGTCACTTCCACTAATACAAAAAAAGAAACCATTAATGAGAGCATTCCATCACATTCCTATGAGGGTAACCTAAATGATATATTTCTCCTTAACCATTTTTCCCTAAGATTCCACTGTTATAGAACCTGCCAATAAAATTCATCAACACAACTGAAACAGGAAAGATAAACAGAGTTTACACCAGAAATTTCTTGACCTAAAGTTCTGGGGTCAGCCAGGTAAGAAAGAACTACTCTAACCTTAAATCATCATGTTGACATTATTTTCCCATCCATAAAAGGAGGTATGGATGAGATTTCTTTGCCGAGAACGCTGTAAATTGATAGCTTTGTTCCAGTTCACTACAGTTTCCTATTGATTTTCTCTCGTTTTAGCCTGCATTGATTTGTTAATCCCTTCTCTGTAACAGTTCTAATGACAAATTGAGAATGAAAAACTGCATGCTTTAGGGCCTTTTCCACCAACCTCTTGCTTCAAACTGTATTTTCACTTAGATTTGGAATATGTCCATGCACATACCCTGGGTTAGATCTGATTCACCTTAAACCAGGTTGGGTGCATTTTACATTGAAACCTTTCTTTTTAGGCCTCTCATGGATAAACAAGGCAAGCAAAATCATGTCAGTGATGCAGAACTGGATTTCTGCACTCGCAGTTGTCACCTTGCAAGGTTGCTGCTCACAGAGATTTTGCCTTAAAACCAAGTACATTTTTTTTAAGTGATTTTGCAGCATTGTCGATGGTTAATTAGCAGGCATTAACTACATCATGCAAGTGCATGGCACTACTGAACATTCATGGCATTTGTTAGTGTAAAGAAATCCTTCAGAGGAGCAATGAGCTGGATCACAGGTTGTCTCTGAGCTCAAAGTTGCAGTCACAATGCACTATTACTAGAACAATCTATGTAGAGAGATGGGACCCAGTCAGTATTTTTAATTTAAGAAATATACTATGAGCATATGGAGATCAGAGTTACAACAAGGCAACTTAGATTAGTCATTTTGCTCCTAATGGGCTCATTAAATACAGCTGCCAGCTTGGTCTCATTGTTAGGGCTACACTACTGACAAATGATGCCTGTCTGCAGGAGCCATGGCTACTGCTGCAAATAGTTGCAGTCTCTTTTCACTTGCCTGATACTTCCAGAGATCTCCAAGTGAGGTAATCATTTGGAATTCTATCTGCAACACACCATCAAATGGAAAACTAATTCATGAATTATGAAGATTAAGGCTTGCCCACACTCACATTTGTAACACCTGTCAGCACATGCTGGGTGGGTCTCCACCTTCTGACTTCATCTCATGTTAGTCCTGTCCTAGACAACCCCATCTGTCAGCAAATCAACCCTTCCCGGTCTCCCATACAGATTACAAAGCAGCATTACTTCTGGCTGCCACTTCAGTGCTACAATACAACCACAGCAGAGCACATTTGGTCATTTTAAACCAACCCTCATCTGCAAAAGTAATCATTTGAAAACCTCCAGTTTGTACTTACACAGCATGCACTCTCTGGCATGCAAAGGCAGTGCAGGAGTTCTCCTTTGCCATTCACTTGGTGTGACTTTGATTTCCCATCTCCCTTTCTGCAATGCCAGCTGCAGAGAAATTGGTATGGGTGACAGGAAGCACAGTGCTGGGAACCAGTATCATCCACTCTTTGCTTTCCAAAAATTACTGACAGAGTTCATGAGCTAGGCTTAAAACACACAGCTGTTCTTAACTTCCAGAAATGACTTTGCTATGAATGTTAAATGTCTCCCTACCCTGGCCACAAGATATTCTTTACAAACCACAACCATGTCTTAATGGGATAAGAAAAGCACAGAATAAGTGGGATGGCTACCTAGCCAAAAAGCTGCATTTGGATTTCAGCAGTTTGGGACTGCTCTCAATTCCCTGTTAGGAGAACAACAGAGAGAACTGACTGACCCAAGAAATAAATCCTGTTTCCTCTTTTCCTGTGACATAAATGTAAACTCTCAATGTTCTTGCAGCATTGCCAAGATCAGTGTTAGTCTCCTACCCAGGGCATGCAGAGCACACAAACACATCTAATCAAACACAGACCCACTGTATTTTGTATGCAGACTGTAGTTTCAATCTTTTGATACATCCTGTTTGCTTTTTCCCCCCTAATAATAATTTCAATGATTTGTTCTCTTATTTTCATCCTTAATTGCAACTTGTCATTTGCACAGTGAGTTGTACGCAGAACCCACTTCTCCATGACCTTTCTTTTCCGTTATTGTCACTTAAAATGAACTGATAAGACAAGAACTCAATACAAGAATATTAAAGGGACCATTACAATTTTCACATCGCATCTCTAAAACAGCATAACAAAATCAATCAAGGAAAATTCAACAATGCCATTTCTCAAAGGGCATGGACCAAGATCAACTTGTAAAAGACATCAATTTATGATTAGAAAAAAAAAACATAACACACACCAACATACTATTTACTTACCAAGTGAAAATTTTTTGCCTACTTTCCTATCAACCAAAGCTTATTGGATCAGTTACTACACATATATTCTCAAACTCTGAGCAGTAAAATCTGGTTTAGGAAAGCTCAACTTGCCGTTTCTCTCCCACAAAAATAAAAACCACTTGTTTTGAACATTCAAAATAAAGAAGTTTACAGTAGCCAGTCAAACAACTAAGTATTCAAAACCACACAGAGAGCACAGAGATAATATGTCATACTATCAGGCTATTTCTTTAAATACCCTTTAAACTCTCAACTAGAGCTTCACTTACAAAAAGCCCTCTGACAATTTTCCCTGTGAAGTAAATAATTACAAAAACAGTTGTTTTTTTAAACCAAAAGGTTTCATTTTCAGTATTATTGTAACTACATGTTAAGGTAATAATTATGCTTATATGTTAATCTATCAGTTATATAATAAACAATTAATTGTCATCATAGCAGATATATTTGTCTTGTAGGCAGCTGCTTAATATTTTGCAGCATGAATGTGGAAGAGAAAAAACCCAAGAACATACTAAAACCAAAGCTATCTTTCAAATACTCAGACAAAAATGACATCTTTCTGCAATTGCACTGCAACAGCAATAAACTTTGACTGCAAAGAGCCAGGAAAATGCGGGTATTCATAATGCCATTCCTTGCAGAAAGGAACCATACAGCAGATCCAAAGCAATCTGTATTGCATGGGATGAACATACACACTGAGATGAGCATACACATTGGAACTACGGGCTACAGTAGGATCAGGATAAAAACAGTAGGCAAAGGTTGCCACAAGTCTATCAGTTATTTTCATTCCCTGACACAACTGGTTCCTACATCCACCACCACGATTCAAGTTGAGCGATGGTTATTTTTCAATTTCCTAGCTGAAATTTCAGAGACCCCTCCTCAGAAACCTGTGATCTAACAGCTTGCTCTAAGTAGAAAAGAGTATGATGAAAACATGGCTCCATGTGAAGCCATGCACATCCAAAACAACTGGCACCTTTCCTTCCATCCAGCTTAGCAGGAAACATTCAGCCCTGCACAGAGACCTCTCACTAGTTTATTGCTGCAGCAAATGTTTGCTGCAATGTGAATGACATGCTGAACATACCATAAACAGTGGAACGATAGCTATTACAGCCAAAAATATCAAACAGACTAGAAAAGCATTTTGACAAGGAGGAAACATTAAACCAGGTCTTTGTAGCATCTGCTAAATACAGAGACTCATCATATTTTGGGCCATTTGTATTTAATTGTCCTTTCATCTGAAGAGCGGTGGATGTGAATGCGCATCAGGCGGCAGATGAGTCAGATGTTCTGAAGAGGTCCAATCAAGGACGCCCCGCAACACAAGAGCACTGCATGCATAATGTCTCACACAGCTTCTTTTCAGTGCCTTGGCCTATTCCATGGTGGTTATGCACCAAAGCACTGTGAAGAAAATAGTAAATAGACCTGCACTAGCAAAATGCAAAAACTTTAAACACGCTGGACACAAGGAGCCTCCACACAGTCTTTTAAAGTTGCCAGGAAAACACACTCAGGTTACTGGATAATGACCTCAAACTCAGGCTTTCATTCTTCTTTTGTTTCAGCTTTAAGAAAAAAGTCTTATTTCTCAAAGTCAATGTTTCCAAATGGGTTTGTCAGATGAAGTCAAACTCACAACGGGATAGGTTACTCACAGTACTTCACAAATGAAGTGGCAGACACAGACACTATAACAATTTCTGTTCAAAAAAAGGAGAATGTCTAGTCTTCGGTGGAGAAAGCAGTAAGCCATGAGCATGGAAACAAGGAGTAACACAGGAGGTTAAATTTACTGCGCTGTCCTTGAGGTAAACTAGTGTGTCTTTTATACTGCCCTCTAATCCTTAGATTAGTTTCTCCACTTCGGCTTTAACAATATTAACTGAAGTGCAGAAGCAATCAGCAGACCACAGCTTTGCCAAAAATTCAGTTGAGTCATTAGAAGTGATTTATAAAAACAGACCATGGATAAAAATCATTAGTTGCAATCCTCAACTGTTCAACTGTCTCTCTGCATTAAACACAAAAATTAGAATTGCTGATTCAAGGTAAACATGGAAAAGAACTCATTTCTCTATATTTGTTTTAATTCAGCTCTCAAATCAAACTCCATCTCCATATGACAACAAATGGAAAAAGGGGTAACTTGTGTGTTAATAAAAACAGCTCATTCTCTATAGCCTACATACTGCAATTTAATGTATTTTCGTGTATAAATTCAAGCTTTGGCATTATTTTGTAATCTTGAAGTGAAACAATTTAGGCTTCTACGATCTGGTTTTTTTTCATTTTCTCATCAACACAACTCCTCCCAGGGTACAGATGATGCTCTTAAATCATCTTCACGCTGTTATCTCTGCAAAGAATGATGTATGCTCCAGAACACTGCCATTGCTAATCACTCAAATCAGGTCTCTCACAGGTCTATAAGGAGGAACAGAGCTGAGGGCAGCAGAATAAAGATGAGGTTGTTGTTTCTCTTTCTTTTCAAGGAATGTATCTGAATGCATCCCTTCACTTTCACAGATCACTCGTCCTGCCAAGTATAAGTTGCTCTGCACAAAAACTACAGCTGCCTTGGCTTTGTATTGTTCAAGAAATGACAGAACTACATAGATGAAACACTGCACAAAGCACAGATGTGTGAAACAGATTCCAAAATGGAGTTGTCTATAGATAACTAATGACAAAAAATAGGGACACCCATTCAAAATTAATAAGAAAGCAGTCTGAGACCCAGTGGAGTCAACAATGACTAAACAAATTATTCATTAGTGCAGCATCATGGGCTCTGAAGCTCCAGGTCACATCTGAGAGAGCACACATCCACAGAACACTGACGATGGGAAAGAGAAGAGGCTGACTCTTCTAACCAAAGTCTCACAATGGGAGACTATCAGGAGGCAGAGACACAGCACCTACACTGCAGGTGAAGCTGTCAACCTGTACTTACCCTGTGAATTCTGACAGCCAAATACCCCACAGGGATATGCACACCTTTTGATGGGATGTCTGCCCAGATGGAACCTGAGCACTGTTTGCCAACAGGTGAATTGCCATATCACAGAAACACATATTGAGTCAGATCAGAAGGGACCACAGCAAGTCATATGGTCCAATCTCCCTGCTCAAGCAGGGCCATTCTAGAGTACATTGCACAGGATTGTGTCCAGCAGCTTCTGGAATATCTCCAGTGAGGGAGACTCCACAACCACTCCAGGCAACCTGTTCCAGTGCATGATCACCTGCACAGGAAAAAACTTCTTCCTCATATTCAAGTGAAACTTCCTATGCATCAGTTTCTTCCTGTTGCCTCTTATCTTATTGCTTGGAACCACAGATGGAATTTGGCTCCATCCTCTTGACATCTGCCCTTCAGATACTTAGACATGGGTAAGGTCCCTTCTCAGATGTCTCTTCTTGAGAACAGGCCCAGCTCCCTCAGCCTGTCCTTGTAAGAGAGATGGTCCAGTACCCTCATCACCTTCATCACCCTGCACTGGACCTGCTCCAGGAGATCCATGTCACTCTTGTACTGAGGAGCCCAGAACTGGACACAGTACACCAAATGCAGCCTCACTGGAGCTGAGTACAGGGGAAGGATCACCTCTCCCTCGATCTGCTGGCAATGCTCTTCCTAATGCAACTCACATGCTGCCTCCGAGACACTAAAAGGACAAGAAAATGGTTTGCAGGCAGTATAGATGGCACATTGTGTCAGACTACAGCAAACAACTGGAGTCAAGTTTTCTTTCTGATCATCTTTATGCTTGAGAATAAATCATTTTGTATCAAATTAGCCTTACAAAAAGCAAGCCTCCAAAGCCACTCAAGGATGTTATAAGATACAGAAATATTCATGATATGCTCATACAGCCTGAGATAAAGCTGTGGCATTATTATTTATAGGCTAGAGAAAGGCCATTGGCTAAACCATTACAAAGGGCTTCACAGAAGAGTTTGAGTTGGAAGTGACCTTTTAAAGGTCATATAGTCCAAACCTCCTACAACAAACAGGGACATCTTCACATACATTAGGTAGCTCAGAGCCCTGTCCATCTGACCTTGAATGTTTCCAGCATCCACCACCTCTCCTGGGTAATTTCTTTCACCACCCTCATCATGAAAAATTTATTCCTTATATCCAGTCTAAACCTACCCTCTTTTAGTTTAAAACCATTACCCTTTGTCCTAAGGCTACAGGCCCTACTAAAAAGTCTGTCCCCATGTTTCTTATATGCCCCCTTTAGGTATGGAAGCTGCTATAAGGTCACCCCCTACTGCTATAAATAGGGGTTATGTTTCCCTTTTTCCTGTCAGTGGGAATGTTACCAGACTCTCACGACTTATCAAGTATTAGAAACAGTGGCTTATCCAATTCCTCTGCCACTTCCCTCAGGACCCACAGATCTATCACATCAGGTCCCATGGACTTATGCACCTTCAGGACCCTTAAATGGTCTCAAACCTGGACTTCTCCTACAGCAGGCAATGCTTCATTCTTCCTATCCCTGCCTTCACCTTCTGCAACTTGGGCTGTGTGGCTGGAACACTTTTTGGTTGGTTTTAACTCTTCAGCTTTTTTGAGAACAAGGCTGTTCTTCAGAAGCTTCATGGGTCTTGTTTAAACCCCGGACTAAAGAAAATATCCTGGATGACTATACTCTTTGAGAGTGGCACATGGACAGATCATTAATCCAATATTAAGCCAACAAGGCTGCACTTCTGACAAAGTCCATCTTCTGCCACCCGTTCTGCCACCTCTGCTTTCCTGAAGGTCTCCCCTTCTTCACTTACCCTACAACTCAAACTAGATTTATCAAGCAGCATAACAGATCAAGAGTAAGCATGTTGGGCAGAAGTCATGGCTCAGAAATGAACCACATATCTCAATCACACCACAACTTTCTGTTCCTACCTGCATAGCACTGGGAATTTCCACCCTTCTCAGCTGCAGTAAAAGCCAGGAGAACTGTTTATAGGGCTGTGCAAGCCTCTCCCACGACTCAGAGGGACCAGCAGTTGTGGTTTGTAAGGCACTGGTGTTTGGACTTTCAGACAAAAGCAGTGCTGCAACAGGGCAGAGTCTCACCTCATCTGTGAGGCTGCACTGCAGGTGCAGCTGTCTCCTGCACACACTGATATCAGAGGACTTGGCATCTTTTGTTAACAGTAATTCTGGATCCACCAAGGAAAAATCAGTTTCTTAATGCAAAATCCTTTTAAAAGATTTGAAATAATTGAATCATATTAACTTCTGAACTTACAGGAAGAGCAGCAAGGGCTTGTGGCCGCAGCATTTGAAAGAGTTCTATTAGGAAACTGTTCTGATTATTTTAATGCACAAAAAAAAGGGGAGGGGAAAGGGGGGGATGATAATTTTTCCTCTTTACCTGAGATGCTCCATTTAGGCAAGGCACAGAAACAGGGATGTTACACAACAGCTCCAAGCATTGTTCAGATGCTGTGCACAACTCCTGCCCATCAGGAACCACTGCATGCCTTCCAAGTTGTCCATAGTCCGCTCTGCCCCAGGTGAATACCTTGCCAGTTTCTAAACAAAAAAACACATTTCAGGATTACTTATTCACTAAGTTTCTGGAATATGTGGATACCAATTCAAAACTGGAACTTCTTAATGCATCTTATCTACAACTTCAAAAGCCTAGTGAAAAGTTACTTCTAGAAGCAGAAGAAAAAAAAACCTTAAAACTAGCTCAAGATACTATGATATACTTCTATCTAGCTACTCATAATTCGTTAACTTGTTTTCTAGTGGAATAACATCTGTATGGGGGCCTGGGCTATAAATAAAACCATGTCAGTAAAGCTACATTGCCTCAACATTCTGCATACAATATATACACTTTGGTTTTACAAAGGACATACTTTAGGTTAACAGAAGCACACAACAGTCTATTCTGACACATAAAAGTTATGGAAACGACATTTCTTTCCTATTCCCAGACTTTGCACAGAGACATCCATTGCATGACCTGTATTTAACCCAGTAGACGCTTTCCTGATAGAAGTTACCTTCTGTCACTACTCTTGTTAGCAGAGATAACAGCCCTCAGGACAGCAGCTGGTGAGTCAGGAGCATCACCACAACTGTCACTGAGCATTGGAAATGCACTGGATTGTTTTCACAGGAGTCACACACTGGCCAAGGAAAGACAACTTCAAATGAAGCCAACAGTATATGGCTCACCTTTCTCTCCATATATTATACCAGGTTCACTGCTGCAGGACTGACACCAAAATGCCATTCCCCACTATGAATAACATCCATAAAGCAATGCTTTTTACCTTTTGTTGCCAGAATGAAAAAAAAAATAAAATCATACTAAGTGACAGCTTTATTTTCTTAATGAAATAACTAGATCTCTGCAGGTCAGTCATGAAAAGCTGTCCCTTCTGGGCTTCTAATTAAAAAAGTTATATACACACAGCATAACTTATCAACCCAGTTTTAACTAGAAGCAGCAACCCACATTTCACCCCAGAAAAAAAACCTGCAATGACCTTGAGTTATGTCCACACTTCAGCAAAGTCTCAAACTGCTCTCCAGAGTTGACCCCAAGTCATCAAGTTTATAAGCCAAATGATAAGGCTTTGGCAAAATACCATTCAGTCAAGCAAGTCTGCTTAAGCACAGACACTTCTCCCTGTCAGTCAGTACATACAGACCCCGGAGGGGGTACAGGTCACACCACCCAAAGACAACAACTCAGGGGTTTCTAAACAGATGCCATAACACAATCCTTCAGAAACCTGAACACCTCCCTCTTCCTTTGGGTGCTGTTAAACTTGTCTTGAAAGGGACACAGGTGGGCACTGCTGGTTTGTGGAGCTTAAGGCAATAATGTATTTTGTAAATAAACTGGAAACCTCAGTTCATATACACGACAAGTACATGCATTTTCCTTACAAATCTGATAGCAGTGGTATCTTTTACTCCAATCACTGCAAATTTTTCAGATGCATTCTCTCATTTCACTGTTAATGCTTCTGAAATAATTAAGTGATAAATTTAGTTGTCCTTTTCTCTGAAGGGCAGAAAAAATTTCATCCTTTGCAGCTTCCTAGCAGTTCAGGGAAAAGCTGAAATCAGTCATATACTACTTTCAATACAAGTGAGGGCTCTTAACATAGTAGCTACGTTTTGTTAGGTTAAAAGATTAAATTAAGTTTCATTATGAAAAATACTACTATGCCTTACAGAGATTAGGAATACAGTTTGAGATTTAGAAAACATACTTATTCTGAAGGGAGTATACTTACTTTGCAATTTATACAGATGTCTGCTAAAAACATCTGTAGCTGCAAAAATGTTGCAATACTCCTACATAAGCATGTACATAGCATATTTAAATGCAGACTAGGAGTCAGGCTTTTACATCAGACCAGCTTACTGCACCTATCTTAGAATCCTGTTAGTGGACTGGGAAAGGATAGGCAGGCTGCTCTATTTCGTACCAACTACAGGCACTGAAATGGAGTTTCAAGAAATCTAAAGCCAGAAAGAGGTTTTGTAACATCCAGTCAGGCTATTGGTACACCACTGGCTCTCAAGCCCTACCCAGACATTGCTGTGCTGACCCCAGGCACCACAGTTCAACTAAAGCATTTCAACTCTCAGAAGCCAAAGGTATCAAGTGCCAGAGGCAGAAACATCAGCAACCTGCAAGGCCTCTGAAAAGGCCAGCAATGTATTTATAATGCAGACCCAGCTCCCCACACACAGTCTATAACGCTATACTTTACACAGAGGCTGTAAAGATTTCTCTCAATTCTGCCTTTAGGGGAAAAATTCTTTCCCCAATCAAATCTGGCTCTCTGTCTGGATCCAGACATGAAGAAGAAGCACCAGCCACTCACATATGAGAAATCATCCTTTGCATCATCACATCAGGGTACTGCTCCAGTGGAACTGAAGACTGAAAGCATATATGAAGGATTAAAACAGCACTAATGCTTAGCTACAACAAAACACCTTCCATCCACAGATTTTATTTTCTTCCACTGGACAAGCAAGCAAGGAATTACTTACACATGTAAAACCCAGCAGAACCTTCAGGAGAATGTGAACTGTTTCTGATTACAAACAGAAATCATTGCAATTAACTTTTTCCTTTTTGCAACTATAGGGAAAAACGAATTTCAGGTGGTTGTTATTAGGCAAAAACGGAGAGAACACCCATTAAAAAACAATTAAAGCCAGATATATTAATTTCTGATTTTAGGAAGAATTTCTTGAATGCCCAGAGATTAGGTAAGCAACCAGTTCCTCCTCAGTGCTCATCAACTCAGTTCTCACTTGTTATTGCAAGATATATGCCCAGACTTATTCCTGTTTGGTGAGCATTCCCCCTCCCATGCAGTCTCCTCATAGTCAATTGTTTCCATTTTCCAGCCAAAAACATCTGCCTAGGGATCCTTTACAAAAAAATAGAAGGAAGTAAATAAATCTGTGAAAGTAGCAGAGGCTGATTTAGATGTGCCTTCTCTATGATTACACGTTCAGCAAACAAATGAAACAAAACACAAAAAAAAAAACCAGTGTCAAGTGGAAATTTCAGGCTGAGGCAAACACCAATGCATGGAAAATTCCGCCAAAGGTTAAAGTCTCGTCACAATCCTGGGCAAAAGAAAGCACTGAGCTATGACAGAAAGTGTTAAGCAATTGTAAGGAGCGGTATTGCTACTGTGCTGCTTATAATATAGATGATATTTTAAAATGTTCTAAGAATATTTAAGAAAAAGACATTAGTCACTGAGTAAGGAGGTTGCAGGATGAATTACTTAAGAATGAAGGGTGATATAACAAGGACTGCTGGTCTAATATTAGACTAGAACAGATTTTAATTAGAAGCCAAGAAAACATACACAGTGATGAGTCAACTGGACTGAATACACCAGCCATGGAAGTGGCTGAGGCATCCAAAAAAAAAAATCAGAAAAAAGTATTTCATACCAGACTCTCTACAGTAAGAGGGCACACAAAAGGCAGGAGTTATTTCTACAACTTGTGTGAAAGAAGGAAAGAAGCATACAACATTAGAAAGCTTTTCCAGCTCTTCTCAGATACTGGCAATGCTTCCTAAGACCTGGATCTTGTCATGTTCTGAGCACGGAGGTTCCAATTACAAAAGGCACTTCAACTCCTCTACTGTGAACATCCACATTAAACCAGATGATTTTATTGTAACTGTTCAGTTTTTCAGCAGCAAACTACACGAAATAAAGGCCAGAGCATTACAAATACTATCTGAAATTAAGGAGTAATGGACATAATTCAGGCATCCTGTGTCATTCCAGCGTACAACCTGAATGAATCCCACAGTACAGGAATTCAGAAAGCTAAAAAAAGGATAAGGGGAGAAGATTTTTAAGAAAAACTTCCTGACAGCTCCTTCAGTAAACAGTACATACAACAGTATTTTACATTGTTTGATTTTTATGTGATCATACAGATCTAGTTTCCCTGTGCTCTTTGAACTGTAAGCACAGCATTTTGCATCAGTGTACACACAGCAGCAAATCATCCAAAACACATGCTCATGTCCCTCACAGAATACAGATGAAGGTACATACATATTCACGTGCTTGAAGCACTACGTTAGCAAACCACTATCAGAAGGGTCCTTCTGCATTTTGTTCACATCATCCTTCTGTCCAAAGCACAGACATTTGAGAATGGCCTCAAAATTACAAGTTCACACACAGCCTTCAGAGTATTGCAAATCCAGCAACACTGCACAAAGCCCTTCTAGTTGCTTCCTGCCTGACACTGCAGCTCTTCCCGTGCTGTTTCACACTGCTGCTGAGGCTGTAGAGCATGTCATTTTTCCCTTTTAGCACTTTCTTAAATCAATCGGCTCAGCCACATAAGTATTTGGAGAGAAGCAGCAATCAAAAATAAGTACCTTAGTTTTAAAAATAGGTTTGTTTCTCAGTAAAACACAACAGACAAATCGGCACATTAAAATTTACTTATTTTCACTAGATTAAGATTTATCTTATTATCAATTTTCCTGTTTTAAGATAATATCATGATTGCACTAGTGTTATCTCCTTGAAGTCTCTATTTAGTATCCAGGCAAGCTTTGAACTATCCTTCATAAATACTAGATGAAAGAGTTCATCTAGGCTATCTCAATTCATGGTTGCTTTAACGCTTACTTTTCAAATGAACTCTGGATATTCACAGTGAATGTTTAATTTCAGCCTTCAAATATGAAGTTCTATATAAAATCCCTAATACCTCCTTTCCCATGAAAATTCACAGGGGCAGGCATTTGAAATTGACATTTAGAGGCTGCCTCTTGCCTTCCTCCCTGCCCCACACAGCGCAACACTTCTCCCACATCTACAGATCTCTGCTTTCCTTCAGGAAAAGCACTAATGTCCTTCAATTATTCTGAGAAACTTCCTCATCTACCTAAAAACAGCCTCTGTGCAGTGCAACCTTACAGAAAAACATTCATCACCTATCCATTGTTAACTCCTTCTTGACTGAAGACAGCTTTAGCTCAGCAGCTGGAATCCAGGCACCACTAGCATACCTGCAGCCTAACACCTGGGCTTGTGCATGCTTTCATACAAAGCAGGATTAGGTGGTCTGACAAAGGTTTAAATGGTCCCTTGGTGCTCTTACACAGGAGTTCAGTGTACCAGGGCTGTCATGTCTCTTCACACACCTTCTATGACCTCCTTCCAGACTTCTGCAACTTCATATAAGAGGGCATGCTCCTGAATTTTTTTCCATATTCATAATAGCTATTAAAAATGTATCACCAAAACACAAATCTATGCACAGTATTGAGGTCATGCCTCATCAGGGAAGTTCAAACAAGGCAGAAAAAGCATTGCAGAGATGACAGCAACAGAAAACTAGAGATATTTCAATTGCCACTTTCAGCCTTCTGCAGTCACAGGCTGCAACACACAGCTGGTTCAGAATAGCTCACAGAGCACCCACACAACATGCTGCAGTTCACAAGGGTTTCTAAGCACCCTGTAAATAAGTTTAAACCTTCAAAAAAAGGCCACAAGTGTCACAGGAAGAGAGCCATAAGGGCATCACCAGTCCTTCTGCAATGGCCATGGATTTGTCAGCTGAAACTCCTTTACTCTTCAAGTGGGCCAAAAATTTCTGCCATTCTGAGCTACATGAGATGTCCTCAAATCTAGAGATGAATTCAACCACAGGCATGTGGGCAAGACAAATCGAGAAGAGATTTCACATCACTAGAATCAGAGGCTCTTCTATGATCCAGCAGACAACTGGCTTCTTCTCACTGTGACCCATTCCCACTGCTAAGACACCAAAAGAAAAACAGAAAAACAAGGAGAAAGTCATCCAGTCTCCTTTCAGAGCCTCCTGGAGACATCAAAGCATTGAGCACTTAAGGATTGCATGACATTGTGATATAATGGAATATACTCAGCTAGACAGGTAAAGCTATGAGGATGTGTGAGACTCACCAGGAGAAGACGCCAGGATCGTGATAACCTTTTAGCAGGTTCAAATATTCAAAGGACAGGCTGAGAACTCCTTAGGCACCTCACACTAAGGCAGCTTGAGAACCTTTGGACCCAAACAGTTGTTTTCCCCACCAGGCCACCAGCCTTCATTGTGCTTGAACTCCTTGTGACAGAGAAGGTAAACCCAGCGAAGGAATTGATCTGGCTGAAAAACAGCCTTGGGAAAGGAGAGCTTGGGCACAGCAAATGTTGCTAAAGGCAGTGCAGTATTAAATCAATTTAATATTTTGTATGATAGATTAGAGATAACCTGCGGTTTCCATGACATGCTAAGTTGGTCATGCACTTACCAACAGATCCATCTTTACCAGAACTATGAACAACATTAAACATCTAAACAATTTTGACTTTCATTTATTAAAAACAGATGTACTCTTTCTTTTTAGCTTGACAGTTAGCACCGAGTTATGTCTCAAGATGGGCAATGTCCAGTAAATGGGATTATTCACATACCTAACAGCATGCTCCACTGCTTTGAAAGACTGAACAAAAATAACTTTTGAGTATGGCAAATTCCAAGACTCTACAGTCCTGTCTCTGGATTTGGGTTTTAGATAGGATAAATGCCATTTTTCTTTTAGAGGAGTGATTGGAAACATGAAGTACTATACAAACCTCTGAATAAAGCAAAATTAAAATGTAAGAATTTAAATGCTTGCAAAGTTGTTTTCATACTGCTGATACCAAACAGATATATGATCTTGGCTGAAAAAAGAAAACAGGGGGAAGGTCATGAAGTCCATGCAATCATGAAACAAAGCTGGGGAAGAGGGCTGGGAGCAAGGATAGAATTTAGAGCACCTATCAGACTTTGCATTCATCCTGCAAGATGAGAAAATTCCCTTCTTATTTCCCTCCACTCATGATTAGAGTCATGACTGCCTCACCAGCTGTGCCTCTGGCTCATTTTAAATTCAAACTACGATACATATCTCACTTTTAGACTTTTAATAGCAATGCCTTAAAATGCAGATTGCTGGCTAAATTTAGTTACATGATTAAAAACAAATCTAACTCATCTCTACCCAGCAAACAGAACTGCTGCATTCAAGGTTCAATAGAGGACTTAACTCTTCATCTAAAAACAAAGTCCTAACAAAAAGAAGAAACGAAAAGAAAAAAACCAAAACAAAGCACAATTTGGTGATGCCTCCAAAAAAGCAGGATGCATAAAACATTAACCAGCTATGGAAAACTATCTGCAAATGCATCATAGTATACCATAGGGTTTTTGTTCTGTACTTCTGCAACTAAATTCTGCACTATGCTACTACAGCAGTATGAGTCATACACTTTTGCTGACATTCTATATTTATATCTCCATGCCCTTCTGCACTGTTATATGCTTTCTTCCATGTAGGCCTCCCTAACCTGGAATTTCCTTCCTTCTGCAGCTGAGCATCTCTTCCTCTAAAACTCCCCAGAAAACTGAATAGATATTCCTTTCTAAGCACTTACTCAATTCTTTCTGGACAGCATTTTGGAAAAGCAACACCCTTGAACTATTAAAACACGAGGCATGTGATTTTATGTGCTCACAATTATTTTCTTGTGTCTGATTTCCTACTCTCTTGTCTGTAAATGGACTGCTTAGATGTTTATCCTCTTTGAGGCAAAGGTTCACGTCTCGTTTCCTTGGACTTAACACTGTACAGTGCTACAGAAAACCTTATTCACAGACTACAAATTGCAATATATGAATGTTTTCTAGATCATTTTATGAAAAGCATTACCTATGCTTACTCCCCAGGTCCAACGCTGCAAACATTTGTGAATCTGCCTAATGTGGAGTATGCAAGGGATCCTGCTACTCTCAATATCCCATTGCCATCTGAGCCAAGCTAATAAGGAACAGGCATCTGTCTACAAGAGATAAACAAAGTGAAGGTAATTAAGTTCTCAGTGCTAATATTTACCTTGTCAAAAGACTGGAGGGTATGCTGTGGAAAGGCAGACACAGAAATAGCAGAAGAAATGCTCTGGAATGGCACTCTGAAGAACGGGGCTTTTTCCATTGTTGTCCACAAGTTGCATTCCAAAGAATAATAGAGACCATTTGCACTGGAGATTTCACTAGATAACAAGCCTCAGACATGCATGATTCTCAAGAGTCACAATGCCGACAAAGAAATAGAAAGCATTATAAAAATAAAGTGTTAGGTGACCAACCCTGGGATTTGCTAAGTGGCTTTAACTTTCTCCAGAAGCAGTCGAGCTCTACACCCAATGGAGTTCAATCCTAACTATGTGCTGTTCTTGAGAAATAAAGAACAAAGAACAGAATAGTATCACAAACCCAACAATGGCACCTCCAGAGCCTCCCTGGAGATCATCCCCCTTGTTCAGAGTCAGAACCATTAGAACAGCAAATACAATTGACTAAGACAGAGTGGGCTGCTCGCCTCAAATAATGAGCAGCCTTCTCACTGACAGCAGGAACAAAACAGTCTAAAAGAGGATGGGAAGGAAAATTCATGCCTTTTGAAGTCAAGAGATGAATAATGAGCAATAAGGTGACATATTCCCTCTGGAATATCATCCCCATTTCCCCCTCTACCCCCAAAAAGTGTAAGGGCAGAGGAAGCAGGGGGGAATAAAAACAACACAAATTCCACCTTGAGCTGTGTATGGGCGAAATGCTTAACATGACAGAGACTGCAGAGACAGAGTGGGCAAAGGTATAAATGGTTGCATAATTATGGAAGTATTTAAATGCCATTTATTCCACCATATAGAAGAGCATGCTATCCAGCCAGCAGAGCTCCCTTTGACTCCTGCCTTCTTGTTCCAGCTCAGACCTCTAACTCATTAGAATTCACGTATGAAGAGACTGACTGTGAGAGATTTTCAGCATTTCAGAGTTACAGGCATAGAGTATAAGGCAAGTCTAAAAATTTAGAAACATCCTAGAAATGTTAATTAACACAATGCAAGTCCATCTTGCAAAAAAAAAAAAATCTGAAATTCCCTAGCAGAAGGGAATTATGGTAGTGAGATTTATGCTAGATTCTGATGTCTACCCAATGAAGCAATAGCTATCCATAACCACCTCTGTACAGCTATAACATCTGTATTTGCTTGCAGTGTCAGTACATCTGTGTTTAAGGATTACTTAAGTATGCATATGAAGAGGACTGTAATATAAGTACTGGTGGTGCCTGTTAGTTATAAGAGGGGTTTAGGATTGTAAGTGAGAGGGAGAAGAAACAGGAGAACTTTTGTCCTTAGGAGTGACGAGGGAACAGGAATGAAGAACAAAAAGCTCCTGCTTTTTCAAGACCTTCTTTCCCCTGACATTAAAATGAATATTGATCAAAAAAAGCACTACCCTCCTGTTCATGCTTCATGGACTACAGGAAGACAGGACAGCTTCTAAAGAAAACATGAATTTTCTCCTGCTCTAAAACAGATGGCGAGCTTTTGATGAACTTTCCTTCAACACAGCTATAGTGAATTAGAGGAATTTTAAATAACTACCCTAGAATTTTAAATCGGACACATCAACACTTCATTATATTTCAACTATCAGCATCTACCTATGAGCATGTCCAGGGTGTTTTGGGTTTGTTTTGTGTTGCTTGCTCTGTGTATCTAGTAAAGTGAGCAAGCAAGAAGACACAAACAGAAAAGGATTTAACAGCCTCCTTTGTACTGCGTGACTTGTCAGGACGATTCTTCAACCCAGATGCACTTCTAGTAATCCACACTGCCACCCTTATACTGTCCCTATAGCCTGACCTTAGCTTCTGGATGTTTTATTGTCCATTTTCTCTTAAATGAACTGTTTTAGCTCTAGGTGCCTGTGTCACTAGCAGGCACAAGCCTGAAAGAAAGCATTTGTGTACAGGCAAACTCCTACCAAACAATTATCAGCCATTACAACATCCAGAATTCAAGACGAGAAATGCCAAAGTGATTTTCAGTTTGCTTTCTATTTTGGGGTGGAAAGGACAAGTAGGGAGACATACTGCTAAGGGAGTTTCTGTATCTATATTTTGCACAGCTTTGTAAAGGTAAATTTTTGGAAATTCTAGAAAAATAACATTTCCAGCATTCATGATAAAAAGATTATAGCAAAACTGACATAAAGCACTGTCCCAGAATAGATCTTTGACTTCACAATGTTTAGAATTTTTCTTTTAGTTAAATGATACAGAGTAAAAGCAAGAATGAGTCATCTCAGGAAATCCCACTCCTCCTAGGGTTTCTCTTATGCATGAATCAGATGGTAATACCTTCTTATCATCCAAATATTAAACTACTGTGATTATTTTTTTCTTATTACCTACTGTGGGTCTCATAATACCAGACAGAAAAGAAAGCAGAACTGAACCCCATAAGCAAATAAATTCAGAAGAATATCCCAAAAACCTCAAGTGTAACTTAAACAACACAGAAAATGTAATTCCCCTTCACCTGCAGAGCTCAATCTCAGCTGTATGGGACCCACACAGGATATATGTTGCTACACTGAAAGACAGTGAAGTCTAAATAGGAACTACAAAAAGAGAGGGACTTCAGCCTGAGTTTCAACTACCATACCACAAACTGGGCTCAAAATAGCTCCTTCTCTTTCTATACAAAAGAGGACTTAAAAAACAACACAAGTGTGAAAAAAAGCTTGCAAGCTTCTCTCCAAATTTTTCCTTGGGGCAGGAATGACATGTTTGTTCATCAGTGCCATTGAGATTAAGCCCAACTTACCAACAGGAGCTTGCTGCACAGCCACTGCAGGCCAGCTCTGCATCACGCCTCTCTGAGCAGATAGATCCAGTGTTTAATGACAGCTGTTCATGTTCCTTGGACTTCAAGTTTGTTGCCTTGGCCCTCTTTAGCTTTTGGTTTCAAGTCTCTCAATGTAGCAGGTTAATCTTGGGTATTAGTGCCCTCAGTCTGCACTTCCAGGCATAGAGTTATAAAAGAAAACTAGTATCCAAAATACGAAGTAAAAACTGATCTGGAGATCAACAGCAGCATAATTCAAAAACAAAACCAGTATACTTTCCTACTATATATGGGAATTAATCATATGGTTTGGATTTCAACAATATTTATAAGTCAAGCAATAATTTTGCATGGACTGTATTAGAAATCATCCATCTTTAAGGAAATCAAGTCACAGAGCAGCACAGGAAAAAAAAAAAAAGGAAAGAAAACTGATTTTGCCTAAGAAACACAACAAATGTTAAAGGATATCTGTTGCTAAACACACTTGTGTATGTATATGTACTGGACTCAGTTGGTAAAACATAAAAAACATGGTCAGCCATGGCATTTTCAGAGCACCCAAAAATCCAGCCCAAATCAGCTGAATGCTTACAAATACACAAAAATTATAACCCCATGTACTAGAAAGTATGTGAGAGTATTTTCTAAGACAGGGACACAACTTCATGCTACAATATCGCAGAGCCATTGGTAGCACTCAAAAGAACATACACACTACGTAAGAAATACATATGGCCCACTGAAATTTTTCAGCACAGACTTCTGTTGGATGGTTCTATGGCTCCTCACAACTGGAATAATTCAAAGAAGAAAAGCTGCCAGTCTAGCTACCAAATAAAATGAGAGCATACACTGTCCTGGCAGATCTCATTACACTTCCCAAGTATCAGAGAAGGGGAAAAGAGCTGTTCTACAAGACTACAGATCTGGTAATCAAAATTCACAGCTGCTGATATATCTCCTGCATCCTATAGCATCTTGCCTCAAATTCATTATTTGAAAATTTCTTCAAGGTAATCATAAAAAGTACAAGCCAGCTAGGCTTTGTAGGTTTTTTTCCTCGTTTATTTTTAGTTTCTTAAGACAAAAGAGTCCCCAAAAGTACTGTTTTTCAGAAGCATTCAATTGCCACTAAGCTTTTAAAAAGCACATTACCTATGTTCAGATAGTGAGATTCATTAGTGAGCATTAAGCCTGAATAATTAATTACTGAAAAAGGAAATGTCATTTAAAGATTACGAAAACAAGTAATGGCCTTAAAATGCTACTAAAGTTAAATAAGATCAATGCATATACATGCATAGACTGTGCATACAGACAGCTGCTTTAAGAAGTTAAGCTTAGTAATGCTTAGCTCAGTAAATGCTTAGCTTTAAATGAAGTTATCTGAAAATGCAGTAGCCACTTCTCTTGTATACATGTCCAAAGACCCACAAAACTAAGAAGGCAGAGTAAATACACATTGTTTGGCAATCAGTTGCCATACAGATTAGTTTCATTATCATGTAATGACTGGTTACAGCTTCCAACTTCTTATTCCACACAAAGTGAGTGCAAAGCACTTCCACCTTCTCCCTCACTACGGATTCAAACTGTTTATCTGAGACCGAATTGTGCCCACTTTGGGCATTTCAGAAACTCTGCAGTTGTGCATTCTCCCAGTTTGTTCATGTCCTTCACATCAATTCTCTGCACTAAGGGGTCTGAGCTGCCAAAATTCCAGTTAATCCCATCACCCTTCCACTGCATGCAACTATGTCATATAACATTCAACATCCAAAATGAAATTGTCTTTTTTTGCCTCCTCTCAGATCCCCCAGTTGGAAAGGGGTGTAGGGCAGAACCCCCTAACCCAGACTTCCAGTCCATGCTCTTTTTGCTGCATAACAGGCCTGATAAAGAAGGAGCACTGTGGATGGCTGCTGGGATCCACAACACATGCGAGTCCAGAAGTTAATTAAAATCTGGGGGTCAAAAAGCAGGGGACTCAAGTTATATACTGTCTGGCCCAGTCTGTCATAACAGCAACCAAACAACAGTGCTCTTGTGAGTTACTTAGTCTACATTTGGATCTTTTCTCTATTAATACCTGTGAATACGGAACTTGGAGGAAGCTTATGACAGAGTTAACAGAAAGGTGAATTTTCTCCTGCCTTTATCTTTGCGTCTTTTCAGCTTCAAATAGGTGAACTGAAAGAGACATAAGTGCAATGTGAATGAAGCAACCCCAGTATGATTCAGGAGAAATGTTTTAACATAAAACGAAACAGAAATAGTCAAACAGACGAGCAAGTGGCTTAGACAGTGCCAACAGTTCCAGTTGCAAGTACACAGGGGAGCCAAAAAGGAAATCTGTATCAGCTTTGTACCTCAATTTCACAATAGTTGTGAAAGGGAAAGTGGTTTTTTTTCAAGAGAATTATCATCATCACAACAGCTTAATTTGCTTTAAGAGAAAAAGGATAAAAAGTAAAACCGCAAGAAATAGCTCCGAGCCCTTTTCAGCCCCTAAAATTACAACTCTTCTTGCACATTTGCTGTAGTACTAGAGGATATTGAAAATAGAACAAATATCACATTTACAGGTTTCCCATATACAAGCACCATAAGGTATTATTTCATAATACAAAAGGAAGGTAGCACTACTGAGAGTCCAAACAAAATCCTTTCAGCAGAAAGGGATCCCAGATATGGTCCACACATCATAACCAGGACAATATTTTGTTTTCCAATTGGAATGGTAGGGAATAGACAACCTGTATTGACTGTAATACTGTCAGACAAATAACTACCTTTTTGTGATCAGCTAAGCTGGTCTTCAAATGTCTAGGGATTAGGGGTTTCCCTTTTAGCTCTTCTAATCTTTCATAAATTCAACTTAATCGACACTTCTCAGCCTGTTCTTCTTGGTATTATTCACTGCCTAGTACTGACCCTCTGCTGCCAGTGGGGTCCCATTAGAACTTTCTTACTCATAACCTTCCAATCTTCCACATATTTATGTATCTGACCTTGTTTATTATGTTTGCTAAATATATGGCTAGCCATGAACTGCAGCAACCCAACCACAGAAACCAAAGAAAACAAACAAAAAGGGCAGGGGGAATTAGACAAAGTAATGAACCCCTTACCTCACACACTAATGACCTGGACAAAATCTATACCACATCCACATTTAAAAGGTTCATTTTCTCTGAAAGCTTTTTAAAGATCAAAGTTCTGTCAAGTTAGGACAGTCAGTCACGTTACTTTGGATCACAACAATCATTATTTCCAACAGTAAAAGAGAGGACATGACACCAAAAAAAAAAAAAAAGAAAAAAGACAAAGAAAAAAGACAAGAAAAGAAACAACAGAAGGGGGAAAAAAATGAGAGAAATTCAATATAATACAATCCCTCTTTCCACACGTGATCTAAAGCACCAGAACATAATGCTGAATGACGACTGAGTCATTTTCAAAACTCCTCCAATCATAAAGTATTTAGTAAAATACATCTGGACAAGACTAAGCAAGCATTAATCACAGAATCATGAAGGTTGGAAAAGACTTCTAAGATCATCAAGTCCAACTGTCAACTCAGCACCATCACCATGTTGACCACTAAACCATGTCCTCAAGTGCCAAACACTTCCAGGATGGCGACTGCACCACTTCCCTGGGCAGCCTGTCCCAAGGATTGAACAGACCCTTCCACAAAACAAAGCCGTAGCCTGAAGAGCCTGCACAGACTAGCCTTACACATGGTATCTTCCCCTCCTGTGTGGGAGAGGCTTTCTCTAGGCTGCCCCACACATAAGAGGAGCAGAAAAGATCTGAAAACTTTTTGATCACTGTTTCACAATTCTTGCTAAAAACACTCATGAGCTAAATTTAACAAAAATCCATTTAAATCCTACACTTCCCAGACCACCTGAATCTCTATTTGCCAATAGTTTACAAGGGTAATTTCAAATAAATAGTGAGATAAGTTTGTCTCTAATGCTAATCACTAATATTTCTATTTTACAATGAGTACCTCCAATCAAACTTAGTGAGAGTTTAGCATCTTCCTGACACCTCTCTTTTCACACACAAATCATGTATGACAAGCACAGATATTTAGTGTCCAGCTGGAGAGGCCAAAGAGGGACAGTGACCAAAGAAACAACTCAATTACTCAAAATAGGTTGTAACCAAGCCTCTGTGACAAATCTGTGCACATGAACAACCCAAACACTTGATACTAACCTTGCAGAACGTACCTTCAGTTCACACTGAACACAGCCTCCTCCTCAACAACCAAACCACTGAATGAATTTCTTCAAGACTTTCACTAAAGTCATGCAAAAGTAACTCCCAGCAGGAATAGGAGTGTAGAATCACAAAGCAACACACAGACACGCACACACACAAACACTCCTAACTTTGTAAGAGCCAAGGAATGATGCCAGCCCAAGAAGCCAGAGACACGTCAATATCTTCCAGCTATTTACAGCTATCTAGAACACAACTTAGAAATAATTACTGTGAAAGCTAAAACACCAATGAGATGAAGGTGTGATGGAACAAGAAGAAAAGCTTTGAAGACAATACAGAAAACAAGGCAATTTCCATATGCATCTAGAATCTTTAATCCTGTTACTGCACACTAAAATTTCCCACAGTTCACAACTTTCATTTCCGAATCTTTTTCCCCAACTTGTGCATCTTTCTCCCCACGTGCCAAGCTCTACCCTTTGTAATCGAATGCAAGACCTTCAAGACAGGCTCCAAAGTTTTAAAACTTATCCCCCAGGCAACTGGACAAAGGCTTTTCTTTCTTAAACACTCATTTTGTAGGTTCTGCTTGGAAGGGGTTCAGTGGTTCCTGTCAATTTGTGGGTTCTGATTTACCTAATTTCTAGTACTTCACCTGCTTTCCCAAAACCCAGCATTCTACCACATGAAACACAGTTACCTCACATGGGGATCCAGTTTCAAACTGTTTGGCTACAGTGTCCAAAAAGAGACAAGCATTAAAAAAAATATCTATAATACATATATATACACACACAAATTCGTATTTGCTGTCCTAGGGAGCTGCTGAACAATTCAAGGCAGAGAAAGTTTGCTTTCCAGAAGAAGGATGCAGAGCCTGGCTTCAAGAGCAAAGTGGAAAGGACCTCTAGTGGGCTGAGGCTGATGCTGCTCCAGTGGCAGAGACATGTCCTTCCCCTTCACCTCCCTGCAGCTACACAACTCACCAGCAAAGCTCAATAGCTTTACCTTGTGACTGCCAGCAAAGCAGGCACGTACAAGTGCAATTATAGCAGTCAAGCCTCCTTTTCAGCACAGATAATTAGAAACATTCTCTCCGTCCGCTCCCAGTGTTTGCAGGGACACACTGTCTTCTGCTTCAGAAAACAACAGGAGATGGATTCTGCTTATTCTGGAGGTCACCAACATGTCAGACCATTTCAGAGTGGTTTAAGGCAGCCTAAACGACATGATGACATCAAGGGATATTCAAAGATGCACCAATTCAGATGACATTTGGAATGAGGATTCAAAATGTTACTCAGACTATGTCAAGGCGTTTTGTTCTTCCAAGACTTTTTAGCTGCAGGCAGTTTTGCACAGGTGGTAGAAATACCATTCATTTTAACTGTGTTTTTGAGGTAACTCCTTCGGAGTGAAAGAGCTTGGAATTCTTTATCTGAGCTTAAACAAAGCATAATTTCATGTGAAAAACAGAATAGTGAACGTGTTCAGGAGAATACATAGACAATAAAACAGGCCAGATTGAGGAAGGTTATTTATCAGGCATCCCAGTTAAAAAGAAAATAACTTGTTTTGAATGGAAGTTGATGATTCACCTTCTAAGTCCTTAAAAAACCTCTCTTGTTATATTTAGGTTTGCCTTCAAGTCAGATAGGTTCTACCATTTCCCAAAGTAGACTAATTTACATCTTCAGCATTCCAGGCCACAACGCAGCTCTCTTTTAAACAATCTAAGCAATAACCTCTCTTTCAGCAGTTACTCTCAAAGTATATTAACTTGAGAAGGACCACAAGCTGACATTGTGAAGCAGAGCGATGCAAGACAGCTGCTCACTATTATGCAGAAATATCACCACCTACACTGCAGTGGTGCTCCTGTGCCATTAAGCAGAGTGCTGGAAAGGAAGCAAACCATTTTACAGAGTCCTTGTCTAAAGGGAATAATACTTGTGCTAGGAGTCCAAGGCCAGAAGAATGCACTTGGTCTGGCTTCACATGGAGCAGGAACAGTACTGGCCTGTCACCACGGAAAAGCAGGACAGTCGCTTAATACAAGCATTCACACAGAAAATAATAACTAAATCAAAGATATTAACAAGTTGCTATTTTATCATCAGAGACCTGAACAAAAGAGCAACCAGGGCCTCTCAACCTCCATCCTTCTGGACCAACCATCACCAACTAGGGCCACTGCTAGCAGCAGAGTAATATAACTTATTTCGAAATAGCACCAGTGATGCCACAAAGTCTAACTGTGCTTCTCTCCTCTGTAGGAATCAGTAATCAAAGCAGGAAAAAAAGCCATTGTCTGCCTTGAAGGATTCTGTGAGTTATTGTAAAATAAGAGCGTGTACAATAATAGTCCCAGAAGATACCTCTGTGATAAAAAGAATAAAGAACTGGAGCTGATGAGAATCAGTTATGAGGTTAAAAAGGATCTCATGAAACCTTTCCCTAGTATCTTTAAGTCAAGCAATTAATTTCTCAGGAATTAATGCCTTAAATCTGAACTGTTTTATGATAGAAACAACAGCAAATGAAAAGAGTTGATCAAATTCCAACAAGAAATGACAGGAAACAGGACTTTCAAAATTGTTGAATGAGGTAGAATATAAGATATGAAAGAGATGTGGGTATTAAGGTGATTTCAGGTACAATTAAAATCCCTTGTAAAGACAGAATGGGGAAAAGAATGAGAAGAAGTTATGTGTTTTGCTTTATGTCACATGCCAACAGCATGGAATAAAAACAAAGCAAGTCTTCAACCAGGCTAGTTAACATAAGAGGGAAAGCTTAATACAGAAGACGAAAATACTTATGTTGTGCTCTTTCTTTTCTGGTAACAAAGTTGGTAGCTTTCCCAGCACTTGAAAACACTTTGAAAGTGTCAAACCACTGCAGCCATGAAACTGCCCACCACTCCTCCAGATGGCTGCTCTCAACATCACTGACTCATACTTTTCACTGTTCCATTAATTCTGCAGTCAAGCACTGCTCACCTGGCAGATAAAAATCAAAATGTCACTTTGAAATGGCAGAATTTGTGAATTTATGCATGAACAGTGTCCAGATTTCACCCACCCAGGTTCTTCCTGTGTCTTTTCAGTGAGAAGAGTTTTTAGTTACTGTCAAGACCACTGAAATTAACAGCTTTTTATTATTACCACACTGACCAGGATTAATGTGCTGGAAAAAAAAATTCAAAGAGAACTCTTAAGTATTTGTAGTGGCCTCAAAATTCGACTACCTTCTGGAGAAAACACACCACTAGGATTCAGATACAGTAACATAAACATTAAACTATTAAATTTTGGATCATGGTGAGATTATTAATTAGAAAAAAATCTTCTTCATTCATGCAGCAAAATCCTTATACACTGCAATGTCTTTCCAAAGTACGTTCCTACCTTCCACAATGAACAGAGAAGCATCATACTAAAATATCCCTTCCTGCCATTTTTCCCTGTCCAAAAATGACTCTATTTTGCTTCTTTTTCACTAACTGTGAAACTTGCCAGAGTAAAGTGAGCAGGAATTGCTTATATCAGTAGTCTCTAAAGTGAAGTGTGTGCAGCCCTGGCTATGCATAAGATAATCCACTAGAGGGCAAGAAGAAAATTATACATAAATATATTTATTAATAAATTATTAATGGTTTAAATTTAGTTAATAAAGTAATAATTTAAGTCATGTTTATTTTATCTCATCCATTGTAAAATTTCTATTGTGCATGTTTTATAGTTTGCATAACATATTACAGCAGTATATGTCTCCAATTTATAAATAAATAAGTATAAATACCTTGGGGGCTGCATGCTCAAAAAAAGTTTTACTAATCAATAACACGTGGAGATCACTGGTTTGACTTCAGCACCAGTAAACTGAAGTACCATTTCCTCCCTTGCTAGAAGGAAGTAAAAATACTGGAGGAGGAACTGCATGCAGGGAGAAGTTTTCATTTAGGCTGCATTTTTCAGTTATTTAGCTGCAAGTTTAATGCAGCAAAAGATTTTTCAGAAACAGTTAAGTGCTTAGCTCACACTATATCTAGTAGTTGAACAACCCTTGAAATCCCATGAGATTCTGATTGGTATCTAGAGGCTGCCAAAGGCCATTCAAAATCTTATTCCAAATGATTTAGGTTCAGGTCCATTGCTTTTCAAATAGATTTAAAACTCAAAATACAGTTTCAGCAATAACTTATGCCACTGCATCACTTGGCTGGGTTTCTAATGCAGATATAAAGAGTCAGCCTATTTTTATTTAAATTTCTTTCAAACATTCACAAACAAAATATCCCTGCTAGCCCTTTGATACACTTTTTTTGGTTTTTGTAAAAATACTGAAATACTCCATGTCTGTAATGGCCACACATAAGTATCGACCAGGTGAAGCACTGAAGTTATAGAGTTCTGGGGAAGTTTTACTTGGTGGGTATTGAGAAACAGTGAAGCAAGTAAGCCATTTTGACAAGACTTTCTTTAAAAATCAGGTTATCCGGAATAATGTCTTTTTTTTTCTATCATTTCTGTTCCAGTGAGAATGACAGTAAGCACTTTATTCAAGAACTACAAATTTTGATATAAATTCCTTTACTCCACCTGAAAAGTTTCCAAGCAGCACATAGCATTGATTACACTTTGAAATTTTCTGTATAGCATCCTCCAAAAATCAGTGTTCAGACACTTCTTTTAAGCAGCTAAGAGAGCAGCCAGAGTAATGCACATTTTTTACATGACACTTCTCTCACATACTTTGATGTCAAACAATGAATGCTATGAAACTGAAAACAACCGATTTGTTTTTCTAGTCATGTATCACTTCCCTCCAAATTCTAGCGCCAAGACTTCACAGTATACAGCAACTAAAAATACTTTTCTCACAGAGCAAGGGACATTACTGTGCAACCATTTCAGGATTTGCAGCACCAGTTTAATAGAACACTTAAGCCCCTTCTTACCTTTGGGTAGGCAAGAACTCCATTTATATAAAACTACTCATGCTGAAGGCTAAGCCATCCTTGAACCATTACTCATAATCACAGAATCCAGAAAACATCAGTAACACATGTGGTCCCTTCTGCAGTTTTCCTAACAAACAGGTTGTATCCTGACAGTTCAACAGGCTCTTCAGACTTCAATGTGACTCATTCTTGCTCTTCATTTCCTCACCTGGCAGTTTATAGGAGGAAGAAGCAGAAATGCATACATGCTAACCCTGCTAATACAGCTGGTCCTTTTGCTCTATGGAAGACTTCCATCCTCTTGTTAGCCTTAACTATCACACCACACTGCAACAGGAGAAGTAAATAGCACAGCCTATTCACACATGAACACCACGAAACAGTTTCAGGTGTCTGTCTTACCTTTCCCTCTCATCTACCTTTCTCTCCTGCCTTTGAGTTTCACCACAGAGCAACAATACAAATGCACTCAGACGAGCTTCATCAGATCAACCCCCCCTTTACACCTGAATATCACTGTTACATAACCTTCCTCTTATCTCTTCCTAGGAAAGAATCTAATCCTACAGTTCTCCATGTGTGGCAAGCTTTCACATTACCCTCACTGGAAAGGTTCCCAGGAAGGTACAGCTTCAACATTAAATCTTATTTCATTTCATCTTTGGGGGATGCTCTTCATGTCTAATGATGTCTCTTTTTAACCTGTCTTTTCCAAACATTTTCTGGGTTTGACCACAAGCACACACACAAGCCAGCTTATTTTAGTCTATTGATTTTCTTCTGAGCACATTATTTTATTTGTCCTTAAAACCCTACTAAAAGATAAGCTGCACAAAGAGCCAGGCTCATTCTTCACGCACAGAAAGGTTAGTACAGTGCTGCAAAACCACGTAATTTATTTCACTTTCTGCAATGAGACCATGTCTTCTCAGTTAGGATAGCAGAAACAGAGGGTTCCTGGCTATGCCTCTTCTTCAGATTTTCAGCTAACACACAGAGAATCCGGGAACAGGACACATCTATGCCCCCACATCTTTCAGAACAACACTTGCTCAAGATTATCTTCCCCTCTCCCTAATTTCTGTTCCCCAAGAGCTTTGCCTATATATTCCTGCTGAATACAGTCACCTACCTTGGAAGCTGCAGTTAATATTTGCCTACCTTTCTAATTCTGGAAGGAAGTTTTCCACCAAATTCTTTTCTCTCCAAAGACGTCACAACTCATCCAGCAGAATGATCTTTAGAAGCTCATATATATTCTGGCACACCAGCAACCTGATGATGCAGAGAGGCTGCACCTCTCTAGCGTGTACATGCAGATGTTACAGTATTTCTACAGATGCTAGGCAGGCCCCAGCATCCATCCCATCTTCAGGACAGAAGCCAAAGGATGTCTGTCTTCATAATTTTTCAAGAGAAAACTGCTGCTCGGGTGAAAATGCAAAACTCTGTATCCAGCCATTACCAGTGAGAAAGAACGACTGCAACAAAGACAATTTACTCTTTAGGTGCCCTACGTTACTGCTTTTTAGATATCCTACCTGTCTGTGCCACCAGGTGGGTCCAGCCACTCCAAACTGCTTCAACCTTTTCATGTGAGAAAAACTGAGTCTCAATCTTCTTGGCCTCAGCTAGAAACACCTCCTTGCTCACCAACTGCCCATGTTTGTTGCTGCCCCAGACATACAGGTGTCCTTCATCTACAACAGACAGAGAAATAAAATTTGTTGAAAGTGATATACATACAACCCCACCAGGTACAGGCTTTGTCTTGATGCTGAGAAAAGAACACGTCATTCATTTTGTGTTTTCACTGTATACTTTTTCCTACCCTTCTTTACCACGTGCCCGCACACCGTAACTTTGGTATCAGAAATATCTGCAAGAACCTGTTTTCTGAGGGCTACACAGACACCCTGAAGCAACCAGAGCTTTCAGGTCAACTGCCTAGACCTCATCACTACTGTAAGCCTCTCAAACATAACTTAAAGATGCTTATAACACAGACTATTTCTTATTAAAAGCCTAACCACAGTAGTCCACTTCTGTGAGGAAAAAAAAGAAAAAAATCCAAGCATCTTGGAGACACTGAGCAGTATCTCTCAGTCCACTGTCCTTGCAGACCAGCTTGTATCTCCACTCCAAAGCTTTGAATCAGTCCAGCAAATAACTTCCTGGCTTGCAGCAAATAATATAACTCCCTTCCAGCACAGGGAGCTCTTCAAAGCCTGGCTGGCTGTTCCTGCTCTGCTGTACAATCTCCCAGCCTCTCTACAAGAGCTAGACTCCTAGCTCTGCTCATAACAACTCTGCCTTCTTCAGCTTGAGCAAATTCAGTAAATCCCCCAGAGTAGGAACAGTCTAATGCTTCTTGTGTCTCCTTGCACAGTCACCTCCTAAAGGAACTGTACATGTGGCTACACAGCTAAAGCAGACACCACCCACAGCAAGACAAAATATTATCATGCCTCAAAACAATGCCAGACAACTAGTGAGAGACTTCAGTCAGTAATCACTCGTCTTCCCCACCCCTCTTTTAGAACAAGCATTTGTGCAAGTGCACATTCCAGGACTCCAACCACAGGGATAATTCTCTTTACAGAAACACCCACAATACTTTATAGCAATGCAAGCTGGAGCTGCTCACAGCTTAAGGACCAATGGACACTTAACACAATGACAGATGAGTCCTTCTGCAGACATTACATGTCATTAGTTCCATCTTTTCACCAAACCATTCCTCCCAGTAATGGCCTCCATGGTAAAAAAATACAATTCACAAAAAACACTTCAGAGGACAGGAGCTGTGTCAGGCCTCCCTGAAGTCCTTTGCCAGCCTGCACAAGCCGCAAGCATAAAAAATAAATCTTGCACACATTAAATACATTATTATGGGCCCAGAAAGACTGGAAGCCCTATAATTTCCAACAAGGAATTGTTTAGAGCACACATTCACAATACCTAAGGCTTCAGGGAGCCTCGGGTCAGCACTGAACTATTTACAAGCAGCATGGCAGAAGTAAATCATTCAGAGGGAAAAGGAAAAAAAAAGGTAGGACTTAGGCTACAATATATGTAATGATCTGTTTGGTAACAGTTAACAGAAAGAATAAGCCAGGAGAATTCCACTATACTACTGTTGGTGAAAAACAGGCAAGGAGTGGGAGTGGGGGGAGAAGCCAGAACTTATCAAGTTACACATTACTGACAGTCATCTGCAGGACTTCCCATGCTCCTCATTAAAACAACATGACTGAAAGGAAAGGGAAAAACAAGTCAAGCAACTGTTTGATTCAAATTCTCTCGTAAAATTGAAAAATTGCTTCCCATCCCTCATTAGGTACATACACCTCCTGGAGAGAAGGAAAAAAAAAAAAGAGGTGACAGAAACAACTTGTTTCAACAAAGAAAAATGTTACGACCATTCATGTTCCACAGCTAACACACACTGCCTCTGGCACCTTCTTTTCTTCCCCAGAAGGTGCATTTACTTTATCCTGGGAAACATCACAGACTCAGCCCTTATCTCATGTCCTGAGTAGATTTTAACAAAAACTCAGAAACTAAGACTTAGCACCACAGTCTCACCACTGGAGGGTTCAGGCCAGTTCGGATACAAGTAGACTCTACCATACTTTTTTCAAAGGAAACACCATTCACATTTGCAACAACCCATTTCAACAGTTCTGTCCCAAACCTGCCTGACTGCAGGTGTTTGGCACCCTACCAGCAGATGACTCATGGAGCAGAGTCAAAGAAAACTGCACCACGGTGTGAGACATTCCTAGAAAAAAATGCCCATTTAAATACTACACTCTGCAGTAGTATCTGTACTATATCCAGTATCTTTAAAATACAAAGTATTTTAAGTAATAACTATCTTGCAGGACAAAGGGCAGCAACAGCATCACATTATAGAAGTCTTTGGCACTTACTCTGTCAGTCTTGGTCACCCTGCTGCCAAATAGCCTGCTCTCTTAAATGAAAAGCAAAATCATGAAAGAATAATCTGTTCACTCTAAATAGAGTGCTAATTATCTAAAGTAGGTTTTATTTGTTCTTACAGTTCTTCTTTGGTAATCGTGCATACACTTTGCATCTCAGAATTCAACATAATTTACATCTTGGAACATCTCCATACAACTAAATCTCTATAGATCTGCATAAGCAAATACTCCAGTGCTCCTTTAATCATGACAGAGGTACCAGATGGCTGCAGATTTGCTAAGAATTTGTTCCTATAAAGTTTGGCAAAGATTTGTCTTCATAAGGTTCAGTATATTTTACACACTTCAAAACTGTAAGATTGCAGTATGAAAAGCTATTCTGTTTCTCCTTCTCCCAATCTGTCAAAATAAATAAAAAAATCTTTATTAGATTTACATTACTGGATACTTAATACTCCAGCATGGGAGCACTGCCTAAAGATTAAGCAACAAATGGCAGACATTATGGAAACGCCTGATTAAAGCAACATCCTACTCTTTAAATAAGCTTTGTGCTCCTACATCCCCTCACACAGATCTGCACCCTGTTACAGCAGAGCCCCCTAAGGCAGCTCCAGACCATCTCACATCCCTGCACTGCCCCACACAGAGGCATGAGCTCCCACTGCTGTGGGTATCCTGCTTCCTCTGTACTTCTGGGGATGACCACCCAGCATACCCTTTCTCCATGGGCAAAGGGTTGCACTGGTTCCAGCAGTCAACCATCCAGAGTCATCCATCCTGCTGCAGCTCCAGACTCACCCAACCCCGTGAACAAATCCTTTCAGAGTTTCTAACCATTAAGTAAAGAGCCCAGACCCTTAATTACATGAGGGCTAAGTCACACCTGACCCCAAGAAAACAGATACAAAATTCAGAGAATTCAGAACATGAATACAGCTCTTTAAAAAAAGGAAAGTTCTTAGCACCCAAAGCTATTACAGAATAATTAAACAGCACTAACTAAGACAGATAAATTTCAACAGTTTAAGCAAAATTGACAATCATTTCGAAAGCAGAGGAACCTTTATAGGTTGAAATAGGTTTCACTTCTGTACCTGTGAGGGACACCGAATGATAGGAGCTTGCAGCAACTGTCTTCACCTTTACATCTTCCAGGCCTAGAGAAAAATTAGTTTCATGAAATTTGTACAGCAGCTATCATTCCACACAGACATACATACAAGCATAACAGGATGATGATGAATTTTGAAACCAAAATCTCTGCTTTTGGGCCACAGACATTGCAAGGCTCACTGTCATTTCCCCCCATAAACTATAGCCATTCTATCCTTCAGGCACTCTGCTACAAGTTTATAATACCAAGTGGCTTTGTAAAAAGGATGGTGCTTATGGCTCCAAATCGTATTTCTGATCTATCCACCATTACAAAGGGAGCAGATTCCTGGATTACCTGTCACTTCACAAGGTTCCTTTGCTGTCAAGAACAGGGGGAGGGTTCTTCCTTGGTTTGCACGCTTTGCCCGAGATGCCATGCCAGTTCCCCACTGAAGCACCAAACCACTGACTTGTCAGGGCAAACACAGATGAAAGAGATTAGAACACATTGACCACCAACATCCCTTAACTCATTAACCAAAGGTACATTCAATTAATTTTCACTGATTCAAATTACACTTTAAAAGACCTTTATGCCAAAAACCATACAGATAACCATGGTGAAGTCAACAAGCAACAAACAGTTGTATTCCCATTATACAGGTAAGCAAACAAAGAAGGTACCAGGCAACCTGACTCAGCTCTGAGGGCTATCTTAGGACCTTACTGAGGACTCAGGAGCAGAAGGCCCATCATTGCAGTGCCTCAGGAACAGACACAAAGTTCATTGCACTTTCTCTTCCTTTGCCCCCTCCTGATACAAACTTTTTGTGCAGTCCAGCACAACCAAATGAAGTCAGTTGTCTCCTCCTCAGGAGCTTTCAGAAACCCAGCCTAGCTCTGAATCAAGACATTCACTGAGGGAAGAGCTCAGGGAAGCTTCATTCCCACTCTTCATACAAGCACCAGAGATTCCACTGTTCTTCCAAGCATCTCCTTTGCACCTTCAGCTCCACTACCTGGAATTTATACTAAAGTTCATGCAAAACTAAATCAAATAAAAAAGCAGGTATAGTTTTTTGTTCCTCAATTTTAACACAACCACCCCAACTGGAAGGCTTTGATTTCTACAGTTACACCATAAACTCAAAGTCTCTAACAAGAGCAGGAGAAATACTTATGCCTTTTGACCCTACCAAGTATGCACATAGCAGACAGTGTGAAAGAGAGCCAGGAACAGATTTTTCAAAGTGTGTGAGTGAAATTAATGGAGTAGATCTTTTACCTCCTCTCCAGTAAAAGAAAGGTTTCATTCTTGTGACTTTTCCAGGTGTTAATTTCAATTACACAGTTAAAAAAGACCCATTTTATGTGCAGTTCCATTTTGAAACATCTTATACAAACTTAAATTGTTTTGCATATTATAATGAATTCAAAACCTAATAGGATATTTTGATTGATCAGAAATCTTTTCTCCTGACAAAAACTCCTTCCATGTTTTGTTCCAGAATAGGAGAAAAGAAATAAGTAAGTTTTTCATCCACCAGAAAATTACCTTGTTAGTACACTGTCACTGTGTTCTTGGAGAACAGTTCTTCACCATCATTTCCCAGGAAGATATTTCTAGTATGTTTATTACTCCTGTTAATTTGTATCAAACTCTTACAGTATATGACTTTCAGGTGTGTTTTCCCTGTGATATTTAAATTCCATAGCAACTAAAATTTCATTTGCTTTCCCTCCCTCTCCCAGTCCAAACCATTAAAACTCCATTTCACTTGTTGCTGATATTAAAACTATTACATATTTACCTGTAGCAGCAAGGGCATGTCTCAGTCCTGCAGCAACATTCACCACCTTCTCTTTGAGAGACTACTCAAATAAAAGAAAAATATATTTTAGTTGTTTTTTTGCATTTAGTGCCTCCAAAAACAAGACAGGCCAAACAGAAGTGGAATGCAATGAAAATAGTTTTCATAACTCCAGTCTACATGTCACAATGCATACCAACACTTCGTATCACAAAGAAGGTAAATTTTGGCCAGAGAAAATTAGTGTGAATATCTTCAGTCTCACCAAGTCCTGCAATCACCAACCATACCACTGATAGTACTACCTACACCACTGAAGGCTGCCCTCTATGATCCCACAAAAAAAGACTAGAAAGCTTACTTTTATCTAACTGTTTCTACAGCCAAGAAATAATACTACAGTCTTCATTCTGGGGGAAGAAATTCTTACAGTTATATACTCAAAAAAAAACCCCTAGCATACTTAAAAAACATAACTGCTGCACAAGATGCACAAGAGCAATAGACTGAAAGAATTCTATCATACAATTTGGGTTTCTTTCAGGGGTGGGTTACTGTTGGTTTGAACTATTAAGCACAAACCACCAACAAGGTACGGTGAAGGCACAAACCCTACACATAGCAAAAGGTATCCAGTATCTTACAAACTTGAGGCACATCTTCAGTTGGAGTAAATTTGCAGTTTCACTACTTTTAGTATCACTTTACATCATCTGAGCATTCTGCAAAATTTTACAGTCCCTACTGAAAGAAACAACTTCCTGTTAGAAGGGGGCAACTTCATGCAACAAGAAAAGCAGCCTTAGCTTTTCATTTCTGGGTTGATGACCATCTTTGGGCATTTACTTTGTAAGCCTACTGTGACAGATAAGCTCTATAAAAAATTGAAGAGTCTGGCTTAAAGCCTGCCGAGGTCAGATGACCTCTCTAAGTTGCTGGAAGCAATATAAAGCACAACCCCTTTTAAATCTTTACCTCAATCTTTTGTGGAATCAAGCACGGACCTGAAATTTGAGGAACTCCTAATTGTCCAAAAGAGTTCGACCCACAGGACAGAACTAGGCCAGATCCTGCAAAAAATGAAGTGTTAAGAGCCAGATTAGGGAATCCATGAGCAAAAGCAAAGCACTGTACCTTTCTCACCATCAAAACAACACAGCCAAGTAGTGCAAAAACTGACCTAACATGTCCTGTTTGAAAGCCCTTGAAGCCAAAGGCTTCTGGTCTTAGACACCAGTTCACCAAAGGTCTGAAGATCACTGGGATACAAGGAACATGGAGTAATTTAGCAAGGCAAGTAGCTGAAAACCAGTAAATGCCAGCACATAGAATCACAGACTGGTTTAGGTTGGGAGTAACCTTAAATATCATCTAGTTTCAACTCTCCTGCCATGGGCAGGGACACCTTTCACGAGACCAGGTTGCTCAGAGCCCAGTCCAGCCTGGCCTTGAACACTGCCAGAGAAAGGGCATTCACATGCTGTCACTACATTCCCCTGTGAAAAGCTCCAGCTTTCCTGTAGCCCTCTTTAGGTACTGAAAGGCTGCCGTAAGGTCACCCCAGAGTCTTCTCTCCACCAGGCTGAACAGCCTCAACCCTCTCAGCCTTTCCTTATAGGAGAGGGGCTCCAGCTCTCTCCATCTCATGATGAGGTGCTCATCATCTCAGTTACCCTCCTCTGGACTCATTCCAACAGGTCCATGTCCTTTCTGGGCTGATGGCCCCCCAAAGCTGGATGCAGCATTCCAGGTGGGGTCTCACCTGAACAGAGCAGAAGGGCAGAATCACCTCCCTCACCCTGCTGGCCACACTGCTTTGGACAAAGCCTGGGATACAATTGGTTTTCTGGACTGTGAGCTCACCATGCCAGCTCATGTCCATTAGGGTCCATTATGCTCTCATTCTCCAGCACCCACGAGTCCTTCTCGGCAGGGCTGCTCTTAATCTGTTCATCCTCTGGCCTATATTGAGACCAGGGATCACCCTGACCCAGGTGCACCTTGCACTTGGCATTGGTGAATTTCATGAGGTTCCCATGGGCCTCTTCTCAAACTTGTCCTAGCCCCTCACATCACACAAGCAATAGCAATGTGGAACCTTCAGCATGTTCTCTACACCAAGATATCTCCTCAGCTCTTAGAGAGACAGATTTACCTACTAATATGATTGTAAAATCCCAGCCACATGCAACTTGTTTTACACAAAAGCCAGACAAGGCAGTGCACAAAGTAAAGCGCAGCACATCCTCTGTGTGATTCAATCCCAATTGCCCATCTTTGTTATGGCCACAGACAAAGAGTTGTCCTCCACCTGGAAGAAAAAAACAAACAAATTATGTTACACTTACAAACTAAGAAGAGAAATATACATCTATGAGTTCCAGTGACAAACAAGGACATTGATTATGTGTCACTTTAGGCACTGCATTCAAGCAAAAAGTAACAGAAATAGCATCAAAACCACCTCTGAATAACTACAGCTATGTACAGCTGGCTTTGTCAAAGGAGACAATCCATATGGTAAGACAAGCACCTCTTAGAGTAAGACACATGATGAACTTTTTTATCACGTTCACACCTGTCTGTATTCCTTCTCTCCCATAACTAGGTGTGGCACACAGCAGAACCTTTCAAAGACTAGGAGTTATCTTCTGCTTCTTGCTATAACACTTCTCAAAAGCAAATAACCTCTCACTTCACTCCTCCCTCGCACTCCCCCACCCATAATACAGAAAATTTGGCTTCTTTGTATGAAAAGATGTTATATGAGGCTGAAGAAATAGGTCTCACTCAGATGCAAAGTAACCACACGATATAAGAAAAACGGAATTTCCCCAGTTTCCCCAAAATACTGAGATAGTTAGCAGGGCAGGAACCTGTTTTGCAGCTAAGGATTGTACTTGCTCAGAAACAGCAGCCACAGAGAGGTGGCAGCACCGAACCAGGAGGGAAACAAAAAAAGCATGATTAGAAGCCATCCATTCCATGCAAGAGCAATGTTTTTACCAGTGATAACTGCAGAATGTCCCCCTCCTCCAGCAATGCTTGCAATGTCTTGACATTTGCAGGAAACATCTTTCAGTGCCTGAGGGACCAGCACATCCTCTTTGTGACCAAGACCAAGTTGTCCATAGCTGTTTGCACCCTTCAAATGCATATAGCAAAATAACACGTTCTTTTAAAAGTTAACAAAAAAGGCATACATCTGCTCCTAAGAACAAGCAAGATTACTGGGGATATGCCACAGGTTGACCTGCCAGTATTTGCTCCTGAAAATCTCCTAATATGTTAATCTTTGTTCTTACTGCTGTTACAGGATTCCCAGAATTACAGGCCAGGACTTTGCTGCCATTAAGGATGTCATTGCAAACCCAATATTTTAAGAAACATTCTAGAATATGACCTGTTAAGACCTCAGCTATGGGCTAACAGTTATAAGGAGGAAAGCCTCACTATCAGGGTGAGTACCACGTGTTTCATTTTAATGCTAATGATTCCCACTCATCATTAAGACCTCATTCATGCCACTGCTTTCTGGCAGTCCACCTCTAAAATAAGATCATAAAGACCTGCTACCTTGCTCTGGAACTTAACCAAATCAGAAACACCACCCATTAACAAAGTCTTTTAACTTCAAGTGGTCCAAATGAAAACATACCAGTTATAACTAGTATAAATTTATAGTTACAAAACTGTAGCTACTAATCCCAACATAGAAAGCAACAATTGCCAACACAGTACCGAGTCAGGGAATTTTTTAGCCAATTAAATTCTAAGTCCAACAGTTGGAACAGCAACCTTCATTCACAAAAAAGGGGACACCACAGCCTTCCCAGCCCACACACTGCAGCAACAACACTCCACACCCACAGTGCTCCCAGCTGGTGATCCCCAGGGCGGGCTTTCCCCACCTCACCTGTGCTCCACCTGCCCTCCATTTACCCCCCACCCCCCAAAGAGGCAGCACCTGGGGGATGCTAAAAGGACACATTCAAGAATAAACATTTTGTACCAAAATGTTTAGACAAGAGCACCAGGCTGTTCCCTGAGCCCTCTGCTCACAGGTGGGTGTCAGGACTCCAGCTCACCAGGCAGATGAAGTTGTTGTCTCACAAGTCAGTCACTACTAGTGGCAGACAGCTCTAGAGCGTGTTACTACTTAACAGAGACGGCTCCCGTCGTAGCCTAAAACTCGCAGTGAATTTTCAAGCCTTCAAGACCAGGCAAGCTGGGATACGGTGCAGAAAGAAAGGAGGAGCCTGAGGGAGTGGGAGCCCCACGCGTGCACCCAGCGCTGACAACACAGCATCCCCCCCTCGCCCTGGATGGGCTGGCACCTCACACCCCCTCACAGGGCAGAGGTGCCGCTGTGTCCACCAGCTGGAACCACATCACTGCTTCCCTTCAGGGAGAGAGAGAGCATCCCGTGGGGGGAGAGAGAAAGAGAGCATCCCATGGGGGGGAGAGAGAGAGAGAGCATCCCATGGGGGGGGAGAG
>JAWWEE010000158.1:13831939-13846891 GCA_035221455.1 Xenops minutus
AGAGCATCCCATACGGGGAGAGAGAGAGCATCCCGTGGTGGGAGAGAGCGAATCCCAAGGGGGGAGAGAGAGAGAGAGAAAGTATCCCAAGGAGAGGGGCAGAGAGCGCATCCCAAGGAGGGGGCGGCCCCGGGTCCGGGTCCGGGTCCAGCCCCGCGCCCCTCCCTGCCGCCCTCCCGGGGCAGACGGCATTCCCAGTGCCCCCGGTCCCCCCGCTCACCCACGCCAGCAGCTCCATCCCCTCGGTGCCGGCTTCTCCCGGCGCTTCCCGCCGCTCGCAGGAAGAGGCGGGCCGGGGGCGGGGGACAGCTGGACCACACCTTGGAACACGCAAACCCCGGGCCGGGAGGGAGCGCCCTGGGGTTGTGGCTGCGCCGAGCAAGTAAAGGTCGTCTGGCTTCTAATAGTTACCAGCAAGTCCTTTATTTGGTTCGCGTTTGAAGCCTCCACAACAGTTTTAAATATTTAAGTTATTACTGTTCTATGCAGGCAGGAGGTTTGGATGGGTGAAGCCAAACACAAGTTGTTAATGCCGTGGAAATGCATCTTCTCTATTACTTTTAGCAGTTTAACTTTTTCTTTACTGTTTTTTTTTTTTCCTACACAAGTGCGAATAGAGATACAACTGCTACTTTTACAAGGTATTTGAAAGTAGGTGCTAACTTAACAAGTATAAGGATTCCTACTTGAAATGTATACATAGTTCAGAAAAGGTTTGAAATAACACAGTCCTGTGTATATTTCAACAACATAATAATCCAAATATTGTTAAAACTGCACCTAAATATTAACTAATACCACAGTAGCAGACAAAGCAGATCCTCCCTTACTAGTCACTTATAAGAAAGTTTCTTCTTTAGAAAAAGTTCCTAAAATCTATTTTTTTAAATGAAGTGCAATATAAGCCATAAACGTTGTAGAGCATAATTCTACATCTTAAATATTCTTTTAAAAAAAGTTATACTGGGATAATAGCCACAGAAAAAACAATCTAAACATAATTTAAACTGTGAATCTACTTGGAAAGGTTGGGCCAGAAATTGCTTATGGAGCAGTTGTGCCCTACTAGAAAGCATATGAAACTCGAGCTAATTTTCAAGCACAGAGGTTCATGAAAGCTCTTTCAGGTTCTTAAAATCCTGGACTAGCATCTCCAGTGTATTTAGGATTTCAGTCCATTTTTCCAGCACACTTTCTGGATTTCCTGATAAGCTGTACCTATTTAAAAATCAGTGCCTAGCTATTAAATACACCCCGCACATCACAGATCCCCCATTCAAATGTATCACGTCCTGCCCATGTCATCAGCAGGGTCAGCAGAAGCAGCAGCCAGCACAGCTTCGCACAGCTGTGCAGGATGCTTGAAACTGTGGGGCCCTGAAATCAGGCAAGTTTGCTACTGTGAAATACGGGCAATTCATCAGGACGCTGCTTCCCACCACTTGCAAAGTGCTCTTTAGAATTAAATATACCTTATGCTACAGGGTAGTTTATTGCCTTCATAGCCACAGAATTCCTATTAAATGCTTGGGCCTTTCAGTTATCATATGACTGACAGGGAATGAAGGTGTTCAGGCCAAGAAAAGAAGAAACTAAATGCACCTTTGTGCAATTTGTTCTGGTCAATAAAGTGACTGAGCAATCAACAGGATATTTATTTTTACAAAAAGTACACTAAACTATAAACTTTGGCTGATATTTTAAACTTGGTGTTATATTTAATTTTTTGAATATTAACTTGTAATTTGGAAATGGGTCTAGGCTTTGTGCTAAGGCAGTACACTTGATGGCTTGCTATAGTTTTGCTAAATTAATTCAATCAGGAAAAAGGCAAATGGTATCTCAGTAAGGAAAGGTCTTCCCTCAGGTGCAATATTAAGGACAGCAATACAAATCCTGACTCTTAGCCAATAGCACATCTCTTAAAATAAACACAATTAGGAATTCATGCAACAGCTGTATCTCTGCCTTATACTAGAAGTATGCCAAACAGCACATTTGCAGCTCTCTGGGGGCAAGGATAATCCCTCTGAAAGCAAGATTTGACCCATACATTTTATTATGTTGAACCTCCAATTATTTGTGTCCTGATGCGTGCATTGTAACCATTCCAGTTTAAAACTTAGTAGCAGAGACTTAAAAGCACTGATCACCACAGCTTCCATGCTATCAAGTCGTCAATGCTACAAAACAGGTAGCACAGACTACTGGAGTCAGAAATGGGCATCTCCCTAAAGTGAATTATTCCATTATTGCCTCACAAGCCACCTTCTGCGGCATCTGATCCCAGCCCTGATCCAAAGACCACACTTTTTCTACAGTCTAGCAATTTCTCTAGTCCCCGACCAGCTTCTAAAAGGCCACTCTGAACCTTTTTTATCAAAGGGGAACAGAGGAATACATTATGTAAGCGACTGTATAGAGAGAAACAATATAACATTCGCTCTTCCATTTGTAAAGGAGTGAGTTCTGCATACAACACTTGATATGCCTATGAAAGAAATCAGTAGGGGAAAAAAATAATTGGATTGCACCACAGAGCTGACAGGGTGCTAAATTTCCAGCTGCTTGCCCATCTTGCTGAGGGCATCACTGACGATGTCCAGCTCATGACGTAGCTCATTCACCACGCTGGCAATGCTTTTCGTGTCTTTCAGGATCTGCACACTCTGAGTATATGGATTGTACTTCACGCCAAATGGGCGCTTGATGGTTTTTGCAAACTCTCTGTAGAAGTCAAAATAAAAGAGGGAATTATAAGCAAAAGACAAATGCATCCTCTGTATGCAGCCAGTATCAATGGCCACTTTTCAAAACTACCTAAAAATAGTTTGGCATCTCTCCCACCCAGCGCATGAAAGACAAAGCAAATACCAATCCCATGAAAAATAATTACAAAACTGTGGTAAGAATAAAGGGATTTTTTGCTGCTATGGAGAGATGTATGAAGTGAAATCTACTTTTATAAAACAGGGGAAAAAATCTGTACCTCATCTTTTCCTTTGCTTCTTCAAAACTTTCAGAAACAAAGTAGACCTCTTGGAAAGTTGTAATGAGACATTCTTGCTTGCAGGTGACCTTTGGATCAAAAGGCTTGACTTTGGCACTGTCAGAGAGTGAGTGCTGGTAATGTATTATAATGGGTCAAAGGAACATCACCATCCAAAGAATCCATGAGGAAGATGACATGTAGTAAAGTGAATAAAAAAGATTGAGACATTATATAATGCATTACATCTTAAAATTTTTATCCGCAGACGAACAGTGATTAAATCTTAACAAAATTAATTACTGTGAATGGTCATATTCTGCCACTCTGGGTCAAAAAAGGGATTTCAGACACGAGGCTCATATGTAAACAAGAGCAATATTTTCAGAACCTTGCTAAGCCAACAGAGCTTTAATCTAAAAATAGGTGCTTAGACCCTAATGTTAGGAAATACCAGTCACCTACTGCTTCCTGCAAAAGACAGGAATGATGCTCAGCATATATCCAAAAGCAGTAACTACTGTCCATAATTATTGCCACAGTGGATTTTCTTAAAGCCTAGTAGGTATTTAAGAGTTTTCAAAAGAAAGATTTTTAGAATGATATGTCATAAAAAGCAGGGCAAAACAGTGGCAATAATAATCATGTACAAAGAAAAGAGGTAAATAAGCAGTAGACGTTCTTACCTTCAGCTCACTAATCGAAGAGAGCAAGCCAGCCCCATAAACTCGTAGTTGTCCCTCTTGCTTGCACAAGCCAAACTCTACAGTGAAGAAGTAGCACTGAAACAGAGAAGGAAGTAAAATAATTCAGTCTCCATCAAAGATGCTGTGAGATGTGAGAATTTCTATTTGTAGGTAGCATCAAATAGTTGCAAATATCAGACAGTCATCCCTCGGTTATCTTTCTCAGATATTTAAAGAGGGAACCCAGAATGCAAGGGGGTAAAGAACCACAGGAGTACATGTTTCTCATAAGAAAGGTGGATGTTATAAATCACCCCGCTAGGCTACAAGCTGCTAATGCCAGTGAGAATAGTGAGATGTAAATCTGTTTTGAGAAACATTGACATGAAACGACAGCCTTGGCTTAAACACTGGATAGAGAACCTCCAAGTGAGCAGAAACAGCCCACTACAATTTGTTTCTCATTTGCTTAGTGTCCTGTTAAATTAAACATTTTCAGTTTGCTAGATTTCATAATTTCTGCAAATATACAGGAAGGAATACTAATTTCATAGATGGCTTAATTCTGCTCCCACTGAAGGTAGTTGAAATTTTACCACTAGTTACACAGGGTGGAGAAGAAAAAGAATTAGCAAACCAGTTATTTCATAACTGGCATCAATTATTTTTCATCTAAATTTAATTTTCATCTCAACATATTTTTGCCAGAAATTGATGTCCAGAAAATAAGATAATTTATGTTATTTTATATTCTTGGCTGAAGACTATCTAATGCTAGAACTCACCGTATATGATTTCATTTTTTTCTATACATTAAAGAAATAGATTACTTTTAAAATCATTGAATCATGTTCCCAGAAGTAAGAAAACTTTTGTTTGGAAGAAATAGACCAGAGAATTTCAGTCCGGAAAAAGTGATTTACCACCAGAAGCTGAACTGTTACTTGACAGTCAAGTGAAGAAAAATACCATTGATATTAACTTTAAAGTGTATTTTTTTCCTAGCATGGAAAATTTTTTCTGTGTTCCAAAACCAGGGACCAGTGGAACACATAGATCTAGCAGCTGTTGTGGCTAATGTTAACATGAAGCTCCAAATTTACTCAGTGGAGGGGGATCAACCTCATAAAGCACAAAGCTTTTGATGGAATCACCGGGCACTCAAACACTCACTGTTGCCAGTTTTTGGACAGCCTCATCTGAGGCCCCAAGTGATGCAAGACCAATTTCCTGGGAGAACTGAGCAAAACTGGGTTCAGCCAAAAGAGGGACATGGCCTAGGAGCTCATGGCAGGTATCACTGGAAAAAGAAACAAAACAAGAAATCTCATGATTTGTCTTTGTGGCAAAGGGAAAAAGAACCACTGAACAGATACAATGTCTTGCATTAAATTTTAATATCGAAAAGACAAAAAAATGTCACTCACGTTTAAGTGAAAGCAATTGAGCAGGTCATACCAACTGTCCCCAAGTACCTAAATTCAGATTTTCAAATTAAGTTGTCTAAAATTAAGATCTGAGCTCCACATTTATGAGGTAACTGAATATTAAACTAACTGCACACAATGACATCAGTAAGAGATCTCAAATAACATCTTGTCCTTTTGAAAATCCTGTACTTATAAAGGTGGTACTTTAACATGCCAAAACTCCATTACATTCAGTGAAGGCAGAGTCTTCAGCACCTTAAAAATAAGTTTTATGAAGGTGTTCTTGAACAGCTTTTAAGTAACTTGGCTCTGGACAGCAAGAATCAAAACCTTCTCAAATTCTTCCCAAGATTAAGTGACTCACGGCTCTGGTGTGTAGAGAGGGTCCGAGCTGTGTCTAACATACTGAGTGCAGTGAAAAACTCTGAATGCTAATCCTGCCAAGAAGTCCCTGGGCGACAGATATCCAGCAACAGGGCGAATGGTGAACCCCGTGCGCTCTGAAAATGAACAGAGAAGCCACACATTAGTTTTGCATAGAATTCACAGTGTTTTCAGCTTTCCTGCTGTAACTGGGGTAAAAGCCACAGCATTACCTTGGCTCAAGAGCATGTGAGAAAACCAGACACAATTAGAAAAATTAGGCCTAAGCTTGAGGACAGCAAACGTTTATTAAAAATGTCCCTACCTCTCTGTCAGTGGATTTCCTACAAATCCATGCCTAGAGTCAACAATTAGCCAAGCCCAAACTATTCACAGGTAGCATTGCCCTTCAAATGGCACTATTTTCATATGGTCAAGACACAATACATTTAACACATGGGTGGCCAAAAGGCTTCTTAAAGGACCAGAACAAATACAAGCAAAAGTGAGCAAGGATGTTTTCTTGTGCCAACAAAGTAGTGTGGGCCTCAGTTTTTTCTTGTAAGAAAAATAGATTGTTACCTTTCAGGAAACGGGACACATCTTCCAGCTGGGGGATGTTGTCTTCCCTGTACCCACAGTGTTTGGTGAGCAAGGGTAAGTTTTTAAGGTACTCTCTGCAGGCATGAGTTGGGTAAAGGTTGTTAAGCTCTCGGTACACAGTCCCCCAGGTCTTGATCTCCTCCTCAGTGAATTCAATCTTGGGAATTGGGTCACCACTACAAGGAGTGGAGGAAGAAAATACTTTCCTCAGTAAATGCTTAATAACAGGTGATTCATCTACATACTATTACTATTTAACACCTATATGGCTGTGACACCTGGCCAGGGTGCATTAGACACTGTCAAAGACACAGTGTGATTTGGTCTATGCCCTCTGCTTTTAGTCTAAGGGTTTGCTCTTTTTCCCACCTAAACCAATTGTCAGAAATCTTTGCATTGACTTCACGGGAGCCTGAAAACTGGTTCTATAAACAGTTTCTTAGGTATTCAATGCTGAGAGTAAAATAATAAATACTAGTGTAACCTCTTTACAGCTTCAGGAACTGAGAGCACATCCTTTTCCCTGTTGAACTTTCATGTCTACAATTACTTTCCATTACCCTTTTGATTTGTTTCAGAAAAAGAGAATTCCTTAAATTAACAACACATTGCATGAAAGCAGCTAAATATACACATCAGGTAAAAATCACACTTTTATGCAGAGGAGACAAGCGCCTGTCTGGACATATTAATTGTAGTCTCTCTCCTATTTAGTCCTCAGGACCTTGATTAAAATGGATTATAGCAATGGCAGTGTTACACTGAGCTTCCATTGCCAGCCAGGTAACCCGCATGGCAAATTCTTTCCCAAGGGAATCTCTGTCAACAACACATTAAGAGTAATCAGCTCTGTGCTGTAGTAACCAGTTGCATTAATACACAGTGCAATAGAGCTCTAAATGCCCCCCATTTCTAGGTCATTTTCAGTTGAGGACCTTGAATTCAATCAAGCAACATCAACATGAAAATCACTTTTAGAAATAATTTACAGCACTGAGTTACGAAACTCTTACTGGTTTAAGAGCTCCTCCCCCAAAGCAGCTTCTCTAAAGACAGAAGCTCTTCGAATTTCTTTTCACAGAAATCTTCTTATCTACACATCACATGCACTAATTTGAACCAGGAAAGAAAAATTGAAGTATTAACATTTGCCCAGAGAGCTTACACTCTGTGGTCAGTGGGCTATATTGGGATTCAATTCACTTCCCTTCCCTCTCCTCTGCAAAGGAGACCAATCTGCCCTAGCTAGGTCAGTAAGTCCTGGCACAGGCAGCTTTGTCTTTCCTCCTCTGTTGTTGTACCCATTTCCAGGGAAGTGAGGAAGGACTGCAAATGCACCACGCTGGCATTGCTGCCCATCTGAGGACCAGCACTGCTGCAGATCCCATAATGGCCAAGCAGCACAGCCTCAGACTGACCAGAGCTGCAAGATGGCCTAGATTTACCTTTTCATCTTGTCTTACATCTCCTTTCATTTTACCCCCTTGGCTCTGAATCCCGAGCCAAGCATGTCTGAGCCTGATCTGAGCACAGGAAAGGTGAACTCCTCACAGTCCACTCTGCTATTACTTCAAAGCACCCAGAAGAATTTAAGCTTACTGTTTGTAGTTCATAGCCAGGTCTGCAAAATACTTTCGCCTCTTGCGATAGACATTGTCTTTGAAACCCTGGTGGGGGGAAGGAGGAAAACAAAGTTAAATAAGTTTCCAAGCTGTAATAAATAATTTAAAACAAGACACTTGAAATTTCTTCAGTTGGGAAACATAAAACTGTGCTGTGTAAGAATGAGAGGACAGGAACCTCATAGCTGTAGTCTGACATGTTTAATAACTGTGAACTAAGCAAATACTCCAAAGAAAGAATGAGCTGTTTTATGCATGCAACTATATATTCAGTAGATAAGAATTCATTTTAGTCACATCAGTATTTATACAAACTTTGTTACTTGCTCAATTATTCTAAATGACAGAACAAATTGCCCATTTGCACTGCCCAAATACCAATTTGGTTGCTCCAGTAAGGAAAAAAGAAAGAGAAGGAACCAAGCCTGACTCAAAACAGATGCTTTTTATTTTTCCTTTTATAATTTGTAGCAACCACTCAGGGCCCAGACCTGGAGTTCTTGTGGAAAGGCACAGGAGCTGAATTCAGTCTTGCCTGAACTAAGAAAGGCATGAAATCCCCAAGAGAAGGCGGTCAGATCCACAGAGGCACCAATGAGGGAGAGGAAAGGGTGGAGGAAAAGCTGCAATTTTTTTGAAGTCAGCTCCACAAAGTATTGTTTCGCTACAGATTGGGTGCGGGGAGGAAAAAGTACTTACTGGGTGGTCAGCATCCAAATCAGACCCGTACATCAGCACTCGGTTTGCACACTTATCCAAATCTGAGATCTTCTTTGGAAACCAGGGAACATTCTCCATGTCTAGGGAACGCATGGAATCCACGAAGTTATTAAAAACACCGAACATGCTGAGGGAGGAAATGCTACTTTCAAGTATGGCTATGGCGGTTACAGCTAAATCTATAAATTAAAAGGGCATGAATAAGACAAGGGAGTCCTCTGCCTATCTGGCACCAGCCTACAGCTCACACTTCCTCCTCGGTCACTGCTGCAGTCTGCCCCCAGAGCACAGCCAGCTCCAAAGCCTCCACGAAGGGAACAGTTCACATGGGTTTTCTCTGGCTCTTAAGCGATGTTAGAGTAGATCTAGGAGCTCCCATGGAGACAAGGCCTCTGTGTGTGCACTGCTGGGAATCTTGTAGTGCACAAAGTGTGTGAAGGAGTACAGAAGGAATTTGCTTGTGGTACCTGGGCAGATGGGAGCAGGTTAAGAGTCCTCCCATCCTGCCTTACTGACCACGGGAAATAGATGTTTCTCCATGGTTACATACCTCAGAAGCATCCAGCTTTACCTTTTGAGGGGTTTGTGGGGAAATAGGGATAGGAGGCCCTGCAGCCTTAGAGAGGTGCATCATTACAGTTTTGCTACCAACTATTTTGGGGTTATTTTTAGCCTGAGAGGGTTTTTTGCCAACCTCTTAGCAGAGCAGTTAATACATTGGCTTTCTGCCTCAGTGCTCTTCAGTTTACTTAAAAAGGTCAGGGCACTCTTTAGATTGAATTTCCCCTTACTTGGGACTAAAGCAAGCCATTTTATCCAAGAACACCAGATCTCTCATTCACAAGCACAATGGCTAAGAAATACATGGGACCAGTGTCCTGCTGCCCCGAACTTTGGCCATCTCTTCAACAAGAAGTAAAGGTAAACAGGGTGTGAAGCATTCTAAGGTTAAAAGGCACCACTTTCACACTAATATAACCAACAGTTATGTTGAAAAGTGGTTTAAAAAGTAAGGAAATCAAGAACTATATGAATCTACTCTCATCAGCATTTGAACTGAGCTGGGTTCTGTCGGTATTACACCTCTGTCATTGTGGTGTTCTCGTTCAGGCATTGCCTGCAGGCCATCCACCATTGACCTGCATGGATATGGGACTTTCACTGATGCCAGCTGGGCTGTACTGAGGAGCACAGACAGCAGATACACAGCTTGCAGCAGCCTGAAGCAGCCTGTGACACCAGCCAGGTGACTTCCAGGTGACACCAGCCAGTGCAGCCCTGCTCATGTCACACTCACGACACAGAGGGATGCACCTGGTAATGAGTGACTGAAGACACTGCACAAATGCAGATTTGGACACCACAAAAAGATTTCAAACCAACACACCCACAAGTGCATTTTCATCAGAAATGCCTCTTGTACTTACCATCTTCCTGGACATTGATATACTCTGTTGGACTCACAGACACAACGTTGACATGGGATTTCAGGAGATGGAAGATCTCATTTAGTTGTTCCCTGTTACTGTCACAGTCCACAAAGATCTCAAACTCAGAATTTCGTCTCTTGGACTTTCGTGACTCAATGTGTACGAGATTTACATGCTTCTCCTGTTTTGTAAGAAGTAATGTTTTCAAACAGATAGGCTAAAAAACTAAAATTTGTTTTTCAAACTCGTATTTTACTGCCATGGATTATTCACCACCTTTATGAAGTTATTTTAGTTAACTGGATCTCTTGATAGCAGTTTGCTTATTGGAGATGAGGGGAAGATTTGATTTTATATTCAGATGAAAATTAAAGAGAACCTCTGTTCTTTCAGTTTTATTTATATTCAGGAAGCACATAGACACAGTCAGGAAGTTTAAATTCCTAGACCTTTTTATTTCATCCCTCCTATAGGAAGTTGATTAGCAACTGGGTCTGGGGAAATTCACCAAAATGCCGATTAATTCACCATATAATTATCTCACAAGCAAGCAAGGGATTTAAAAGCAGTAGTTTTCAGGGCATAAATTTCACTTCTCTTTTATTTGAAAAATTATTTAATCCTGTGTTTTATATTAGGAACATTGAGAAAACCCAGGCTAAGACATGCAGAGCCACAGGACAGAGCACAGTGTCACTGCTGCATATGCTCCTTACACAATACCTGCCCAGCAGCTGTGCAATTGCAGTTCCTCTGCCACCCACAGTCTGACTACACAGGGTGACAAGGGCACTGGACTCAACACAGCACGGGTTAGAACCCCAAACATCTACCTGCCATCAGCAGGAGCTTCAGACCCAGCAAAAATGAGTGCCAATCCCCTTTTCATGAGGGGAAAAGACAAACCTCTCTCCATATTTACTCCGTTCAGGTGAGAACTTTTGTGAAGAATTTTTAGCCAACAATTGTCTAATTTCTGAGGAATAAATTTGCCTTTGTGGGTAATTTTGTGTGCAAAGTGGAAGCCAAATTAACAATTATTTCCTTAGTAAATGGATGTAGTTAATTCTAGTGTATTCCAAAACTATCCTTAAAATTTAAAAATACAGAGCTGCTGTAGCAATATGATTATAACATACATACCTGGAAAAGTTTTAATGCTTTTACAAGTCCTCCAACTTCATTCTTCAAGGAAAAAATGATGGCTGTCCTTCCTCTTTCAGATACATAGTCTTCATTCTCTTTATTATCTTCAATCATCATATAAGTTGACTTAGTTAACTAAATTCAGACAAACAAAAAGGTTTTTTGAACAGGAAGTAGTGCGAAAAGTGTGAATTTTTACATTTCAGGTTGTCTTGGGGTAATTCTGTGCTTCGACTGATCAACCACAAAAGTATGAATTGAATCATTTCACAATAACAGGCATAAAGTCAGGGACACCTAGAATATGTGAGGGCTGAGAATGAAATAGCAGGATATCTTTTATTTTAGTTGAATGGTTTTATAGGCATCTTTAGTCATTCCCCAGGATGCAGAAAATGTTTTCAATGTGTAATGTATAACTAGCATTGTTACTGTGAGGAAAGGGAACTATAAGATGCCAGCAGAAGTAGTATCTTGAATAAAACACTTGTTAGCAAGTTCAATGAACACTAGAAAAGGGAATAATCCAAACCCCACAGGACATAGGTAGGAAAAGATGGATCAGGATTCAGTAGATCCAAACTGAAAAATCCTGGCCTTACTCTTGTTACATAACTGTAAAGCACAGTTTTCATAGAGCAAGGAGAAAAACCTAAGGAGTTAAAATACTATGCTGACCAGAATCTGTTGACTATAGAGACAATCCCACTCTGATCAACCATAGCCAAGCTGCTCCATCCTCTGGGTTCCCTAATCCATATGCCAAATCCTTGGCATAATCACCCAAATTGCACACTAAAAATTCACACATCAAATACTGTCGGACCATGTGGGGTTTTACCTCACTAGTGATCACAGTCCTGTGTTGAAGTCAATGGATATCACAGACCGTATCCTTAGCTACATGTAGCCAGGCCATAGACAAAGATAATATTGAAATAATTAAGAAAGTGGAAAATGCAAAGTAAAGAAAAAATACAAAGCTTAGAACCAGAGTTTGGATCTCATAAGTCTTCAAACCTTGCAAAAAATAGAAAGAAAAAAGATGAGTTTTCTGAATTAGTCAGCAAGAAAGAAGAGGAACAATGAAGGCATGCTATTGCTATTTGGAATTATTTTTTGATCTGACACAGCTTTTAAAGATATGACTATCTGGAGACATTTTCAAAAATGGAAAGAGCAAAACAAAAACGCAATCAAAACACACCAATTCCACTGACTTCCTTCTACAGTCTTCCCAACTTTAACCTTTTTAAAATAGATAATGCTGAAAAGCTAAATGTTTCTATCTGTAACTGAGTGGCTTAAAAATAAAACCCCCAGATTTTATCTACCTTCTATCAAAATGTTCTCATTTACTTTTCAGATTAAGAAGGAATCTGCCTCACAAAATAATGAGATTAGTTTCATCTTAAGTGGAGCGGTTTACAATGAGGCAGATATTTGATGCTGTTGTAAGACAGGTTTCAAGCAGATTACTAAATGTGAGGTCTTTGGGGTGCCAAGGTGGTATCCCATGGAAGACAGCCGAGCCCACTGATGCTCATGAATATATCTGGATTTCCCACCTCTAATGAGTTGTCACTACATGACGAGCCTGAACAGTGTCAGACTTTCACTATTTCTGATCTGGCAAAGTCACTGATATCCATCAGCTGGAGTCCAGACATCAAATTCTCTGCTGAAAGTGTGTGACAGGGCCCAATCCAGATTCAGGTTAGCAGCTCTCAGGTTTCACAGTTTGCTTCAGGATCAGATTATGATCACAAGAGCTGGGAACAGGAACTAAGCAAAGGGACTTTCAAGCAGAAAAGAAAAAGCTACTAACTCCACAGTTCCATATAGATTATTGGTTGTTTTCTCAAGGGCAGAGATGGCCATTTGTGTGAGCCAAATCCTATTCAGATGATAGTGCTGTAGAAGAAACTGGATGCAAAGAAGTCTCCATTACAAATAGAGTTAGATGGTCTTTGAAGGCAATAACTGTTGGGCTGCTTTATGTATAGATCACAAATACACAGCATGTTGGCTTGAGTCCATACTCAGGATCATTGACCAAAGACCAGAGCAGCTTATGAGATTTGGCTCAGTTGCATGCAACCTTATAAGGTGCACAGCTAGGACAGACTGCATCCATCAAGGAGTAATGTTCTGATTTTGTATTTTGCTCTGCAACTAACTGTGTCTAGGATCAGGAGACAACATTTATGAAGTTATGTGTTTAAGAGACCATTGAAGAAAATACGACTATATGCAGCATGTTCTTATATTAAGTTCTAGAAATTACTTGCAAATTAGAAGTTGCAGAAGAGAAATTCAAATGCCTACAATGCCAAACATACACCACTTGCTTCTTTAACCCTACCCCAATGCTAATCTTTCACTTTCAGTTAAAAACTGAAGACAGGTCTGTGTTAATGCAGCAAGCACTTAGGTGCAAGGCAACAAGAGAAAATAGTAATGCAAAACACTTCTCTCCTTCAATGACTGCATCATCACTTTCTTTTTGTTCTCTGTCAGTAACTAAGGTGTAATAAAATCCAACACTTTTCCTTTGAATGGTAACACATTCAAGGTTTTTGGAGAGTGAGAGGGAATTAGTATTGCACTGATGTTTTTTATGAATGATGCAAATCATCAATTGATTTTCTATTAACCTGACTCAGTCTTGATGAAAATATGAAAACACAGGGATATTCTAAAGCCTTTATTTAGATCAATAACTAGGTGCTGTGTGGTTAAAGATCATGCTTTTTGAAGCATTTTTGAGGGTGCATATTTTGAGATTTAATTCTTTATACTACTGGATGACCAGGATTTTAAATTATCCAAACATATTATCTAAAGGAAATTACATTTTGGAGCTGTAAATTGAAGGGGGGAAAAAAACTCTTTTTAAAAAATGTATTTGATACATATTGATATTAATCCTGTTTAATAAAAAATCTCAACAGGCATTTTATATCCTCCTCCCTCTAAGCAGCTGCTTACTTTGTCACTGTCCTTTTGACACATTTCCTAGTAGGGAAGGGTGAAGACATGATGTTATGAGTGACCACAACTAGATGTCACATTACAGGTACATTTTCTAGCCACACCAAAGGTCTTCTTTAGATTTAGTTCTCAGACACCAAACCAAAAGCTGTGCTGAACACCTTTTTTAGCTTCCAATTACCCAAGACGTACAGCAAACCAATATTTTTGTGAATATTTTACTCCATCACAGTCGGCGTTCCTGTTTTCACAAGGAATTTTACCGACTTTATCAGCTGCACAGTATCAGTACCTGCAGCCAACACATAGGCACTGATTTTATCTAATTTTCTCTGATGCACTGACCATATTGCCACTGTAACGTGAAAGAACCCAGGATTGGATTTTTCTGGGCTGTATCACACCCCTTGACTCTTAAGCCACGATGCACCAGAAGTTCCTTTTGTTCTACCTTAATTTCATGTGCTCGCATTTGTATTTTACTACCTTTCCACCCCACCCTCCTGACCAGAAACAGCAACATAACTAGTCCCATCCCAATCCCAGCGGACTGAACGCTCCCACGGAGACCAGAGGAGCCGCATCCCAGGGCAATTAACCGCTCTCCAAGTAAGCGGGATCAGGAGGCTCCGCTTTTCCCCCAAATCCCCGCTCCGACAACCGCGACTTCAGAGAACTCGCAATTTCCCCGCAGAACCAGGACCGGCCATACTCACAGCGCTGCCCCCGGGGCCGGTCCCTCTCCTCTCACCTGTGCCCATCCCTCTCCTCTCACCTGTGCCCATCCCGCTCCCCTCACTTGTGCCGGTCCCGCTCCCCTCACCTGTGCCCATCCCGCTCCCCTCACCTGCCCCCATCCCTCTCCCCTCACCTGTCCCCATCCTTGTCCCTTCACCTGTCTCCATCCCTCTCCCCTCACCTGTGCCCATCCCGGTCCCTTCACCTGTCCCCATCCCTCTCCCCTCACCT
>JAWWEE010000158.1:13846991-13871045 GCA_035221455.1 Xenops minutus
CATCCCTCTCCCCTCACCTGTGCCCATCCTGTTCCCTTTACCTGTCCCCATCCCTTTCCCCTCACCTGTCCCCATCCCTCTCCCCTCACCTGTCCCCATCCCTCTCCCCTCACCTGTGCCCATTCCGCTCCCCTCACCTGTCCCCATCCCGCTCCCCTCACCTGTGCCCAGCCCTGTCTCTTCACCTGTGCCCATCCCTGTCCCTTCATCTGTCCCCATCCCTCTCCCCTCACCTGTGCCCATCCCTGTCCCTTCACCTGTGCCGGTCCCTGTCCCTTCACCTGTCCCCATCCCTCTCCCCTCACCTGTGCCCATCCCTGTCCCTTCATCTGTGCCCATCCCGCTCCCATCACCTGTGCCCATCCCTCACCTGTCCGGCGGGATCCCTGCTCGGAGCCGCCTCCAGGGACCGCCCGCGGCGGGGCGCGGGGTGCATGGCCGGGCGGGCATTGTGCAGAACCCGGACCGGCCGCATTTATGGAGGGGCGAGAGCCGCCCCTGGCCGGGGGAGGGGTGGAGGGAGGCGGGGGAAGCGCTGCCCGTCCCAGCCGGGGAAGGGGCTCGTTGATTCTCCATCACACCCGCTGGCCGCTGTTTATTCGGAGAGTTTGCAGAGCAGCGATGCTCAGAGGCAGCCACCGCCCACCCATCATCACCGCAGCCCGGGAAAACCCGCACAAGGAGAGGCGCTTTCCTCCCTGAGTTAAACCTCCTCGGTCACCCATACAAGGTCGTTTAAGAGGGGTCAGGGAAGACTGACTTTTTATGGGGTTTGGAGTTAGCACTGCTTTGCACCCCGCGGGGCTGAGGGGAGCAAGCATTTGGATGGAGAGGACCTGTCTTCCTCCATCCTCTCTGCACAGCCAACACTTGTCTGCTCACTGTGAAGTGTCCTTTACGCCGTCTGTGTGAAAGGGAAGGCAAACTGCATCAGAAATGAGAAGGGGTGAGGGCTGGGCCCGTAGCAGAGGGGCTCAAGGCAAAGTTGCCTCCAAGGTGGCAGCTCAGCTATGGGGACTCAGCAGTGAGGGACTCCCCTAAATGCTCGACTGCACATAGCACAGGTTGTAGTCTCAAAGGGAAGCACTGTGAGTAGATGTATTGAGCCCTTCACTAAAAACTAACAGCGCATTTTCTGCTGTGAAAATAAACTGCAGCATATTACTTCTTTTCTCAAAACCTCCTGCACGTACAGGAAAAGTAGCTGCATTACTTTTAGCAGGAAACTACATATTTTTATATAATGTATGTTGTCATTCATTTTATGCATACATCTAGAGATCTGTTTATATTTTAAAAATTCATGTTTTTAAACTCCAATAATCCCAGTCCTCACTGTCTCCTCTCAGGTCAGGCTTGGCAACATTAAGATAAAGGGATTTGTCATCCAGAGCATGAGAAACCAAAATGTTCCCCAGGAATATAATCTCTAGGAGGCTTTAAGAGTCTAGAGGAGGAGAGATTGATTGTTTTTGCTGGGCATGGGGCTGTCCAAAAACAAAGACTCAGATCCTACTTTACATTCCTTTCAAACCTATTTTTCAAAAAAAACCTCAAAATCAGCAGCAACTAGTTTTACCTGCATAATGTACTGAAGTGTCTGAAAAATCTCCAGTGTTTTTCTCTTCACTGCCTAAAATATAGAAACCTTGATTCCAGCTAAATCTCTCAGACACTGGTGTGGTAAATTAGACCAATGAAGCCAATATGCAGGCAAACACCTAACTCAGGCAGGCACAGTCACACCTGCACCAGCATCTCCAGTGATGTCAGTGTCTTTCTTCTTCCTAGAACACATTAAACTTCAAACAATTCGCTTTCTAAGAGGGCCAAGGGTTACTAGCTCTGCTCTTCAGACACAGCTGTAAGTGACGACATAGATGGAAAAGCCATTTTTTTTCCCATTTGCTAATCAAATATTCTTTGTGACCAAACGCTTCAATGTTCCGTTCATAAAGAAAATGCAGTATTTATTCATATATGTCTTAGCTCTAAAACAGACATTTCACTTCCTTTTTGCAGAAGAGATCTCCCCATCAAATAAGCTGACTCAAAAAGCAAACAATTCATAGGATCTTTACTCAGAATCCTAAGTGTATAAGAGCCTGATATTAATCTGTAAACATGGGTACAGTAAGACATTTATAATAGAATATGACTAATCTGTCAATTTTCCCTAGCTCAAATGCAGCAATAATGAAAACTAATATGTCATTCTCCATATAATTTTTTTTAATTACTCACTAGGTAGCCCTCTAGAAGCTTTTCCATTGCAGGTGAACATTTTTAGTTCAAAATTTGGGCTATTTCCTGATAGCAGCCAGGATGAAATTCCTGTGCTTTCTTTTCTGTCAAAATGTTGTGCTCATCCTTGATAAAATGTGGAAGAAAACACAAAATACAATTCTCAGTCACATTTCCTCAGGTGTCAGAAGACAGCTGAGTTCAGGTCACTTTAACTGTGAACAAAGGAATTTTTTTTTTAATTCTTCTTTTACTTTCACTCAGATCTGTCTTTCCTTTTCCTTCAAAGGCTATGAGCTTTCACAGGATACAATGGGAAAGCCAGTTTATTCTTGGTGTATACATATAGATTATCCTAGTGTTAAGTGACACTGACATCCTCCCCTACAGGTCAGAACTGTAAAGATGCTCAAGGAAGAGCCTGTCACCCAAGCACTTCTGAGGTCCCACTTTGGATCCTCTCTCCCCAGGACACAGCAGAAGTGGTGGTGTGGGCAGCACCTATGGGTACCTGAAGACACAAAGCACAGGACAGTCCAAGGGGCTGCATCAAGACACAAATGGTGAAGCTGAGCTCAGCAGAAGCACATGAGCTTCGCAGCACATGAGCCATGGGGAGGATATAAACTGAGCTGCCAGCTATGCCAGAGTTAAGGGCACTTCCTACCTCCGAGGGCCCAGTCTGATAAACAGACAAGGAGTGTTCCTGCCTCCCATCCTTGCCCTGTCATTTCCAATTTGAGCAGGAGCTTTCTGGGACACTGGACATCCCTCTCCTCATACCTAACTCCGCAGAGCCCAAGGGCAGCTTGGCCTAGAACTGTTGAAACAATGTGAACAGGTCAGTAATGGCCAAGGAAATTTAACCTAATATGAAATTAATTAATTATATAAGGAGATAACTGGAGGGCCCAGAGTTTTGGGGAGCAGATTGAAGCTGATTCACTGGTTTAGTAAGAAGTGCTTGTTCACCACAGCCAGTGCCCCATAGTCTGAAAGGGCAGAACCACAAAGCATGAAGAGAATCGATTAGAGCCTGTTTTCACTGGGTGCTTGCTGGAGCCTGCTCTGCCCCTCTCTGCACAGGGTTTCCAGCTCCTGTGAATCTGTGGTTGGTTTTATAGAATTAGTTAAAAGTATTTAAACAAAAGCTGAACCTTCACACTTCTAGGATTGCAGGGTTTCAGAAAACCATCGCTCTGTTACAAGCACAACTGCTGCTTTGGGTTTTCACAGACAGTAGGACGTTTCTACCTTTTCCCAAAAGCTGGTAGAATATCCAACCATTTAAGAGTGGTGACTTGTGCCCCTCACCACAGAAGAGAGCAATATGGCACAACAAAACTGTTGGCAGTCAGGTCTGGAGCACAACGAAAACAGGACAGCAACACTCACAGGAGCTATTCTGCTCATTCTGGGAGGAGACAGCAAAAGCAAACACTGACCCAGAAAAGATATGGATTGTGACTGAGTTGACCCACAGGAGCACCAAGGCATAGAGAGGCCAGAAGTTTCCAGTGAGACATCAGAAGTCTACACAGACCCTGAGATGGGAAGGAACTGTGAAGGACAGAGACAACTGTGGCATTGACAACATAGGGAAATGAGCCTCCCCTTATCTCATGGAAGATAGAGCAATACAGTGATTAATTTTTCTTTAAAGCCCACAGGAGATTTCTCACATATAGCCTCTCATGCAGACAAAGCCCTCCGGACAGATAATCAGCACCTGAGGATCAAGCACAGGTTTGACCCTGCTCAAAAGTGTGTCAAGCTGATCACACGTTTTGCAGGACAGGGCTTTGCCATGTGCAGCTGCCACAAAACCTGTCACATCGGCACCGTGACAGCACTCACCATGAAGGGTACAAGAGTGGCTTTCAATTACATTATTCCCTCATAATTCCTCATTAAATTATTTCTCCTCTTCTCACCAGCATCCAGATCCAAGCGAGAGGGTAGAGTCAGTCTGAAGTCCCACATTTTCTGGGTCTTGTGCTAGAGTAGCTCCAGGAATGTAAGTGACTATAAAAGAGACCACAACTCTATTCCTCCTTCCCAGCTGCTAACTCAGAGGTGACTCTTCTCTAGATTTTGGGGAGTTTCTCTTTTGTTCTTCAAAGCAGGACCTCGACAACAGAGTTTACAATCAGACAGTGGTTCTGACATTTGGGGTTACATATTTGTAGGTAAATGATCTGTGAATTTTTAGGCTAAAAAGTATTAAAAACAAACTGTCACACCTCCAGATCCTCCCCTCCCTGGAGAGCCATGCAATATAGGCACACACTTTTTTCTGTCTGTGAAACACAACATAAACCTTCTGCCCCTCCTCTCCTCTTGCTCCCACTCTGATAAAGTTTGCTCTCCATGAGTCAAACACGTAGGGACTCAACTAACCCAGCACATCTTTCAAGACACAGCACAAGTCTTGTATCAACCAACAGTCTGAGGAAGGTGGTCTGGGGGGGAGGGGGAAAGACAAAAAGGAAAAATCAGTGTTGTACAGGGGCACCAGTGAAGGAGAGACAGAGTCAGAGAATGATTTTGTTCAACTGTTGAGGCAAGAACCATGGAACAGCAGGTTGGGAATGATCTGTAAGGACATTAATCTGCTGCTGAAAGATAAGATTATCTACCTGAACGCAGCAAGACTGAAGGAGAGAATCAATCAGCCCTAAAGTCTTCTCAATCCCATCAAGGTCATCAGTGGGAATTACCTCTTCTCCCCATGTGATAGGAGAAAGTGCTCTAATCTCCAATAAGGCAATTTCACAACACCACTTCTGGGGTATAAACCTCCTTGGTCATACCCTGGACTTCATGTGGCCCTGCCATCTGCCTTTCCAACCAGGAGTGTCTGCCTGAGGCAAAGCGGCCCCTTGAAGCTTTCCCAAAAGAAGGTATGAAGTGTTAAATCCCTGAACAAAACAGGTTTAATATGACTTAATACCAAGGCTGCTCTAATCATAATTACTTTCTTCAGAATTACTGCAAATTCTAATCACAGCTCTCTGCCTTTCTGTTAATTAACTGCTGCAGACAAGTCATGCCTTTAAGAATGCATGGCACTTAGGCAAGCACTATGGAAGTTGCGTGGAAAAGTGAAGATGAACATCATGCAGCCCACTGAAACCGTTTGTTTTCCAGTATGGGTGCTACAGATCTTCCTCATATTCTGGCTGAATTTTATTGATGTCCAAAAAAACTGCTGGTCTGAAAATCTGACCATTTCATTCTCTTCTACTGATTTTTAATATTTATAACACATTTATTGCAAGAATACCTAAGCAGCATTCGCTTCCATTCAATTTCTATCTTCATTCTCCCAACTTTTGACTTCTCCCATTTGAAGGAGGTAACCTATTGTTGTGGCTTAGGTGATTTACCTAAATGCTGGGAATTGAAAAGCTCCAAATCCAAAGCTTGTCAAATTTTCTAAAAAAAATATATAGATCTGAAATCCCTGGCTTGCTACAGGGAATTCTTCCATTTGCTCCCTTCTTCTGTGAATGACAGTTCTTGCACAAACACTTCTCAGAGCAATTCACCCATCCTTTCACCAGCGTGAGGCTGTGACAGTGTCACTCACTGAACTAAAAGTAAATACCAATAAATATCTGGAACTCTCAGTGCAATAACTCAGCCCCTGAGAAGGGAACCACATCCCCCTGAGGGTGCTTTAGCAATCATTTAACTCTTCATGCTACTGAATACTTGCTGAATAATAAAGCACTTAATTCATAGGCAGTTAATGTGCAAAAAAAGAGACTTTAAATTACAAAATTATTTAAAATGTTTACAAATATCTTTTTGCAATGAAAAGTGCAAGAACCAATGAGGCAAATTACCCACTCAGTGTGACTCAGCCAGCTGTGGTATCAATAGCCTTTAAGCATGCTTATTTTGAAAAGCCAGGACTACTGTGTAAACCTACTGAAGCACATGCAGCAAACAGACCATTCACTGTTTGCATATTTGCTCTGGACAGTTTAAAGAAGTAATATTAGCCCTTTCATCTGAGGTGGGAAATATTTTTCAATTCATCAAAGCTAAATAAAATCACTAGTGACATGAGTTACTTGCTGCTCTGAACAAACAAGGTGTAGTTATTCCTAACATCACCTTTGCAAGCTTTTAACAAAAAATTAGTTGACATGCTGCTGGAACAAAGGAGAAACCAAGTTCTAATTCTATTGAATATGATATCACAAACTTAGTGTCAATCAGCTACATTTCAAATAAACCTGTTGTCTGCCTGGGAACCAAAGTCCTGAAAGAGCTCTTTGCTTTAAGTACTCTGGAATTAGCGGCTACAGAAGTACCAATTACAACTTTCTTTTTTTCCCTTGTCTGCTCAGTGTTAGCCAAGTCACATCAAGTTAAACCTGCAGGAAGCAACAGAGCTCTGGCCCTGCACCAGTCAGCAAAGATTCCCTCTGTTACTAGAGCAAACAGGATTTAGTCCAGTCAGAACCATCAACGAGGAGTGGGGAAAGCCAGGTGGAAAGCTGGACAAACAGTTCTACATGCTGTCTGGAAATACAGTGCATCCTAGAGACAACAAGGAAATAATACATTTCCATCAGCACTACCTGAGCCTTACAAATTATTTCTACTGCATTATAACTTTTGCTTAAAAACTTCAGGAATCATCCAGTTCTTTCACATCACAGACAAACAGAAAGCAAAATAGTCAAACGCATAAATCAGCCTGCTGATAAGAGCAGTCACTGAGTGTTTGTTAACCTCAGCCTGTTGGCCTAATTAGTAGAACAGCAGCATATTGTGTATTCAAAGTGAGGTGGAAGAGCGAACAAAGGAGAAAGCTTTGTACTTGCTAATGATATGAGTAAGCAGAGCTCAGAAAGCAATTCAGTAGACTTTGATCCACTCAGAAAAGAGACTGAGAGCTCTTCAGGTACTTCTGACAGCACAGCCTCACCATGACTGTGTGCCAGTAACCAAGCCTCCAACATATTCCTCTTCAGTTACGAAGTTTATCTGACATTAAATTTGTTGAATGTAAGAAGCAGAAATACTGTATTCAATATATTTTATACACCCTAAACATAGCCAGGCCAAGGGGAATCAAGAGCTGATTCTAAGGTCCAAAGAGTCACAGAAGACACTGGGTCTGTTCAGCCTGGAAGAGACTGAGGGGAGACCTCATCAGACACAGCCTACAACTTCCTCATGGGGAGAAGAGCCGGGGCGGGCACTGATCTCTTCTCTGTGGTGACCAGGGACAGGACCCGAGGGAATGGCCCGAAGCTGTGTCAGGGGAGGTTTAGGTTGGATATCAGAAAAAGTTTTTCTCCCAGAGGGTGGTTGGGCACTGAACAGGCTGCTCTCCAGGGAAGTGATCACAGCAACAAGCCTGACAAAGCTCAAGAAGCTTCAATTCTCTCAGGCACAGAGTGTGACTCTTGGGGAGGGTCCTGTGCAGGGCCAGGAGTTGGCCTTGATGATCCTTGTGGGTCCCTTCCACTTGGCATATTCTGTGATTCTGTGGGTCTGCCTGTTACAGGAGGGTTTTGGTACCCGTTTCACCTCCCTGCTGTAAATGATCAGCCTGTCTGAAACAGAAGACGTGGCCAGATTTTTCATTCCTAGTCAATCTCTTATGTTCCTTCAGGGTTTCAAAATTAAATGAGCTCAGAGGGCTCTTCTCAGTCCTCAGAGTTCAGACACCCCTCCCATCCACTGAAATCCTGGTGTTCATACAGCAAAACAGAGGACTGAGGGCAGCCTCCAGCCTAGGCACTGACCACTGGCCAGCATGAACAAGATAAAGTGAATCAGAGTCACTTTCTGCTGTAAGGATGAAAACCAGCAATGTAAACCCATCAATTCACAGCAGCAACTTGAAACACACTGGCAGTTGTAAAATATCCAGCCTTGGAGCTGTGAAACACATCATCATTTCCAAGACTGGCAAAAGCTATTCATCTCACTGTGTTCTCATGACAGACATCTTTTTCCCCTCTGAGTTTCTTTTATCTTATTAGATTTTAGCTCCCATTATAGGTAGGAAAATTTTGCACTGGGGCAAAATTAATTAGTTTGCATCAAAGAAAGGCTCCTTGAAACATAACACTAATGAGTTTCATCTGCCTGATTAGAGGGCTTTGCTTTTAGGAACACTTAGTGAAAAATTTTATTTTGGAGAAATACAACATTAGAAGAATATTTAAAGCTAAAATCATTAGCTAAACAGTAACCAGGATCATGGATAAAAGATTAGGGTGGTAAACTGAGAGCAGACGTACAACTGAGAAGAGGATGCAAGTCTAGGTCAGAACAGCCTCATGAAGATTTGTCAAAGATGTGTTTGTGCAAGCAGAGTTCAGTATAATTTACAATAGATTTAGTGAACTAACACTGTGCTTCCCATATATTCATAATGCTTTTAGGGACTAAGTAGAAAAGAGTTTGGGGGAAAAGACAGTACTAATTTTTAGATAGAAAAGATGGGAAAAATGTTCATTCTGGATGAGTAAAACTCATTTTTAATATCTGGCAAACTACCTGGAAAAAATATTTGCTTCTTTTTAGATCTGTTTTCAGTCAAGAATAAATCATATTTAATCAGCTTTGGTTTGATGGATGTAAGAATTGCTCCAGAGGACAAAAGGGATTAAAGTGGGTATTTCTCATTGTTATTAAACTTCTTCACATTCACCCCATTAGTACCAAGAATTAAACAAATACAGTCTAGAATGAATTTCCTGAAAGACAAGTGCAATTTCACCTGAAAAATTACATGGTAAAAGTACTTGTCAGGGATCTGCTGGTAAATTTGGCACAGCACACCGTAAGTGACATCACAGTCCCATGCTAGGTCATTTGTGAATGACAAACACATGACATAAGCACATGTAGTAGAATATAAGGGAGCTCTCTTTCCCACGATTACATCTCCCTTCACAAACCTCTCTAGCCAGAGACTGGAAATGAAGAACTAGAAATGGAGATGTGGTGTTAGGAGAGGGCAGGCCCAAGCTGCTGGCAGAAACAGCTCCGTTTAAGAGGAGGCAGAAAGCCCACGCTTGGGCAAGGATGTGCTTTTACACAATCTCCCCATCTGTGGCCAGGCAAAGAAACCACTGTACATTTGTGACTGTGCTCTCAAAGCCAAACAGGCAGACACTGAGCAGTACAGCTACCAGGCTGGTGAAAAACAACCCAGATCTGCTGCGGAATCACATCACGAGGCACCGAGGGGTTTTGCAGCTTAAGGCAGTTACATACAAAAAGCCTTTGGACAAACGCAGTACTGAACTCAAAGCTCTTTTATCTCTTTGCCCTTTCTTTGATAAGGTTTCAGCTTGAACATTACCCCTTTTTGTCAGAATTATCTTGACCTGCAACAGGCAATACTGAACCCTTGACATCTTTATCTTTTTGCCAACCTACAACAGGAATTTAAATTTAAAAAAAATTCCTTTCAAACACCCATGTGTCCTCTTCTTCTGAAGCCATGCACAAACTGCACCTGTGCATAATCTTCCTGCCAGCCTTCTGCATCATCAACAACAACAAAGACAACTGCACCTGCTATTCACAAGCTTTTTGTTATCTTGAGGAAGAATCAAAAGGGCCCAGAGCATGTGTGAGAAGGAAAAACCTTTGTTTAATTTAATTACGTTTACTTCTTTCAAGTCAAAGCAAAGTCAGGGATCAGCAGAACAACTCGTTAATTAAATGACGACAGCAGTTCCCTAACCCTGAGTGGGCAACCACATCATGCTGTGTCACATTCAGCAGGTTCTTCAAAAAAATGTGCTCAACCTTTACACCATGGACCAAAAATAAGCCTACCTCACAGAAGGTACTGCAGTATAAGAACTCTTCTAATGCAAGATGACAGCTGTGGAGCAGCACTGTGATTATTTTCAATACTTCCATCTTGAGAGTCAGCACTGTGATTATTTTCAATACTTCCATCTTGAGGGTTGACTCCAGATCCATTGGTGAACACTGCAATAAAAGATCTGGTTCTGATCCTTAAGTTCATCATTGAGGGCACTGGTTAAGAGGGAAGCAAGCAGGGTGGGCTCAAAAGCACACAGGCACAGATGCCACCCTGACACACTGCTGGCTGCTGTCCCTACCCACCTGCTCTGGTGTGCAGAAAGGCTGGAGAAGCAGGAAAGCAGCAATAAGTTTGCCTCTTGGGGCTACACCTAGCTGCTCCTGCTGGGTTTGTCCATTGCACCTATAGCCTGGATAACTCCAACCCCATTCCAGAGCAACTCCATGCTAGTGTCTTCTGCATCTATCTCCCACTACCTTTCAGGAGTTATGAGTACTCCTCCAAGAGAAAGAGGACAAATCTTCCCTTCATTTGAGTCTGTGATTTTCCCACGTGAACAGCTCACATTGCACAGTGCCAATACGTTTAAGTACCTTGAGGACTTTCCTTGGACTTACACCATTTGTCAGCTCATAGGCAATTTCCTGTGTTTCTTTTTGTCTCCTCATAAATGTCTTCCATCTACAGAGCTCACAAAAACAGTCTTCCCTTGCTCTTCCATGCTTTCTCCATTCATTTCCCCTTTCCTATTACTTCAGCCTTTTCTGCCCACTACTACTCCTCTTTCTATTCAACCATTCTAATGGCTTCATCCCAAATGACAAAACGCAGTTTTGTTCATTCCCACCCTTATTTTCTACTCTCTTAACTGATTAAATCAAAATCTTTAATCAGGCTGGCATAAACTCAAAATGTCTTCCCATGGTTCCTGTGTCCAGCCTTCCCACCTGACTAATGAGGAAACTCTGATGTTGAATAAAAGCGTTTATGCACTACAAAGAATTTTTAATGAAAAATAAACCCTTCTGACATCACTGGCTAATTATAATGCAACATCATGACTGTATTTCAGGGCAGGATTAAAGTGTGTCTAGATTTTCCAGTGTGGTTCAATATCCGCCTATTGACAGAAGATACGGTGACTGGTCTACAAGTGGAGACCAGGAAATGATTTTTCTGATTTCATTAGAGTAATTGACAAAAGCATTTCCTTTCTTTGTAAGGTTAACAGATGGCTTGTTAAAGTTACAACTTCTTTAAACAGAGATGTCACCAAAAATGACATGCATGACAACAAAAATAATATTGATACAAGCTCACTGCAAAATTAAAATGAAGTTTGCATAACCTAAAGCACAGAATAATTAACTGCCACCATTGCAACACATTTACTTTTCTAAGATTTTCTTGGAAACGGGATGCAGTGACATAAAATGGGGGAATGCCAACATGGGATTTAAGTTACCAGAGGCACAAACATACAGTTGGTTACTGTGCTTACTCCACATGTACAAAGAAACTACCATGGATGTACAGCCATGTTACATCGAGGCTTAGGTATTAATCCCAGTAGTAACAGAGTATATTAACCACACAGAATTTTTAATTTGGAGTAAAAATATTTTCATATAAAAAGACTGAAGTCAAATTCAAGATTATAGGTTTCTACTCATGCCAACACCTGTTACAGACCTAGCAGGATTTAGTTTTCCAGGCAGGCATCAAGCAGGCCTCTTCCCCTTGTACCTAAGTAGTTATCAGCCCAGCAGTACCTGAAGTCTGCTGTGCTCATCCCACACCAGTGTGCAATACAGGCATCAACCCTACAGGACTCTGCTTTCACCTCTGGCAGGTTCAAGACCTGTGCAAGGCAAGCTCTTGCAACACCTGAAACCCTGAAACTGCCTCACCGTGATTTGGCTCCCTGAGCCTCACCCCTCTACCAGCAAAGAACAAGGGGAGGGGGCAGGTGAATTTAAAAAAAAATAAAAACAAATCCAGCAATATTAGTATTGCCCACCTGTGGCCTTTAGGACCTCACATTCACCTTAAACATGTCTCAGTTCCACAAGAGCAGGAAAAACTAAAAAGTATATTCAGCTTTGAAAATAGAACACTTCACCGATGTCAGACATTTGGTAGGTGAAGCACATTAGCTATTCCACTTGGAGACATCCAGAATGCTAACATAGTTACTCATATTTAATACCTTTCTCCTTCAACATAACACTTACTATTTATCTTGTCAATTCTTCCAGGTTTTTCCCTGTTTTCTTTCTCTCTCCAGTATGCCTTCTTCATTTTTCTTTCTCTAGTATTACTGCCTTATTTCTCTTCAAAACATCCTACCTCTGCTACCTTTCCAAGCGTGCTCTTTTGCACTAGTCTTTGTATAAATTTCAGCTCTCAGACTTGACTGAGACATCATTAAGACTAACATCATGCAGCTAACTCCCAATGACCCAGAAGAAAGAAAGAAAATTAAACCCCAGTGGGTTTTTCCCTGGATTTGTTTTCTTCACAGCAACAATTCAGAAGCAAATCTGTTCTCTTATCAATCTTAGATGTCAGCTCGTGTTATATAAAGAGGTAAATAATTGAATCAGGGAGGCAAATAAAAGGATGGACAGTAGTATTTCCCGTTGCAGAACCTCTGTTGATAGCTATTGGAAATAACCTGGTTTGTTTGAGCAGCCTGGTAATGTCAGGTTCGCTCAGCTCACATCTCATCAGCTCTGACTGAGGGGCTTTGCTCACTGCGGGGCTGACGGGGAGCAAAGCACAGCCCCTCGCTGCTTCTGCTTGCCTTCACATGAAGGATTTTTGCAAAATTGTATAACATTACAGCAGACTGGTTTTTGCCCCAGGTGTAGCAGGTTTTTCCTTTCTCACTGACTTTGGCAGAGCACATGAAATTCATCATCCTCTCCAAAAAAATGAACAGCAAGCATTATAAAGGAAAAAAATGACATTTGATTTTGAGGGGAAAATAAAGGATATGCTGAGGAACTGCTGTGGCCAAGAGATTCTGCTCTAGGATAAAAAAGCAAATTCTTCAGTAAAAAATATGAGAGATACTGCTGCTTTTGTAACTCCCAGTAGCAGCCAAAATAGTGGGAAAGAACAGAGGTTTTCAAAGCAAACAAAACCACATTAATACATCCATACCTTTTAATGCCAATATAATAAACTGTGAAGGTACTTCACTTAGAAATAAAGATTGTATTTTGTTCTTTTGCATTCAGCTTAGTTTCAGTGAAAGGTGGTTGTAATAGGTCAGTCGTAACAACACGTAATCTTACAGAAAAATGAAACACCATGGCAGTTACAAAAAATATGAACTAAAAGAGTAGTGACAGAAAATTAAGAGAGCGGAGTGACGTAGATATAGAGAAGAATAGAAAAGAACTTTCCAGCATATTGGGTTTCCTGCTTTAGTCTGCCAGAAAGGACAGGTTTGCATTATGAGTAAGAACAGCACCAATCATCTCCTTGCACTGCCAAGGGAGCAGAGGAAGCATTCAACGTCATTGCTTTGTTCCTCACAAACCAAATTTATTTGGTTTGATGGTGCTTTGTCCCACCAGGAAGAAGTTACTATGTGGGATAAAGATGCCAAATGTACATAAAAGGCAAGCTGAAAGAATTGTCTTTGAATGAAATTCTTAGATGGATTTATGAAACCTAATTTAAAGTAAGGCCTTCCAGTTTGCTTTCTGCCTCAGTTTTCCAGGTATTTATGCCACAAATCACATCCAGCTCTGTCCAAGAGGGCCAAGTTCCTGCTACTTTAGTTCAATGCTTCTAATACCCACTTTTGTTCAGAGCTGTGCACAAAGCAATGACAAGTACTTCTCCTTTTTCCCCAAAGGAGGATGTTACAGAGTTAACCAGATCTTTAGTCTGGAAGAAAGCTGCTCACCTGCTTGTAGATAGACAACCATCTGGCCCAGATAGGTCTGGCTTGCCAGTCTGTGTCAAAAGTACAGCTGGGAGACAGAATCCAAAAAAAGAACAAACCCAAAAACCAAACACCTCCCCAGCCCTCCCTGACCTCCCCCCTATAAATTCCAACCCCACCAAAAACACAGATACACAACAGTCAAGGAGCACAGGCTGAGGGAGGTCCCTGCTGGCAGGGTGATGAAATACATGTGCACCATTTCCAAACATCATCCATCTGCTCCTAGGAATAGTTTCTTCCCCATCTGAATCCCAAAACCACAGCACAGTTACTTTGCATCCACCTTGGCACCAGCCTCTTGCTCCCAAGGGCAGTGCTGCCCCTCCCACACAGCATGCACTGCACAGGTGTGGCTGCTTCGTGGGCAAAGGGGGAATCCAGTCTCCATTTCACCATGTTTATCAAGGGTAAAAATTCCCAGCATACCTGAATCACCATTCTGCTGGAGCAAGGCTCACTGACCATTCCTACAGCTTCTTCTACTGCAGATGAGCAGGAGGATGGGACATCAGTAATTTTTTCTACCACATGCCAGGCATCAGGTATCAATAATTATATCAGGGAAATAATGTATATCATCTCGTTGCAATTAGTGACACATTTAAGAATTCAGCCAACACTGGATATTAGTGTATTGAAAGAATAAGGAACAAAATAAAACAGATCTTGTCTCAGCTTTTTTTGTATATTATATTACACAGCTGCTGCAAAATTTCAACTGCAATGAATTTCAAGAGACACAAAACAGAAATAATTCTTCACGATGTTGGACCATCATAAAGACACTTATGATACACTTGGGGATAAACGAAGCTAAAAAAAGTTTCAGCTACTAGATGAGACACACATTAATCTCCAGAGATAGAAGTGACTATGCAAAGAAAGCACTAGTTAAAATAAATATCCAGTGAAGGCCACCATATTTTACAGGACACAGACATTATGAAGAAATTCAATTTTCCTCTTACAATTGACACACTTGAGAGTAACAGACATTTCCAGTGGCTCAGAAAACAAATACAACTGACACTAGAATGAAGGAAAGCATACAGGGGGGTTTTAAAAAAAGAAACTTTATTACAAATCTGTAGGTTTAAGAAAATATCCAAAAACTGTCAAAGTAGTATGAAAAATGCTGTCATCTGATTCACAGCTACCAGTTTTCTCCAACAAACACAGCATACAAAAACTGATAGAAACCATGGCAATTGGTTTTGGCAACACAAGTCAGATATTTATGTAATTCCAAATCCTCTGCTGACAGCTAAGCTGCTACTGGCAGCTCAGGGGAATGATTAAATTGCACTGGTTTTGAAAACTGGAAGTTGGGATGAACAAGTTATATACATATACACATGCTGCATTTTACCACATGTCCAGGTAACTCAGGGCAAACAAAACATGGCCCAGCAAAATACTTACAGTCTTAAAAACCTGGAGAGCCAGGGAATGTGTGTATATGGCATTAAGTTATTCTCTATGCTCTGGTTCCCATTTTCTTTAACATCTCAAACCTAATAAAGACCAATTGTTTTCCATTCTCATTTACAGAAACAGTGAAGCTGATGTGCTGCTGTACTGTCTTCAGACTCAAAACATTTTGGCTGCACCACATAAAGGTACAGGATCTAAAAATGCAAGGCAGTTAAAACATCATATAATTAAAAGTGGGATTTTTAGAAGATTGTAGACTGAATTTCCTGGAAGTGACCTAACGCCTTAAGCTCCCCTGAAAAACATGACATTTCTTTTGTCATTCAGAGATAACTTATACAATAAAAGAATGAGGAAAGAACCAATATATGTTACATTCCTAAAGTGAAGCACAAACTACTGTAAAAAAGCAAAAAGTCTGCAAGTACACCAGGGATTAAATCCAAACCTGTCCTAAAACTCTTAACTGGCTGCAATGGCTGGAAGCAGCAGCACAGCCCATTGGTAACAATATTCTCAAATCCTTTGAACTGAGACTCCACAGCTCAGAGTTGCAGTGTAGAAGAGGCTTCAGTGGAAGAAGTGTGAAGATTTTAAAGGAGCAGGATGAAACATTTCAGTTACAATACCTGTTCAAGGTACTGATATTATCTAAAAAAAACCCCTGACGACTTTGTATAACTTAACTCTGTTTTTATCAGGTGCTTGAAGGGGATTTTCTATTGAGCAATCCTCCTTTAGCCAACAGCAACTTGAAGAAACTAGCACCATGTCAAAAAACTACACGGTGCATTTCATTCATTTTGCTGTTTCAACTTAAGTTGAAAAGCACAGAATTGAGAGTTACTCAAAGGAAACTATTCTGCAGGAAAGCAACTAAAAATCAACAGTCTCTCATTGCCGGAGCAAACAGGATGGAAGATGCAGAGCTGAATTTACAGCAATTTCCTTCCCCATGCAGAACAGATTAACCCTAGGTCAAATAGGGCTACCTGGAACATTTCTTAAAAGCCACCTGCTGGTAAAGAGGTTGCCTCATTCTCCTGCATTTACCAAAAACTTGATTTCCGAAACACTGTAATGAAACAGTTAAAAATCTTCATTCCAAAGAAGGAAAATATTTCATGTACGTTCCTAGGTGTGAACCTTCAGGCTTGGGAAACGTTTTTCTAGATTGTCAGCAAGTGTCTGGTCAGCCTCACGCAGGACTTCAAGGAAACTCTCCACCTGGAAAAACACACACACAAAAAGAAAACAAAAACAAAAACAATTTGCATGGAACACAGAATCCTTACATTGGTACACGGGGTCCTATTTATGTACCTTCCCAGCAAGAGCAGCCAGCAGCAGCCACTGCAATGAATAATGAAAAATGTTCCACAAGTATCAACCTTCCTCTTAACCCCACAATTTCAGTCAGTCTAAATTTTTAAATGTTACCACCTTCCTCAAACTCTTACTTTCTTGTTTAAAAGTACACAAAAAGAAGCTCCCTATGAAAAACATTTAGAATAATTCTTCTGCAAAAATGTACAAAAAAAATTTTCAGCTAGGAAAAATTTTCAGACATCCATTCATTTCAGCACAGTTTGACCTTTTTATCAGCTGATGATCTTGGCAAAGCTTTGGCTGAAGTAAGGCAGAAGAGACAGAGGGGTAGGACTGTCTGGAACTGGAATGTAGTACCTGTGCCTGAGCAATTCTGTCCTATTTGTACCTCGTATTTGGAAAGGTCACCCAAGCAGTACTTTTTCGTCTCTGTCATAGACCTTGTCATACACTCACCGATGCGAAATACAGAGGTAAGAGGTTCTGAAATGCACAGGAACATGTCTGTTCATTCAAATGTCCCTGATGCAGTCCTTCTATAGTATTTTCCTGGAAAATAAAATGAGAAATACAACTAGCATGTCATCAGCAGTTGTCAGAAAAACAAACTCAAAATTGTGCACAGTGTCTACAGTATGTGCTTCATTCTTAAAAATGGGTAAAACAAACAGAACTTACAGTTCTCAGAGAAAGACAGACAGAGATGATATAAAAAAGTGTGAAAAGCTCACACATCACAAGTCTCTTAACCTGAATGCATCCATAATAAAAAACCTCCAGCTGAGAAGGTGAGTTTGATAGTATTTCCTTCTCTTAAAATAAATTGACTTTCATTCAAAAGAAATGGCAACATATACCTAGAAGATTTAACATACAGAATCTTGGCCGTGAAGGCACACACCTCAGAAAACCTGTGTCCCTGCCCTCTCACACACTTGTTGGTATTCATCTTCTGATCAATTCTCTAAGGAATTCCCAGTACACAACTGCACTTGCACAGAAAAACACATTAACATCTCTTTTCTTGTCTATCCTGCAGAAATCCCTCTTAGAATTTTGTTTATTCCTACCTTAGTTAGTTCTTGAAGCATATTTGAAAGCAATTCACAGCAAATATCCTTCAAAATTTTTAAATGGAAATCTTCCTCATTTATTTCAGTCCTTCCGGTCTCTTCTTGCTCAGACTCCTTGGAGTTATCAACAGCTCTCTTCCCACAGCCCTCCATGTATTGTAAGATACGAATCAAGCTCCCAATCAGAGGCATATCTTAATATAAAGTAACAAGAAAATTGAACTTTAACACTGAAAATTCTTCCCTATCCTTTCAAGGCATTAGACTTTTGAAACATTCCAGCAGATTTTATACAAAAGCTATAGGAATGTATATTCTGACAGTGCTGTGTTTTGTTACTCAAAGATCATTTTAAAGAAGCCAAGTGGAAATGTAGTAGAAAACCCTAACCATTTTTCCTGCAAGCTAATCTGTATCTATAAAAACTATATGCCTGTGGTAAGGAGTATGTGAAGGAAAATGTCTTTAGTAGTAATGTCTTTCTGCTGCAAATGACCCTCAATCACATTCCCAAGACAGGCTTTTAATTCTAAAGAATGAATTGAAAAGTAACAAGGAATAGACAGATTAAAGTAAGTGCAGAATCTCACCATACTGAAAAAAAAAAGAAAATTACTGTCAAGTCCTCATATTTTAGCAAAGATGAATTCTGTGATTTTCATTAATTTACCAAAAGGAGAAGTCTGAGCAGAATCTGTAGTTTCTGGTTCTGTTACTCCTCAGAGATATCCAGAAACTGAACTTTGGGTTAAGTGTGATTTTGAGTCACCAGTAAAGAGTCTCACTGTATTCAAATATATCACTGCACTGAACCACCTTTCAACCCACATAAGGTCAATTATGAACATAACTTGAAAAGAAATAAAAAAAAAAAAAATAGTAACACAAAAAAGCACAACTTGCTTTTCCTCATCCTCGTGTATTCTTGCTCTGTCTGTGATGCAAACATAGCAGACAGCACAGACAAAATAGAGGCCAATACAGTCTTCTGCTCCTGCACAATGATCGGTGGATCATCTGGCTGGCAAAGCTCCTGGCAAACAAGGTCATAAAGCAGACTCCAAGTCTCTTTTCCTCCATCAGGAGCCTGCACTTGAGAAGGAAAAAAGAGAACCCACCAATGCAACAAATTTAATCTCGGTACGTGAATTACTTCTCTCCCCATTAAAAATCTGGTGATCCAGAAGTTATGGCCACTCTCAGTCCCATCACATGTAGCAATTCAAGTGTCTTACCAATAGCCTGGACACCCTCATCCACCGTGGTCAGGAGCTGCAGGATATGCATATAAACATCAAGTCCTTCTGGGTTATCTGATCTACACAGAACAAGCGAAAAACAAAGACATTAAAGAGCTAATTAGTGAGTTTATATTCTACGTGCATTGGACACAGAGAAGCCTATCAGTAATCACTGCCATTCTCTTTGCTACCAAACTAGCTAACTTGTTTCAAATTGTAACATATCCTAGTGATCTATCAAACAGTGATGATCCCACTAAGATTGAAATGTTCAGATGCAGGCCTTACAAGGTTAGAAGGAACCTCCCCAGCCATGAAACTGACAAGAAATCTCACATACCGGACTTGCTTGGCTGCTTCAAGTATACAAGGCACAATCTTAAAATCTGGAAGTTCTTCAGGGGAATCATCTACAGATGGTCCCACAGACTGACAAGTGCCGTTTTTAATCCAGTTTAACATCAGCTCTTCATCCAGATCAAAGAGTTTGTCCACCACTTCACCCACTTTTACCAGTAAGTCAACTGTACAAGAGAGGATGTGTAAGTTGTAATGAGACTAAAAATGATGAGCAAAAATTAGCTCACAAAATGTTAATATATACAAGTACTCAGAATAAATTCAGTACTGAAATATATTCATTTTCTCCATGACTACTACAGGTTGCTATGTTTAATTCCTTTGTACAGCATAAACCAGGTGTAGAGCTTGATAAATAGGGATTGTTGGAATGCCCACTGACATCTCCAACGGTGTCTTGCCACAGGTGAAGAAGGAACTTTGTTCTACAAAGAGACTTCACGCTCCTGAAAAGTCCTAACTTCTGCTTCTTAAGTAAAACTTTACAAGATTTGGCCCTAGATATGCAGTTAGATGCTAATATTCCACCTGCCAATCTGCATTTTACTTACACAGATCTGTAATTTTAACTGGATGGGGCAGAATTTGTAAGCATTGTCATTAAAAAAATAATCAAAAAAATTGAAAAAGCTAAATTATTAGGATTCCTTGACAAATTGTAACAGCTGTTACAATTGAGCTGGATGTGAAACATAAATGGTATTCAAAGTATTTGCATTTTTAGGCGTGCTTGGTGTGGTTTTTAACTAAATAGTTCTAAGAGAGATCTGCACACTATTGACTGCATACCCAAAGCCTGTGCAATATTCAGCTGCCATTTGGAGCAACTGAATCAGTCCTCTGGTTCACATTCCACAAGTATGGCAGTTTTAAAACTGGTAAATACATATATTTGAAAAAAAAAACTAAATTAGGTTTTGTTTCAAGGTTCAAAAATTACATATGTATATCTCTGAACAAGGACTGTCCTTTTCTTTCTTGTGACAAATGACAATTTCTTCTATTACACTTATTTTGAATCCCCACAGAGCTTTCTTCTTCCTTCATGCCTGCTGTTTGTATTGGTTTTATATATATTTACAAACCTGCAAAGGCAGGATAAGTTTGTTTCAGTGTCCTTTAAATTCATGAAGTTTCCTTTATTTTTAAGAAATTCTCCCAACTGAAAACATTTGTCTTTGAATTTGCAAACTTCAGTTCTTCTTTTGTTTCTGCAAACACCCACTAATACCTAACTTGTTTTGGCAACTTACCATTTGTAGAGCTGGACATGATAAAGCAAACACAGTCATACACGGAAGGGTTTTCTCGGATTCTCTCAACCCAGACATTGGCCACCTCAGGCTGGGACAGGCAAGTTAACAACAACCTAGACAAGAATTCCCCATTTAACAAATTGGAAGCCAATTCAGTTCATTTTAGCTGTACAAGTGTAAATCCAAAATAATGAGAATGATGTGACAGAAATGGGAATCTAGCTCACGGCAAACTGATTCCAAGACAATGCAGAAACAATAAAAGATGAGAGGATAACAAAACAATGAGCCCACTTGCCAGTTTTCTTCACAGGCCTCAGAACATAGCAGAACTACATTAATGATGCATTGGTTTCTGAGATATCCTACCTGCTTGTTTCCAGAAGAGTTGGGGAGTCTGAATCACACAAACGCTGCAATAGCACTTGGCTTTAAGCAGAAAATGCAAGGAAAAAAGTTAACAAAATCTATACTTGTTTAAAAAGCAAGTATAAAAAGGCAATTTCATAGCTGCAGCCATGTTCTGAGATTAAAAACAGCTTTTCCTAACTGTGCATGCATTTACAGTGTTTCAAGACTGCCAAGCTTAGAAATTAAAGATCAAAGAACTTGATTGGTAATTAAAATAAAAATACAATAGTGGTCTGTACACTTTTTTCATTCACTGAACGCTGCCCACACAAAAAGGATCAGCCAAAAACGTGTAAATGAAAATAAGGCTTGGCAGGTAAACTTAGATCCTTCTATAACATATTTCACGATTGTGGGTCCAGAGAAACAGTACTTGCACACATATGAAGCACATATACACTTACCCAAGATTCTCATCTTTACTAATGGACATGCATATGTCTTGGAAACAGGCCATATTTCCTAATATTCCCACACAGATTTCCTGGAAAGTCATAACACAGTATAATGAGGCGACTGCAACATAGTCCACGGTTTCAATTCCAGAGCAGCAAGACAAAAGTAAGAGAGGTTCAAAGATGGTGGTAGCACCTGCTGGATAACATGTTTAACAAAGAGAAAAAGCTGCTGCACAACAGCAACTGCAGATGAAGGGAGGAGTGAGAATGTGTGAGAGAAACAGCCCTGCAGACATCAATGTCAGTGCAGAAGGAGGGGGAGAAGGTGCTCCAGGTACCAGAGCTGAGATTCCCCTGCAGCCCGTGGTGGGTCAGCTGTGTCCCTGCAGCCCATGGAGGTCTGTGGGGATGCAGAGATCCACCTGGAGCCTCTGCAGGACCCCACACTGGAGCAGGTGGGTGCCTGAAGGAGGCTGTGACCCCACAGGAAATCTGTGCTGGAGCAGGATCCTGACAGGACCTGTGGCCCCATGGAGAGAGGAGCCCATGCTGAAGCAGGATTGCTGGCAGGACTTGGGGGGACCCACAATGGAGCAGTTTATGAAGAACTGTAGCCTGTGGGAATGACTGATGCTGGAGAAATTCATGGAGAACTGTCATCCACGGGAGGGATTCCATGCTGGAGCAGGGGAAGAGTGAGTTGTCCTCCCCCTAAAAAGGAAGGAGCAGCAGACAGAATGTGTGATGAACTGACTGCAACTCCCATTCCCTCTTTCCCTCTGCTGCTCAGGGAAAGAGGGAGCGAATTAGGAATGAAGTTGAGCCTTGGAAGAAGGGAGGGGTGGGAGAAATGTTTCTGAAATTTGGGGTTATTTCTCATTATCCTGCTCTGATTAGATTGGTAATAAATTAAATTGATTTCCCCAAGTTGAGTCTGTTTTGCCTATGATAGTCACTGCTAAGTGATCTCTCCCCATCCTTATCTTGACCCATGAGCCTTTCATTGTATTTTCTCTCCCCTGTCCAGTTAAGGGGCAGGAGTGACAGAGCAGCTTTGGTGGGCACCTGTCATCCAGCCAGGGTCAACCCACCACACCCTTTCAGGTCGGACTAAACAAGTTCATGACCATTTCTGTTCAGAAATCATAAAACAAGTCATGAGCAAAAAAGGCCAGACTACTGTTTTTTATAATAGGTCTTATAACCAGGTTTGATGAACTCAGTCCTCCATCAGTTTACAGAGGTGAGCAGACATGTATCACTGAAATACTTACTGATTAGACCACATTAAAAACACTGCGAAAAAGCATTTTAAAATTTGATTTTGCATTTTCTCCTGGTTCCTGTAATACATTCAAACATGCAAAGGGAGGATAAGCCTAAGCGCATGTATAGAACTACTATTACTGCTATTTACACAGCACAGCTTTTTGACAGCCCGTACTTACAGTAAGGCGAGGGCACTTTGACTTTGCAAAAACTCCCATGAATATATCAGGGGCGTTGAACTCCTGAAGAAATAAAGCAACATCCTGTGGAAAAAGTGAATGAAGAAGTAAATAGACCTCTATAATCTCCAAAAGCAATTCAGACCCTTTCTCACAGCACAAGGACTGGATCAAAGAGATTTCAAACTCGCTACGAAAAAATTGTTATTTGCCAATAGTGAACACTAATAATCCTTGTTTTTCAATGAGAGATCAGCAAGCCCCTCTGGTGACTCAGGATGCCAATGATTTGCTGTATAATGAGCCCAAATGACACATTTTCAGGAAAAATTTCTTTTGCTCTCTATCCCAACAGAGGGTCAGAGATACTAAGTCAGAATCCTATAAACACCATGTTTTAAGACATCACCCTTACTTACGAAATGAAACAAGTGAAGGGGTTGCCTTTAGATCAGACCATGCAAAAGAGGAAATCTCCTCCTCATTCTACCACATGAGTTCTCTATTTGGGAGTAGTTCCATGTTTATTTAAAAAATCTGAACAAGCCAATAAAATAATAGTACTTTAAAAAAGATATATATATATATATCTTACTTGAGAATTTGTTCCAGCATTTGAGAACGCTGAGAAAAATGCCAAAAAAAGCTGTGTTACGTTGCCACTGCAAGTCTGCATTTAAACTTTGGGAGGGTGTTTGTCTATCAGAGCACACTGTGCTTACAGCAGGGCGCATTACAGGTGCTGGAGGGAAACACGCCTATGTCGAGAGCTGGCCGACGCTGCCCCGGCCCGGGGGGCTCTGCGGAACACGCGGGGCAGAGCACGGCTCCTACCTCGTCCATGGACATGTCCCACACTTTGCAGATGTCGTTCTCCATCTCCTCGTCCAGCTCGGTGCGGGGTCCCTGCGGGCTGGCGGCGGGGCCCGGCTCGGCGGGGGCGATGACCTGGGGCAGGGGTGAGGGGAGAGGGCAGGGCTCAGCCCCCGGGTATCCCCGGTGTGTCTGCGGGGCTGGGCCCGGACACGGCCCGGCCAGGCCCGGCCCCCCCGGCCCCGCGCAGGGCCGCGCCTCCCC
>JAWWEE010000158.1:13872039-13900455 GCA_035221455.1 Xenops minutus
CCTTATTGGAGGATGTGGTGATCGGAGGATGTGTTTATCGGAGGATGTCATTACTGGAGGATGTCTTTCCTGGAGGATGTGTTTATCGGAGGATGTCTTTACTGGAGGATGTCTTTACTGGAGGATGTCTTTACTGGAGGATGTCTTTACCGGGGGATGCGGTGCTTTGCAGCCGCAGGTGTGCCGGCGGCAGAGGCCACGCTAGTACTTGCTGGGCAGCCCCTTGGGGCGGTATCGGTTCGGGTCCCCGCCGCGCCGCCCCCACTCGTTCGCCTCCTGGTCCTGCCGGGTGTCCTCGGCGCCCCTGCCGCTCACGCCGCTCTGCCAGCCCTCCCGGGCGTTGCTGCCAAAGGGACACGGGACACCTGAACCCCCGAGCCAGGCTTTTCCCCGCGCCCCGCACCGTGAGGTGCGAGCGCATCCTTATCCCTGTCTGAGAGCCCGCATGGGACCCCCGGCTGCTGTGTCGGGAAGGGAACCAGCCAGGAAAGAGAGGTCCTTGTGATAGGACCAGAGATGCAGAGCAAGGAGCCTGCCTCTTGAGCACAAGAAGAAGAACAAGAAGAACAAGAAGAAGAACCTCATGCTCTCGTGGGAGGAGAGACACCATTCCTGTAGAGACAGGACCTGCATCCCCTCCCCTCTGCTGCCCTTCTGAGTACAACTCGAAAAGAATTTCACTCCAGCTGCAATGCCTGGATCCCTCGTAACTCACTGTTAACAAGCCAAGCACGCTCTGTTACCTGATCACTTTCGCTGCCCAGGCACCACCAGGTCCTCTCCGGGCAGCGTCGTGATTCCCACGAGCATGGAAGTATTTGTCAGCACCTTTGTAATTTGCCTCACGCATGTCCCGGTATGCTCTCAACATATCCCATGATCCTGAAGAAACCGGAGAAACAGAAATGATGTTGACTTTAAAAATTCACACAGAAATGGCTTAGTACCATTTCAGCCAGGAGCAGAGAGGCCCACGGAGCAGTAACACAGAGGCACTTCTCCACATCAGCCTTGGCACAGAACTCTGCCCTCAGAAAGCATCTGGGGGAGCTGATCAAGGCCCTCTTCCAGCAGCAGAAACCAGCTGCGGATCTCCCAGCTCCGAGGGCTGCATCCTGTGCTTGGGGAGTGGGTTCCTGAGAGAGCAGCTTACCTCCCGCTGCATCCCGGACAAACTTTCCAGCATCGCGCAGTCTGTCAAATACGCTGGCACTTACACACACAGTGGAGAGCAACAGGAGGCACACACAGAGCCTCATGGTTCCCAGCCAAGTCCGACACAGAGCTGTGAGACAATCAGAGAGATGAGCAGTTCTGCAGCACCTTGGAGAAACTGCTGGCATTGCATCCACCACACCCACAGCTGTGCCCGGGCAGCTGCCCAGGGCTCCCTGCTATCCCTGCAAGGAGTGGTGCCACAACAGAGGCAGATGCACATGAGAAACTTGCATTCCAGCATTCCCTGCTGCTCCTGTCAGAGAAGCCCCACATACTAAAGCATTAGCCCTGTTCCCAAGTACCAGCTCAAAACACTGCATTATAGCTCACAAATTGAGCATGTCACTCACCACTGCAGAAACGCAAAGCCAAAGAAGATGGAGATTGTCTCGTGCTCTCAGAGAGGGTATTTATAGAGGAAACTGTAAAACATATCCAAGGCTGGGAATTCCCCACTACTACCCCACTTCAATCACAGAAATCATTGGATTGGAAACCTGCCCCTGACCTTACTGAAAGTGCATCTCTGCTGTTACACAACTTTTTGGACAGTATGTGGTGCTTCTTCAGCTGTCCTTGGAACTATTTGCTCCTCATAACAAGCAGACTGAGAAACTGACTTGAAGACTGAAATGTTCTGTGTGCTTGAAGTGTTACACTTGACTTGAGGGTGACACTTTTGTTTGGCCATTGTGCTGGACAGACCTTGGAGGTGAAGGTGCCTGATTGTCTGCATGTCAAAGCACAGGGTCAGGTCTGTGTCTGTTCACAAGGAAGAGTCAGCTGTGTTACCAGGAGGGCTGCAGGAACTGCTAAATGAAATTCCTGTGCGTGCTGGGATAACCAGATGAATCCCAGAGCTGATTGAATGGAAAACGTGTTCTCTTTGCTCCATTGCAAAGCAAACTGCATACACCTACGTCCCTGCCCATAATGTGCTAAAATAGCACCACCACCACCCCTCCCATAAAGAGGGTCTGAAGGGTTCGTCCTGCCTTGGCTTGCTCTCAGACCCTTCTCAAGGGACTTCCAGCCACCCTGCTGCAACAGCAGCTCAGTGGGACTCAGGTGGGCTTAAACTAAGGAGAGCTTTTGATGCAGCAGTAAACATTTTGCCTAAGGGGAAGTTCAGATCCGTACAGCAACAACTCTGCTAGATTTTAAGACTGATATATTAACTGGCAAGCCCTATTGGCATGGCTCACAGTTTGAATACCCACTGTGCTCTCCCTGCTTAGGAGCCTGCTTGCTTCCCTTGCTTAACACCTGACCCAACCTTTTCCCCTGCAGGAAGCTCCCTGTTCGAGTGCAGTTGCACTGCAGAGAGAGTGTGCAGAAAGTCTCCCCACTGTGTAGTCTCACACATGATTTAACAAGTCTAAGAGAGTTTTACATTCTCCTCAGAAGAGTTATAGGTAGTTGCCCTGTTCAAAACTCTGTCACTTTAAACAATTTGCTGCTGGAGCTGCAGAGCAGAGGCATGAAAGAGGTTCAATAAAACTAATAAAGTGCCAGCAGGTAGCTCCTTGGACATTGCTGGACTTCAGCCAAGAATTTACCTTAAGAGGAGATATTTTCCACAGGCAGGCCTGAAGCAGCAGGACAGATTGTCTGTAGTACCTTGTATCTCTGAATGTAACAATGTGCAAGGAGAATCTAAGCCCTAACACAATGGAACCTCACAAAAAGCAGGGGGCAGACACATAATTTTGTCCCCTGCCACCCATGAACCCAGTACTTCCCCATGTAACAACAGCTCAATTACTGCAGGGACTGTGTTTTGCTGCAACTCTGTTCACATCCTGGTTGCAATCTATGTCAAAAGCTATGTCGCAACCTATGTCCTTACAGTACATGGCAGCTCAAATTCCTTCTCTGCTGGCTGTAAGTGACCCTGACACCCTTTCAGTTTAAAAAAAGAAAACAAAACCAAAACCCCCTGGAAAATGACTCCTGTAAGTTAGGGTACAAGCACATGCCATTTTGCTCTGGACCTGGAACAGAGCATTGTCTTCAAAACTGACTTAATGAACTTTTCCCTACAAGAGCTCAGGCATTTTGGACCATAGAGAATATCTCTGAATCTTATGCCATGTTTCACATTCTCTCCAAACCAACATTTTCTGCAAAGAGCAAAACATGCAAATAATTGCAAGAAAATAGGTGCCGGAGGGGATCTTTAAAAGAAGTCGGAGTGTATACCCTGGACTCGTCTCCAACAAGGACAACAATGGTGACAATGCTGGAGCTCCCTATAGTAACCAAGATAAAGCTCCAGCTTTGTACTCCTGCAGGGAACAGCCCGAGCCCTGCCTTCCCGTATCCTCTTGGCCTGCAGTCCGGGTCACAACCCCTGGCTCACAGAAACAAGCTGCAGCCAAAACTGCTGCTTGCGCAACGCAAGCAAAGCTGCCTCTGAGCATGGAGGAAGGGTTGAACAGAGCATTTCTATCTGACTTGGCAATAAAACTGGCTGCACGTGCACACTGGGGAAACAACACATCGAGGGGTGCCCAGAGACCATTTCCTGGGTTTGTACATTCTGATGTAATTAAAATAAAATGCAACCCCTTACTGGTTGCCCTTTAATTCTAAATATCTCTAAATGCAAACTAAGTTCCAAAAACATTCCACAATTTTGCAATCTAAGAAAATTTGAGAAAAACAATGAGGGGAATTTCCAGCTCAGGCACAATAAAAGATAGTTACTCCTTATTCCGGGAAGGACCATTACATTATCTGTTCACATGTGCAGTATTTCACTTCTGTTTTGCCATGCTGTTGAATATTTACTAGCATTCGCCTCAGGTTTACAAACATTTAGAGCAACTGCAGACTTGTCTCCTTTCAAGAAACAGACTGAAAATGCAGATAGTTATCTGAAATAAAATTTACTTCCCCGTAGGTTTTAATGATGATTCTAATAGTGAAATAATGTTTGAGAAGGGTTTGATGCTTTTTTCTTTCAAAAAACCCCACCATCACATTTTCTATTTAAAGCTGCTCCAGGCAAAGCCCCCTTTATTCATGTCTGCTTTTCAAGGGCCTCTTCCATCACCAGTGATTCACAAAAGCCAAAGATGAGGTGCAGCTCATCTGCCCCAGCACAGTGGGGCGTGCTCAGATGGCTGAGAGGAGCTGGTCTAGGGTCCACAGCTTTAGGATGATGGCCTTGCTCTGTGCAACTTCAACTTCTGAACAGAAGACCATTTCATTTCACAGTCCCTTCACCTTACCCATATGAGATGAAACCAAACTGATCCAGAATAGGAAACAGTGATTTTCCAACTCTTCTTCAGAAAATAAACTCTTACTCTTTACTGATAGCCAAGTTAGTTGAAATCATCAACACAAGCTCACTTAAGACATGAAATTTGAAAAAACACTCCCCATTATGTTATCTATATGACCACTCTGACACAAAAAAGGCTCTAAAAAGTTATGATTTATTGTAAAAAAAACCAAAATAACACCAACCCTCACTCAAAATTAACCAAGTGTACAAAACTCTCACAGAAGTAAGCAAGAGACTGATGTGTACAGAAAACACAACAAGCAAATAAAATGAAACCATTATGTATGGAGATAAGCAAGGAACATTCTTGGAAGCCAGAAATTCATCTAAGGCAGACAACAGGAGCACCCAGCTACAACTCCTCTACATCACACACTGTATGAACTGAGTTAGGTAAAAAGGACAGCCACTGAAGTATCAGCACCTCACCTGGCAGGAAGAGAAGAGGAACCAACAGCAGCTGGTGGGTATCTGGCTTCCATTCCAAGCCTTACTGGAGGAGCAGCAGGTGTTTCTGATGGCACAAATCCTTCTGTTTTCAATGTCAGAATTTAAATGCCAAAAGATTTAAGGTTTTCTTTTTGAGAAATAGTTCTATATTGACTTTTCCACAAGCAACACTATTAATGGATGAAAGTCTGCCACTAATTGTCTTCCTGTAACTACACTTTGTTTAGTGAAGTAACCAACACTCCACAATGAAATCTTTCTTGGCATCAAGATGAAATAATCAGACTGCATCTCTCAAAAGGCTGAAAGCTATTATTACTAAGTCGTATTTTTATGAGAAACATTAGGACAATGCTTTATAAAAAAATTTTCATTTCATAACAAAATTATAAATTTTAATAAAATTTAGTTCCAGTGAATGCATTAACTTTTTACTTAAATGACATTTGTGAAAATCAAATACTGACCAGACACCATTGGCCTTTTGCTAAAAATGTGAGTCTGATAGTGAAGAAAACTAGAAGCCTAAAAAGATACATTCGAAGATGCACTAAATGGAAAGTTCTTGTACAAGGCATAGTTCTGTAAATGAGATATAAAATCCAAGTGATTTTATTAATCTTCATGTTCTACCAGATATGTAAAAAGAGTTCTTTCTTGACAGCATCTATCTAAAAATACTCATCTAAGCCTTCAGCTTTTAAAGATATTATTAAAAGAAAACATGCAGTCCTCTCACTTTCAAAAATGTCAGAATGAATTTTTGAATTAGCGAAGTTGACCTGGACTTCAGTAAAACCTTGACTCCGTTTCCCACAGCATTCCTGTGGAGAAATTGGCTGCTTATGGTTTGGACAAAAAGCTGGCTGCATGGTCATGCGCAGAGTGTGGCAGGAAACAGAGTTAAATCCAGCTGGTGGCCAGTCCCAAATGGTGTTCCCCAGGGCTCAGTACTGGAGCCAGTCCTGTTTAATGTCTTTATCAATGATCTGGATGAGGGGGATCAAGAGCACCCTCAGTCAGTTTGCAGATGACAACAAGTTGGGTGGGAGTGTTGATCAGTTGAAGGGTAGGAAGGCTCTGCAGAGGGATCTGGACAGACTGGATCTACAGGCTGAGGCCAATTGGATGAGGTTTGCAAGGCTTAGTGTTGGATCCTGCCCTTGGGTCACAACAAACCCAAGTGGTACTACAGGCTGAGGGCAGTGTGGCTGGAAAGCTGCCTGTCAAAGGACTTGGGGGTGCTAGTAAACAGCTGGCTGAACATGAACCAGCAGTGTGCCCAGGTAGCCAAGAAGGCCATGGCATCCAGGATTCTAACAGGAATAGTGTGGCCAGCAGGACCAGGGAAATGATTGTCCCCCTGTACTTGGCACTGGTTAGGCCACATGTCAAGTCCTGTGTCCAGTTCTGGACCCTTCACTGCAAGAATGACATTGAGGAACTGGAGTGAGTCTAGAGAAGGGCAATGAAGCTGATGAAGGATTTGGAGCAGAAGTCAGATAAGGAGCAAACTGAGGGATCTGGGGGTGTTTAGCCTGGAGAAAAGGAGCCTCAGGGGAAATCCTTTCACTCTACAACTACCTGGAAGGAGATTCTAGACAGGTGGAGGTAAGTTTCTTTTTCCCAAGTAAAAAGCGGTAGGACAAGAGGAAATGGCCTCAAGTTGCTCCAGGAGTCATTTTACTTGGACATTAGGAAACATTTCTTCAGCAAAAGGGTTGTCAAGCACTGGAACAGACTGCCCAGGGAAGTACTTGAGTCACCACCCCTGTGGAGGCATTTCAAAGTCATGTAGCTGTGGCACTTATGGGCATGATCTAGTGGTGGACTTGGCAGTGTTAGGCTAACAGTTGGATCTGCAGAGTCTTTTCCAACTTAATGACTCTAATTCCACTGTCCTGAAGTTTGCTGGAATGTCACAACTGATTTCTACAGTCATATTGCAAAAACAGATACCGGCAATATAGAAATACCATGTTTGCAGTTTAACAGTGAGTTCATTTAACAAGTTCTTCTGTTCATTGGCATTTTTAATTGTTAATCCCCTACTAAGAAATACCTCCCTCTCATTTTAAGACTTGGCTCAATTAATGCATTTCAAATAGGCAAGACCTGTCTGTGTAATTTAAGAGGGGGAAAAAAAAACAAAAGGTACCATAACAAACACTTGTGCAGCAACAATAAAGGTCAGTGCAACTTACAAGAAAGTTAAACAAGTATGGGCTTACATATTTCCCAGGAACAGTTTCTCATGTTTGCAAAAAAAGAAACAAAAAACCTTTATATGCCATCATTTAATACTTCAGGGGCTCATATCCCTAAACACTTAAGTCATAGACTCAGAAAATAAATTCAGGAATTTTCATCTTGAAAGTCTGTGAGTTTAATTTCAAGATAAATACTGGATTGTTTTAATTTAAGTTTTACAGTTCAAAACTCATCTCCAAAGGAATAAGGAAGAACTGTCTGCAGTTCCCAGTCAGATACCTGCCAGATGGAGACTGGTTCGGTATAACTGAACTTTTAGACAGGAATTCACTTCTTTAAGGGCCTGTGAAGAGGCACTTTAATTTACAATCATTACAGTAAAAAGTGTTCCAGGAGTTTTCCAAGTTGTTTTCTATGCTTGCTGAGACCACAAAAACCGGTCACACCTTTCCAACATGGACTGAATCAGCGCTCTGCAATTAAAGCAAAGGGGGAAAAAAAAAGGTCAAACAGTAAAAAAGCTAACAACAGAAAGAACAACAGTTTTGGTTTGTTTTTTAAAGAGAAGTTTGTAAAAAAAAAAAAATGTAACTGCATTTCAGAAGTAGCATCCTGACATCACCATGCACACCTTCTCTGGAAGGGATGGGTGAGATCAGTCTGTGCAGGACTCAGCAAGACATCTCCTTCAGTGAATCTCCTTCACATACATCTTTAATGTATGATTTCCTGCTTCCTTATTTTCAATTTAAAAATGCCTACACTGCAAAACACATAGTTCTTAAATAACAGGAAAGTTTTCAGCTGAGTCTAAAATCCAAGGTAAAAACGTGAAGCACCTTATTTTCTTGTTAACTAAAAAGAAAGTTTAAAGCACAGAGGAGATCCAAAACGAATAGTGTGGATCTTCTGCTGGCACATCTCTTACCTCTGCCTCTTCTCAGCAACTCTCAGTATCTCACAGACACCAGTAAATCTCTCAGACAATTCTGCTGTCAAGCTACACTCCTGCAAGAGAGGCAAGGCACGATTTGGGCCAATGGCCCTGGCCAGCAACAGAGCCACATTTTCCACAGTGATGCAGTCTGGGCAGCTCGGGCCACCGTTGCTGACAGCATTCCCATTCTGCGGACCGTGGTGGTGCAAGGCTGCGCTGTGATTTTGTGCAAGACGCAGAAGAAACTTCCATTCTTCTATGGTCTCTGGAATGCAACCTAGATGTAAAATGAGTTTGTTATTTGTAAACCAAGGATTACCCTAGGCCTATTATTTTAACTATATCTGTACATAAAAGGGAAGCTACCTATTCTTTTTCACTCCATGAAGATTTAAGAAAACCAAGTGTTATCAACAGGCAAATTGTGCACAGAAGGGTACTGCCTTGACTGACTCAGTGTAAAGATTTAGTGGTGAACACACAAAGCTTCACAATAGTTCAGTATTTAAGGCTTTGGATTAGATCAAGAGACAAAGTTTTATCCACCTTAGGGCTACAGAGAATTTTCTTCTAAGTTCTGCCTTGTGATACAATGCTTTGCTCACCCTGACTTTGCGGGTGTACACACATAGTGGGGGAGTTTTGTGCTGTGCAGGAAGGCTTGCTATTCCTCTATCTACAATACCCAGTTTAGCTTTTACTCCCAACTGATAAACAACCTTACATTCCTGAATTTTTAAGCATTTTCTAGTGCAACTGATTTCACAAAGCACAATGTGAAGATACAGGAGTGTAACACCCATTTATGTGTTTCAAATATGCTGTCCTACACACAGTTAAGGCTGCCAAAACACTTCAAAAAATACAAGTTCAACTCAGCTTTGGGCAAATCACTATATACAGTTCCTGTATTACAGAAGTATGTTTACAGAGCTTAAGAATCACTAACCATCTTCTCCATTCAACAGGCTCAAATCATCCAAATGAACAATATTAGTAAAGGCTTCTACTCTTCTATCCAGCTCCAGACAGAGATAAAGATATCCAGGCCAAAATCTTGAATAAGAGAGTAAACATTTTCAGGAATCAAATACTCAGTTTAAACTAAACCTGAGAAAAATTACGTGCTCATTTAAATACAAGTAAAGACAGAAGCAACTAAATTTCTTGAATGCCAGAAATAGAGTGGGGACATGGATAATACCTCTCAACCAGAAGGGTTATTTAGTACATTAAACTGGACACTCAGTATTCATCTTCGGAAAAGGAAAGGTTTTTAAATAAACCCTGTCCAACTAAGAAGCAGATGGGTTATTTTCGTTTGTATTTTTTTGGACTCAGAATACCAACAATAACCAAGCATCAAGATTACCAAGTTTTTCCCTTACCCATGTGATTTACAGATGTGAGCCATCTTCTCTTTTGTAACAAAATCAGCTGGGAGTTTAATCAAAAGCAGAATGAGCTGGCTGTAGCCCCAGGTAAACAAATGTGATCGTGGCCTAGAACACGAGAAATTCAGTCTTAAAGCACTATTGACTTTCTTCAAAACATTATGGCAGGTATATGAAAAGAGAGAAGGAAAATTGAATGAAATACTGTGCATTCTCAGTAGAACAGTCACTCTGAAAAGCATTACAGGTAAGTTCTCAACCCTTTGGTTGTTGCTGCTGAAATCTGCAACATCCTCTAAGGAGCCAGTGACACCCAAACTATCACATAAAATTTAAGCCAAAAGACTGCAAACCTGTTAAAGCTTTTTGCTGCACTCAGGACCTTGGGTGAAACCCACTTTACCTGGGATTTCCTTCTGCATCCACAGTATTTTCTCTTTGTGGAGCATCATGAGAAACTGCCAAGCACAACCAATCCAACCGTAGAGATTCAGGCTGCAGAAGAGATCTAAGGAGAGATGGCCTAGAAAACAAAGCACACCAGTTTTAAATACATCACATACGGAGAAGAGACTGTGCACAGAAAAACAACATCAAAAAAGGTGTACAATGACATACAGAAAGGCATAAAATAGTCCTACAAACTGAGGAGACCACAGACAACCACCAAGTTTGTAATTTCTAAATGTTGTCTAACATTGGTGTACTGAACAGTAAACAGGAACAAAAAAGTCAGTGTTATTTAGGAAAATCCTTTCAAAACTAGAATTTAATCTAACAAAAACTCCAGTCTGAGACCAACTAAAACTGGCAAATTAATTGGAACCTAATGCTAAAGAACACCAAGCAGACAAACACTAAAAAAACTGCCAATAGCCAAAACCAAAAAAACCCCACACAACTCCATGATGAAGAGAGCAGACAGATGAAAAAGATTCCAGATTCCCTTTACCTTTTATCCTCCGGCTTTGATTTCACCAGACTGTCTAGATACGCTAAGAAATGAGCTGGATCATTCCTGCAAAGCTGTTTAATATCAGAAGGCAAAATAGAGGGGTAGAACTTGATCAAGGGCCGAAGAGCTGTTTCCCCAAATTTTTCATAAAGCCTGGAGAGAGAGGGTAAAAACTACTCTCAGTACTAAACAGCAAAATTATCATTTTTCCAAGGTGTTTTCCAAGTGCAAGATACTACTGAAAGGTGAGTTCTCTGAGAGATTCCCAGAAATCTTCACGAAACATTCAGAGAACCAATTCCTGACTGCAAGTTAACAATTCTGAAGAAGAGAAAAAGAGGATTTGGGTACAAACCTTTGAGCATATACCAGTAACAGGGGGCTGTCATCCCAGGGCCCCTGGTCATGCAGCAGCTTCAGTATTTTCAACATATCTTCACCCTCCATTGCTAAAGTCAGTGGACTGTGACAACTTAGTTCTGAAATAAATCAGAGCACAAACTACAAGATATGGGCAAGTTTTTTTTTGTTCACCCACCCCCCCCCAACTTTTTGTCCTTATGCTGAACAACAGCTATCATTGCTTTCATGGAACTCTCCAGCTAACAGCAGTAACAAGTGAGCAGATCCTACTTGTTCATTCATAGAAATCAAAATCACTTATCTGCACTTGCAACAAATTACAGTTATAAAGTAACTTGGCCATTCTTGATACAATTAAGGCATGGAATACTCTGGATGTATTTTCCTCTTCTTTAGATTTCTGAGGAGGTAGTTTTTCTCTCATACGAAAAAAGATAGCCCACAACAGCATGTATGGCTTGCTGAATACAATGCAGATCTGCATATATTTTCATATATTCAATATATATTCTCATATATTATAATTTGTTTCTATTAATAAATAAAAACTGCAGCTTAAACACTGACTTAATAGAACACAGAATTCAACATGAACCTCGACCCTGATGAAATGCAGGTATTAATTTACAGGCACAAATGCAGGCCAACTAAGGACAAACTGGGAATGCATGCATTACTTTCACTTCTATGGCTCTCAGAATCCAAACAGTGAAGAGATTCCCAGAAACCCAACTACCAAGATACCAACCTTCAAAGTAAGATTTTGTTGTTTAAATACTCCCTGTTGGAGCCAAATCAATATTAACACTCTAATGCACTTTTAAAAGAATTATATAAGGCAGAAGTTTAATGCAGAGAACAGGAAGTTCTGGTTTCCAATATAATCATGAAGCTTTGGTTCAATCAGACTAAAGAGGCATCAAAAAGATCAGAAAGCATTTCAGTGGAACAAGAAAGTCCGAAGCCACTCATCTGCATGAAGACATCCACTCCATTCAATTTCATTGCACATTAACCACAATCCTCTACAAGTTGAATCTTCCAGTGCCAATGCTGAAGACCCTCCCCTTGCTTTTGCCTTGTTTCTACAGCTAATTAAGATGCTTTTGCTCCTTGAAGCAGGTATATTTGTTTATAAATAGATGGAGGTCACGATCACTACAGTGTTCAATCAGCACGCTCCATACAAACTAACGTGTTCAGAATTGCAAAGTGGAGAGAGGGGAAGAACAGTCTCCAAGGAGCCAGCAGTTCTTCCTAAATCAAGTCTTTGGGGGGGGGAAAAAAACCAATCAACCTAACAACCCAAAAATGGAACAAACACTCTCATACATCAACCATTCTACCCCTCCCACACTACACCTGCAGAAGGAATATTTGCAGACACAAATTAGAGTGTCTTCAAGCTTTTTTCTTTTCTTGTATTCCCAGTCTTACTTTCACATGAAGAAGTAATACAATTTTCATCAGTTACCTTTCAATCCTGCGATGTACGTTTCCCATACATTAGGACTGGTTGCATATGTCGTTATAATACACTGCTTTACTCTTTTTAAATCCAAAAGAAAGAAGTAGCTTCGCAAAAACCTACAAGCCCAGGTCCACGGAGCTGCCAGCGGCAGACTTCCATCAGAGCTCTCCTCAGCATCACCACTTCCACAAGAAAAGACACGCAGCTCAAAACACAGTGTTGTCAACTCCACAAGATCTTTCTGAACACTGGGTTCTATGACACACGGAGGAGACACTTGAAAGCAGTCCAAAGGTTCCCTCAAATCAGTACTATTTTTGCATATGGCTTTGCTTACACAAGTTTCATCAGTATTTTCCTTTTCAATGCAGGCCTCCAAAATACTGCTCTGTTCCTTGTCTGCTGGGTCTCCGTCAGTTGGATCCTGTAGCAGGTTTTCCTCCAGGACTGCCCTCTGTTCTTCAGCACACACAGCCTTGCTTTTCTTAGCAGACAAAGCAGAATGCTCTTTGTTGCTGAATTTTTCTTCCAGATAGAAAAGCCATTCCTGTAAAACCCTTCTCATACTCTGAGGTTCCAATAAAACCAGGGGATCCTGGAGTTTGGCTCTGCAGCATAAAAAAGAAGTTTTTTGAGTTTAACAATTCTAAGATGCCACAAGTGAAGTATCATATATGCTTTGTGTAACCCAAAGTATACTCCAACCCTTGATTTAGTGTCAGTAGGTTTTTTTGTGGTTTTGAGTGTATCAAACAGAATTCAGGCTACACTTAACACTGTCCACATTTGATTTCAGTACATTTTGAGTTCCCCAAGACTTCTTTCAGAACGGACTTTTATTTGTCGGGTGCTTTTGAGTTTTTTAAACTGTGCTCATAGTTAAGACAAAAGATAATGTTAGAGTACCCAAATCAGCTTTTAGTGGGTTTTGCTTGGTTTTAGAAAGAGGAATCAAATCATTCACCAAGTAAGATCCTTTCAGGTTATGTTAACAGACATTTAGAACATTACTCCTACATGCATGTAATGAATGAAAAACTCCAAAATTTAAAAAAACAGTAATTTTTTTTCTGCCAAAGCCTAATATATTTATAATCTAAGAAGTTTCCCTGCTTACAGAGCTTCTGCTGTTGCAGCCTTGAGATCTCTTAGACGGTCCTCCTCAGGAAGCTGGCAGCTCTGTGGCTCTAACCTAGAAAAACACAGTAATTTCAATCTTATCAGAAATATTATCTTTAATAATTTAAGTGAGGACTTCCTCACAACTTTTCTCAACCATATTAATTCCTTTATTAAATAGAAAGCTTTAATTTCTAAAGAAGGAAGAGCTCAACAGAAATTATGTATAAATTGGGCATGAAGAACAACAAATAATACTATTTTTGCGGCCTTCTATTCTGGCCTCTACTCAAGCTACAGTAGATTTCTGGAGGTACTGAATAAAAATCAGTACCATACCAATATAGGAAAGTTAGACCACAATGGTAAATTAGCACTGGAATATGAAATAACTTAGTTCTGTATTAAAACCAAATAACCCCCAAATAAACACAACTCACACAAATCAAAAGCAAAATATGTTTTTAAGGAGCTAAAAGTGCTTACTTGAAACTCAAGGGACAGGAAATGAACTGCTGGACTCATCTCCATAACTATAACAAGCATCACAGATAGATCATATGAGAATTGCTGAATACACTACATTCATGTTCTTCATCCACTGCAACACTGTGCAGACTGCATGATCCAACACCCTGCAGTGTTCCCTGCCTCATCAACGTCTAGGAAAAGTCAAGTAGAACCAGTGAAACCCACTGTCATTCACTACCTCAGTAATGAAGGCAGCTGGAAAAATGTAATGCTGAGTTCCTCATTCTGCTTCAAAAAGTAGTTTTTCCTTAGGTTGCTGTCCTGAGGACATTCAGCAAATGCAACTGCTATGAAAATGTGATTTTGCACTCACTCTTTCTCTTCCTGGGGAGATGCCACCAGATTAACAGTCAACTCTGGCAGGTGCTCGTCATCCTTGGCTTCTTGCCTCCCTCTACTCTCAGGACTTATGTGAAGTGTGCCAATCTTCTCCGTAGTTTTGCGGACAAAGCTGGAAACACTAGGAATCAGAAGTTCAAACATTTAAAATTGGAAGTTTAAAAGCGAAGAAACCAAGCACTTTCTTTTCATTCAAACCATCATTTCAGAAAACTTTATAATCTGAAGAACTCTTGAAAAAAGGATGAGAACACTGATGACCAACAGGAATAAAACTCATTAAGAACGCGCTCAAAATTCATATTGCAGTCATGATCTATATTTTCAGCACTGAAGTATTCAGTACTTGGTATTTTTTCTGGTGGAGAAACAGAATCACATTCTAACATTAGCACATAGATTTTGACATGTATTTGTATGTCAATAGATGCAGAGTGACTACACTGCATTTTAAAGCTTAGAAACAGAAAGCACCATTAGAAAATCATGTCCTTTTTGGTGGTAAGAAATCATTTTACAATGCTTCAAATTAATTCTTTGGATTACGAAGCTCACAAAAAATGTCTTTTTCACATCATCAGGCCCTATCCCATTAGGTATTTCATTGAAGAGAAAGCTCAGTGAACGTACCAGAACTCAGTTACTTGTACCACTGCCATGAAGAGAACTATGTCATCAAGATTTAAACAGAAAAATTAGCTTACTGCTTTCTAGTCCAGAACTAGTTTAAGACTATTAGAGAAAAAAGGCATCTTTTACTATAACAAAGTATAGTAAAAGTTGAAGGCTGCTGCAGAAGACAGAAAGGATTCAAATGTAGCAAAACTGGACTTTAATGTATAGAAGGATTAAAGCTACACTTTCAAAAAATAACTGTAAATATGATAATATTTTATTTAATTATAAACTGAATGCAGTGAATATTAAAACTTATCTCTCATTATTAGTAGAAACACTTAAACCACTTATGGTTTGGGAAGAATTCAAAACATTATATATATTTGTGATAGTCATTCTGAAATCCTCACACTGTTGGTATCAGCTACAATTTTTTGTTGCAGGACACAATTCACATATCGGGTGATCAAGGAAGGACTGTGCATTTTTTCAGACCATTGCTATGGGACAGAGACATTTTAACTAAGTAATCAACATACAGCACTTTTATCAAAATTATGTATTTTAACACCATGTCCTTTATATTTGTATACACACCTCCATTTTTCGAAGTGAGTTTTAAATTAGCAAATGGATTTCTGCATAAAATGCTCTACTTGTACCAGATGTAAGATACCATTTTTCCAATTGGTTAGAATTACTGAGTGTTTTAGCAATATTTATCTGCTTAAAATATTTTAATGTTTGCCCTCAAGCAACATAGAAAGCCTTCATTCATTCTTCAGAAATCTAAGTTGCAGGAAAGCAAGATCCACCCCCCAAAATACTCAGTAAGTTTCCTTTGAATACAAACCACAACCACAGTTTACAGGATAATGTATTAAAATTCTTAGATATCTAATTATTAACTGCTTAAAAACTGAGGTTGAAATCTTGGCTCCACTGAAGTCAACAGCAGCTCTTTGTATCTTCATTAGAGCCAAGATGCAAGATTTAAATTGCCTGGCAAACCTGACTCCATGTCCGGTGGTCCAGGTCAGGTGTCACATACTTGCACAACGGAATATGAACTGAACCACATAATGCTACAAATTCAGAGGACAGAAAAGGGAAAGATGTAATGGATGAGTGAACCTGCTGCATGCTTTACCTTTCTTTGACAGCTTGGACGAGAGGAGATGGGGAACGAAATGACAAAGGAATACTGAATGGGAGAAATGTCTCATTCCGGTCAGTCTCAACCACCACTGATGCATGAGATACGTTGTCTAATGGAATTGAAATAAAAAGTCATGAAACAGTGGCTTGGCAAAAAATGGAACAGTGAAACGAACTGCAACTCACTAATTCATTAACGGATTATCTGCATGGAATACTTTTCTACTTGATACTTCAGAATTCGGGGAGTCAGATTTCAAGGGCCATTTTACTACTGACTTTGAACCTCATAAGTCTTCTCTATTAACAGTGTTGTGGCTCTATAACAAGGCAAATGATGATCAACAACTGTACAAAAACTATCTTCTAAAGGTAGACTTACAGTCCATTTAAGGGAAAAAACTTTGATATAATTCATTGACATTTGTACATCTGGAAAAATTAAGTATTGTGGAATACATCGATTCACACTGCATGATTTTCAAAATCTAAGTCACTTATGAACAGAGAGAGACACATAAGCCATGGTTAAGGTATAAATCACCCTTTTATTTAAATGTACTTAAAAATACGAGTGAGCCCACAGCTCTCTGGCTTCTGATAAGAATCACTGACTCTTTCGTTTTCACTCTTACATCCCTAGTAGCCTCTACAGTGTGTTTTTTAATCAATTCCTGGTACACACACTGTATCTTTAAGTGATGTAAATAAGAAAAACATTATAATTTTAAGCAAGGATGACATTGCATTTTGCAACTGTCAGCAGTAACCACGGTGTTGAGAGGAAAAGATGCTGTGTTGTTACTGAAATTCTACCAATCAGAATCCACAGTCCCTCCTGACAGTGCCTAAAGGTCAAAACTGATTGTACAATTGCTTCTAAATAAGGCTGCTTTTGTTCTTTACGCAGACTAGAAACCTAAAAACTTATGACATCTTACGTCAATGCGAGCAGGGGAACACTAAGTCCATTTCTCTGAAATACCAACTCAAGTACACGTGCTTCAATAAGCATGCAAAACTTCTCTACTTGGTAATAATCAGCAGATTGGTCATCTCTTGTGGACACACAACTTTTCTATCTTCTGACATTCGAAAGCTAAGTCCCTTCATTTTCAAGTTTTAATACTGGAAATGATACATTTCCAAGTTTTCTCACTTGTTTGTCTGGTGGTGTAGGTAAAGAGGCACCTGGAAACACAAGTGCTAAAAACTGTGTAGCTTAGTCAGGAGGACACCACTACTGACAATTAGGGCAATAAATGCCAATTTCTATACTCTTCCTTCCCCCTCTGTGTATTTTTCCCACAAAGCATCCAAATTCTCTCCATCCTCAACTGGCACCTACTCTGCAAAAGCTAAAAAGCAGCCTTTTAATTGGAAAGCCTGCCTACCGTATGTGGAACTAAGCCAGCTCCTCATCATCCCAGGTTCCTGCACACCCCTGCAATCCCAACCAGGGCAGAGAACAAGACCCTTTACTGTTTCATTCTAGCTTTAATCCAGTGACAGACACTGGTCAGGAAATAAAGCAAGCTCCCCAGATGGGCTAAATGTTAGTTATTAACAATTCTATCAACCCTACACTAAAGTTTACATGTGTAAGAGATGATCTCCTGTACAAATGAAACCCTGAAAGTTTACAACACTTAACAGAAGCCTATTGCTTTCCCTGAAGAAACATAAAGCCAGAGCCAAAATCAAGACATTCTTTCCTGGAAAAAATATTATGGAAGAATATTGGCAGCAAACAAATCTTGTCTGAAATTCAATTAACACTGGAATAGACAGCTGAAGAAATCTTAGCATTAATGTTTGATTACACATGGAAGGAGAGGGAAGTTGGAGTGAAGTCCCACCTTGGTAAAAGTCCTCTGGACCTTTTGTTTCTCTGTGTTTTGTTTGCTTTTAACCTTGGATTTCTCTGGAGCCAGCTTTTTGGCCCAATGTTTCAAGGAGGATTTTGACTGGAAGGTGGGGTGACTGTGTTCCCTTTGGTCAAATTAGAGGACATAATAATAAATAACTTGATTGTGGAAAATAAGAGCAGAGAGTCAGCCCAATCCAATTCCTTTAGAACAAAAATCACACCCAACCCCCATACTTTCATTAAGAAACATTACCAAGATCTACTTGCTCATCTTCATGGTGTGTGTGAAATTCTTTAAGCCTCTCATCTTCTGAGAAAGTTTGACTGTGGAGAGAACATGAATCTTCATCTGACTGACTGCCTCTCCGACTGATAACACGGTAGATTCCCGAGTCCAAGACACTGAAGCTTTCCTGTTAGGCAACACAGAGGAGTTAAGACATTGCATGAGTTGTACTTCCATATTAATATCCTGCAATGAACTCCACCAACCATACCCACATCACAGCACTTCATAATTCACTGTCTGGGAAACCCCTATCTAACAGTGTATTTTTTACATATCCAGAATGGAAAAGGACACAGATGCCAAGAAGTGTGCAGTTCAGTGACTTGAAAAAGATGTGTATGCTGCAATTGCTTTTAGGAAAGCAGCCTGTGGAACAACTGGTGTGCTCAGTACAAGGCAAAAGCTGCCTCAGCTTTAGCCCTGCAGCCGAAACTGTCACTTCACTCCCCAGTTCCTGAGGGTAAAGACTGCCATGGAGTCTGTGTTCTTTTTGATGATTAGCCACACACAGCACAATTACAGACCCTGCAAAACTGTTTAGTTCCAGGACACACGTTCTTTTGTTCATGTGAGTCTACACAGTCTACTCTCCCATCAGTTAATGAAAAAATACCACATCAAGATGGTATTTACATTACTTGGTTTTTAAAACTTTACTTTTTAAACATTGCTAAAGTGAAAGCAGCAGTTGATACTCTATTAACTGCAAAATATTTCCCCTTTCTTGAAAAGCTGCTGGGAAGCCAAGATAGTACAAAGCAGCTGTATGTGTAAAAGAATATTAGAAATATGCTGTGTAAAAGTATTAGAAATATGTTTTGATTTTTTTCCTTAGAGTTTTCTGCTTAAGCTTCATACAGTGAGATCTTTTCAATAAGGCTAAGATAGTTCTGAACATTCAGACATTCAGTTTTCACCACATAAAACTACAGTTACAACCAAGATCATCTTTACTAAGGCATGTTAAGACACTAATAAACTCAGCTGTGGAAAAAGCCCTCTTTGTTTGCACCTCAACCATTAGTCCCAGAGTAATATGGAAAAGAAGCAGAGTTCCGAGAGCTTACAAGTAGTAGTACTTCATACCTCTTCACCTCCCATAATTTCAGAAAGTAGCATTATAAGCTGTAGTAGAGATAGTAAAAATCAAAGTCTCATTTTCAAAGAGAGTAATAAGGTGATTTTAAGTCATTAAGATAAAACCTGTAGATAACATTTTTAGCCCTACCAATATACATACATGGGATGAAATACTGCTCCTTCTGCTGCTGCATGCAGAATCTAGAGGTTCCAATTTGGAAATCAGTTCTTCCAGTTGCATAATGAGATCTTGTTGGGTTGAAGCATCCAACTGAGACTTCAAGTGCTCCAGCTTGTCTAGAGGCAAATTTTTTCTTGCCTAGAAGTACACAGTGAAACAGAAGCATTACTATTTCTAATGCATATCTGAAAATCAAAAGGTGCCATATATGCAGGCTAATTTTCATTCTAAAAGTATACATTTAGATGACTTTTTGAAAACTCCAACAAAATGAATCTCAGAAACTTAATGGAAGGAGGACAGGAAAGACAGTGAAGTTGAACTACATATTTAAAAAGAGGTGTTTACTTACTCTGCAAGAAATAACTGAATTTTGGAAGAGACAACAGACCCTGGCAGCAAGGGTCCAGAAGCCCCTTCTCATCAGACGCTCTATGCAGCGGTCAGCCAGCAGAAGGGAGAGGTGCACAACTTTCCCATTTGTATGGAGACAGAACAACTCATTCCTGTAAACTGCAATATCCTGAATATCTGCAAAACCAGATGCACAAAAATATCTAAAGGACTGAAATTGCTGGTCAACATTCCTTTCTGTTCCTGAAAGAAGGTTGAAAGCATATTTTTCATCTGACTGCAAATGAGTGCAAAAGCCTAACACTGAATAATGCTGACCTGGCATCCAAAGTATCAAAACTCTGCAGAGCTGCATTTCTATAAAACATTCAAAAAGTACACTAAAGATACCAAAAAGTTTCCTTTTGTTCCGAGGGGAGAAGAAAAACAAAAGTCTGATAAAGATGAAAAACACATCATTGTTAGCCCTAAAACACAAGGAAAACATTCCCTGATAGAAAAACACTTCAGCCTTTGAGCAGTTTTCAAATGCAATAGTTAAGCTGTATGCAAACACTCCATAATAAAGGCATTGGAGACTTAGCACCAAAATGGAGGGAGAGAAGGGAAGGGAAAAGACTGACTAACTACTGTAGGACTGTGCTCATAACCATACACACAACGAGGGTTCACTCATTTGCCAAATAAACATATTCCCTGGGTGCCAATTCAGACAGGTGTTAACAAAAAAAAGGTTTTAAGCTTTCAGCAGCCAGATTATCCACCACAGGACACCTGACAATAAACGTGAATAAAGAGAAAAGAGGAAAGGATACTGGAAGTAATCACCTCTATTTTAGTTACTCTATTTTAAGAGTCACTCTGCATCACATTTTGTTCCTCAACAATCATGTTCTTAGAAGTATGGAGGGAAGGGTTGGTTGGAGGAGGCAGGGAAAGGGTTAATATTCACAGATCTACCTGAGATAACAAGGAAAGTTTTCTCATAAATGTTCTGTAATCCAGCTGTAGAAATTGATCTTGAAAAGGTTCCCTGTTAGGCAAGAACTTCAGAAATGACCAGTGTAATAGCATTACAAATCAAAGTTTCATGAAGTTTACCTTTAACTTCACTCCAGAGTAAGACTTGAACACTTTGGGGAATAAAAATATAAATGCCTCTTTCTGTCCAGGTCACCACACAGTGCTCACTGCAAGCAAAGCAGACATTAATGGAGCAACAGTCAATTGTGGTAAAATAAAACAAATAAAATACGCAGGGATAACATTGTCTTAAGTACAGCAAGCAAAAAGTGAGACAGTTGTTTAGCACAATATTTGGAAAATTCTTACAAAAGAAGCTGAAGTAGGTAATATAAATTAGGAGAATATACAACTTTTTAAAGTGTATTTATCAAAAGGAAGCTATACTGTCAAATACTCACGTCAAATACAGCAGCTTGGGGAAAGATAAGGATTGTGGAGAGCAGCTGGAACCAGTATAATGAGGATCCTGTCTGTAAAGTAAAATTATTATCCATTACAAGCATAACTACAGCACTTTCTTTGTTCAGTGTTCTTAACCTTGTAAATACATTGTTGGCTTAAATAAATATACTGTTATGACAGCACCATTCATTGTGGTCATAAAACACACCTGCAGAATCAAGGTCTTGGCATTTTTGATAACTATTGGCTTCAGTTATTAGAGATGAATGTATTAAGATGACAACTAGGGTTAACATTTGACTGCAGTAGGAGTTTATTTAATCTTCTCAGCATTAATGAAGTTCTTTCCAGCTTGTCTGGAAATCCCAAGCAAGTTTATTCATGACAACACTCATGTTTCTACCTGAGAGTAACAACAGGGAGAGGTGGTGATGAGAGCAACTGCTTGAACTGATGCGTGCTTTGCACTTCCCCGTCGAAGTTCACCTCCCACATCCTTGAGCCAGGACGAGCACAATATATTAATGGCTGCTGATTCCCACTGTTCTTTCCAACAGGGAAGAAACATGCTCCAAATTCTCCATCTCTCTCTTTATTACCAATTTTCCAAAATTTCTCTCTAGTGGAAAAACAACATACTTGTTAAGGCAGCATTAAAAAAGGTTCTAATTAATTTTACGTTTTTCTTCAAGAATAAAAATACTAAGTCCCAGCTGCTGAATTGCTTTTGGTGCTTAAAAAAAAAGTCTGTAATGAATATGATAAAGTCTGCATGAAGTTTATACATGACAGGGTGCAGAAATATCCATTAGTTTAAATGAATGCTCAGATTACAAACATAGGTTTTTTCAGCAGAACCAGTCAGTCAGCCTGTTGATGGGAAGGTGATGGTGCAGATATTCCCCAAAACCATTTGCAATTACAGGAAAGATAAGACAGTGATTATGAATAATCAGCATGAATCTGTGAAGGGGAAATCATGTTAACAGCCCTGTACAACAGAACAACTGGCTTGACAGATAAGAGGAGAGCAGTGGATGTTGTTTATCCTGATTTCACTAAGGCGCTGCCCCACCAACTTCTCCACAGACAGACTGAGGGAACATGGGCTCGGTAAAGAGACATCAAGGAGTGCAATGTTCTACCTTGGGGAAGGAATAACCCCAGGCACCAGTACAGGCCAGCAGGCTGGAAAGCAGCTTTGTACAGAAAGGCCTGGTGGTCCTGATGAACAATGAGCTATCCACGAGCCAGCAATGTGCCCCTTTTGGCAAAGGCAGCCAAGAGCCTTCTGGGCTGCATTAGGAAAGGGCTGCCAGCAGGTCAAAGATGATCTTTCCCCTCTTCTCAGGTGTCACACATCTGGAGCAGTGTGTCTAGTTCCAGGCTCTCCAGTAGCACAGAGACAGCAACATACTGGAGGAAGCCCAGCAATGGGCCACAGAGCTGACTAAGGGATAGCAGCACTGGCCTTTTAAGAGGCTGAAAGAGCTAGGCCGGTCAGCCTGGAACAGAGGAGGCTTGGGAGGAGCTAATCTGATCCCACAGGTATAAACACCCGATGGGGGAGTAAAGAAGACAGAACCAGACTGCTCTCAGTGGTGGCCACTGAATTGACAAGAGGCAACAGGCAAAACCGAAAATCCTGGAAATCCCATTTCAACATAAGAGAAAGCTCTGTTATTGTGAGGGTGGTGAAAAGTTGACAAATGTTGCCAAGAGAGCTCATAGAGTCTTCATCTTTGGAGATACTCAAAACCTAACTGGATACAGTCCCACAGAATCCACCCTAGCCAACTCTGCTTTGATCCGAAAAATTGGACCAGGTAATTTCCACATATCATTTCAGAAACTGTGTGTGACTCTGTAAAGTCCAATATTTCACAAATAAAATATAACTTACCTCTCGGTATCACACAAGTAAGTGCGGGTAAGCGAAGATATGAGCAGTCTTCCATCCAAATAATCAAGCTGAACAACCCGAGAATCTACGGTGGTTATAATCTGAACAGGAAACATCACAAAAGTAGCAGCAGCCTGTAGTTAGAAAGAAAAAAAGAAAGAAAACACACAGGTCTTCAGTTCAAAGTAAAGACTATTTCATTTAGTTAAAATTGCAGAATTCAGCAAAGAATCATGTATGTTATGAATGCACAGCATAAGGCAAGAGCAATTCCTTTCTTCTGCCCTTTACAAAACAAGGCTTCGATACCCAGAGGCACAAAAGTCTAAACCCTCCTTCTCTCAAAACCATTATTGCAGACTTCAGGAAAAAACCAAAACATATCTCTGTAGGATCCTGACATTTCTTGACAGTGGTTTTTTCTGTAACATTAAGAGATATTTATTCTTGCTATTCTATGCTTTGTGCTTTTTTCCCAATTCTCCCCACATAGTTTGAGCATAGTTTGAGCCAGCAGTTTTATGGAAACAGACCTGAGGGCTTAATTGATACAAAAACACAACTTCTCTTGTATTTAGGTTGTGTATTTATGTTGTTTACATAAACTCAACTTCTCTATTACCCTGCAGCAAATTACCCCAATACTATTTATCATACAAGTGTCTCAGTTTGCATGGGTGGCAAACAGTCTCAGATAGACTTCTTATGAGTAAGAAACTCCTGGGAACTGCACTCAAATTTGCTAAAAGCCATTTGCCATTTCTGCCAGCTTAAAGTTGTTTTCCTTGTTAGGAATGTGACAAAGTGCATTACACGAGAGATGCCATTCCTCTAACAGCTATGAGCAGACACATTTCTGTGGGCCTTGCCTTTCTCTCCTCTCCTTTTCTCTATTTTCACAGCTCATTTTTTTCCTTTCTTTCTGTAAATACAATGAATGGTCTTGCTACTTTTAAGTCAATTTTCCATCAAAGTCTTCCATGAGGGCTTGAAAGGACCTGGAGGAGTGCAACTATTTGCAGGTTCTGCTCCTTTTTACAGACTAAAAGGAGACGGAAAAGATCCAGTAGTGGTAAAACCTCAAGAACTCAATGGATAGAAATCAGGCTTCTATCTTTAACATGTGTGCCCTCTGCACCAAATGTAATGGGTGCAGGCTCAATGTCCACCTAACATTTATCTAATCCTTATGTTTAAGAATGAGAGTATCCAGATAGAGCCAAGCAAAATCAGAGTTTTGGACTGCCCCTTCTCAAACCAAAAGTTGAGCTGAGGACCAAAACAAACAGCTGAACCTGCAGTTGGACTCTAAGGAATCCAATAGGCTCAGAAACACCAAGACCCTTAGGACACTTTTCTAGTCCAGTTTTTAAATCTGAACATTTGAAAGCATTTTCATGTTGCATTACTAAAACAGATAGAAGGAGCATGGCTCCGGATTTCTACTGTTGTCTCAAGACTGGTTCTTCATCCCAATAGTTAAAGCTACCAGAACTTCATCACCTGTTCTACTTTATTAAAATAAACAAAAAGATTCCACGCATCACCCCCTGTGCATTAATCTCAATCAAAGTACGCAACATTTTACCTTCCCTTGTTTTGATGTGTTAATCTTGATGGCTGATACTTTTCCCACATGATCTCCTACAAAAACTCGAAGGGCAGCTGTATCCCAACACAAAGCTGTGACTTTTCTGCCCTTATGCTCAGAGGAAACATAAATCCGTTCTGGCTTCCCACGACGTTCCTGATTCAGCTCCCAGACTACTACAAGACCTTGGCTACAACAATTTAAAAAGAAAACACAATTTGAGAATATGTCTTCCAATGTTTTGTGAGTGATTAAGATGCATTTTTCCAAAGCAACAGAAAACCTAGGCGAAGCAACACACCTCAAAGCTGGTTCTTTTTGAGGCTGCATGCTTTCAAGAAGTGTCCTTTGTTGCATCATAATGCACCAGCAGCTTTGGAAGGCTACCCTCACATTTATTAGAATTGCCAGTGAGGATGAGGAAAAATATTTAAATTAATTTTAAGCAACGTGTCATTAACTACCAATTAACCACTCTGCCAAGTTAATGAAGATGCTTCTTTCGATGCTGAAAGGTCTGAGAGAGACATTTATCACCGTAACTTCCCATGAATGTGCTCTCCCACAGATATTCTGCTACACAAATAATACTTATTCAATACTTATTCTGTAACAATTATTACAGAAAAAAAAAAATTAAGCAAACTGTCTGTGCAGAGAATCATTCTGTAGGGCTCTCTACCAGTTAATTCCTTACTCCCTTTCAGGTTCTCAGCAGCCATCCAAGCCTGAAACTTAGAAGCTACTTAAAAACATTTATCCAGCACTCAGGTTTGTAAGTACATCACTCACCTGGTGGCAACAGCAACGTAGTCTTCATCATGCAAACAACAGGCCACCCGGGAAATGGCACCTTCCTGAAAGCAAGTATGGAAGTAAGTGCAGGTAAAAGTTGTCTCTATATTGCATTTACCACTGTGCAACTTAATTATCTTTAAGACATAAACTAGAATCATGTCAGCAGATGCTACCACTCTGTTGAGATGCGGTTGGGGCTTTTTTGTTCGGGTTTTGTTTGCAAACACTGAGCTTATTCCAAAAGGATGTAGCTGACAACAACATGAGAACATCAACAGTAATGACTGCAGTGCATTCCCTGATTTGGAAAACAGAGAAATCAGTCTCCTGTCCTTGCACCTTTTGAAGTTGTTTTATCATAACTAAGAGAATGCTCCCAACCCTAAAAAAATGACTGCATTCATGTTACACTGGAAGCGGCAGTGGCTCCCGGGAAACAGCATCTCGCTGTAGAAAAAACAATCCCTGTTTCATGATCTCTTCCAGCAAAAGCAAGCCTACAGTGGAACATTCAGACTCTTTAGAATATATGCAAATTTTTGTGAGGTTCTGGAGGAGCAATTTTTAATTATCTCAGTATATCATAGTTTGGACATTCAAACATTGTGAGTTACCTACACGAGTTGTTCTGATTTCATATTCAAAATTTTCCTCTAATTCTTAAGTATTCAGATAACTTCGTTGCTGCTGTTAAAAGTACGAACTTGAAAAAATGAATGTCTTAAGTAATTTCTTTCACATCTCATGAAATCTATCACACCAAACACTCTGGGGATATGCTCCAGAACCACAACCTATTTTAAACAGAGCAGTACAAAATGTCACCTTATTTAGACAATTCAGCAAGCTGAAGATTCCTGTTGACTCTTAACCAGTAACTTGAAAAGTCTCTTTCCCAGTCCCATTTTCATAAATTTTTGTTTAGCATTCTTTACTCATACCTTATGAGTGAGAAAGAGTCTTTGTTTCCAACCATCTTTCTGGATAAGGTTCAGTCCTCCTCCTGAACTGCCCAGAGCCAGCCATCTCTTTGACACATCTATACACGTGCACTGAAGGAATAAAAACCATCATGCACAACCTGGCTGCTAAAAAGTTCTAATCACAGCAATTTTTTCTTGCATTATTATTTTTGTAAAGGCTTCATTGTTTGCCAGCTGTGTGTCCACCATTCTTGAAACACTGGCAGCAAAGATGTTAGAACAGCACACTCTGCAACTGGTGCAAACAGTGTAAGGCAGCAACCATGTCAGGCTGTGTTCTGTACCCCACAGCTGCATCAGAAAACACACATAGATTAACGGGATCATTTGTCTTCACTCCTTCTCCTTCCAAAAGTGTTACCTCCCATAACGTAGCATGCACACACCCAAAAAGAGTGAGATGAATCCTGTGGCTTAATCAAATAATTAAACAAAAAGGGTCATTATTTGAGTTAAAGAAACCAAAACCCAATAAACACCACAAACTCACCTTCAGCCGACTGGAATCCAGCCTGAGCGCAGAAAGCAATGGATCCAAACATTCTAACTCTGCCAACACATGGTTGTAAGAGTCTGGAATTACTGGCACAGAGGCCATTGATACACACGACTAGTGCTACTCACTCATGGGCACGTTACAGCACCAGCTTTTAGCTGTACCTGCCAAAAATAAAGTCCTTGATTAGTTCACTTTTTAGTATTGTATCTAGTTATCTGTACTTAAAGAAATACTGAATGTTTTCCCACTCAAAAAGCATCACATTTCAGTTTGCCAAAAAGCCCCAAGGGGTACAACATTGATCTCTGCTTTATGACAAGTTTTTGTTCATTTCTGAAAACTTAACCTATCAGAGGCCAACCTTCAAAATACTTAAACTGTAGTTGTATTTACGACAAGTGAAACAAGTTCTGCTTAACTATGGAAAAAGCCTTGTTTTATACAAAAATACAGTTCCCCTCACAGTACGTACCCTTGGTTAGAAACGAATTTTCTAAAGGAAAACATTCAGCATTAGCATTTTACACCTACATCACCTTCTCCCTCAAAACTAAATTTAAGGACTATTATCCACAACTGATACCAAATTTAGAATTACCTGCATCTGTACATTTTCATACAGCTATAAACTATTCCCTCTACATTACCTCTTTTCCAGCATACAGGATAAACAACACAGTGAAAACCAATGACCAAATAACTATTGAAGTTGCAACCTCATATATTTTTCCTAAAGAGCATGTCCTTTATGTAGACTTTAAAGCTTAACAAAGCTTAGCAAAGCCCCAAACTTATTACTCTGCATGCTCAAGCCCCTGACTTTAATGTTTGGCGTGCAATCCCACGAACTCCCTCCCAGAAACGCCATCATGTGGAACTTTACACTTCTCTCGCAGGAGAAGCGAGCACTTTCACCAGGAACTAGGAAAAGGGAAGGGACGCGTTTCGCCAGGGAAAGCGATTCCTCCAGAACTCTCACAGGGTCTCACCAAGCCCCAGCGGGCTTCCTGCCCTTCCCGGAGCAGGGCCGGGCCGGGGCGAGGGGAACGGGGCCCACAGGGACCCCCAGATCCTGCGGGAACAGCGGGAGAGGAACCTCCAGATCCTGCGGGAACAGTGGGAGAGGGACCCCCCCAAATCCTGCGGGAACAGCGGGAGAGGAACCCCCCCGAATCCTGGGGGAACGGCGGGAGAGGGACCCCCCCGAATCCTGCGGGAACGGCGGGAGAGGGACCCCCAAATCCTGCGGGAACGGCGGGAGAGGGACCCCCCCAAATCCTGCGGGAACGGCGGGAGAGGGACCCCCCCAAATCCTGCGGGAACGGCGGGCAGGGCCGCGGCAGCGGAGCCGCCGCGGGGGGAGCCTCACAGAGGGAGCACT
>JAWWEE010000158.1:13901230-13974965 GCA_035221455.1 Xenops minutus
CGCGCCCGCCCGGAGCGCCCGGCACCGCCCGCACGGTAAGCGCCCCGCCGCCGCGGCCACGCGGGCTACGGGAGGGGCCGCGACACCGCCGGGGACCGATCTGCGCCCCGGCCGTGCCGCCCCCGGGGACGGACTGGCGGGGGCCGCGCCGCGGGGGTGCCGTGGTGGTGCCGCCGGGGCCTTTGGCCTCCCGCGCTCCCCCCTGCCCGGCGGGGCCGGGAATGCCGCGAGGGCAGGGGAGGGCCGGCACCGGCGCTGTGACCCCCGGCAGGGGCACCGGGCTGGCCCCGGGGCTCGGCCCGGCGGACAAAGAGGCGCCCCGGCGGCGCCTCCCCAGGGGTGCCGGGGCCGGGCGGTGCCCCGGGCCCGTCCCGGAGCGGGGTGCTGCCCGCAAGGCCTCGGGAGCACGGGTGCCCCTCCGCCGTGACCGGGACGAGCGGCGCTGCTGACACGGCCCCGCTGCCCCCCTGGTGCTGCTGGAGCCGCCCCCCGCCCCGCATGGAGGCCCCGGGGCTGCCCCGCTGCATCCACCCCCTCGGCAGGCCGGGCCATTGGCACAGACAGCCCGTGGTTCTGCTGCTCGCCGCGGGCTGCAGGAGCCCCGCAGCAAGGCCTGCTGCATCGGATCTGCCAGAGCTCACCTGCCAGCCCGTGCCCGCCCTCACCAAGTCGGCATTACTAAAATGTGTAAACGTTTCCTTTATTTCTGCTCAGAACTCGACAAAACCGCATGGGAAGAGACTGCAGTGAAATGCTGGTAATGGAGAGCGTTCAGAACAGGTGTTGTAAGGAAGAGAGATGAGAGGTACCTAGGCTAAAAGGGGTTAGGAAGGGTCACTGTCATAGAGGAAGGATAGCTGTTGGAATTTGACTGTATTTCCAGAAGCTGTGTTCGCTTCCACATTGCTAAGAGGGGTGGGGTTATAGGTGGGTAAGCAAACAGAACCTTTTTCTTGGTCTATGCCAACACTGAAGCTTCCTGATAGACCTTGCCAATTGTCAACTGCAGCTGCAATAAACATCCTCAAGACAGGCTTGATGACGAGTCACACCTCGTGGGTTAGGGCTGCTGATTGATCCAAGTGCTTTTAGAACTATTGACCATCAGGTCAAAAGCTCTGCTGCTGGAGAATTTAAATTGCCTGATCTTCCTATTCTGGAAGATACTTGAACCAGAGAAAGGTCTGTCTTCCCAAATCTGTAGCTGAAGAACTCTAGTGCTGCAGCAGATTAAAATTGTCACCTAAAGCTGTAAAATAACAGCATTTCTCTGCATGCACATTGCAGTCCTTGCCCCTCTGAGCAGCAGTGTCGTCATCCGCAGTACTGATTCCTGGAAACTTCAGCTGTTAAATGTAGGGGTTGAGATTTGGGCAGGCACAAGTAGAGCATTGATGACTCTCACCTTGCTGGATAATAAGCCTTATGTGTCCAAAAAAAAAGGAAAATGAGTTGTGCACTGTGTGTGCTTGGCGAGGACATAGCCTTCCCCATAGGAGACCATCCTCGTGCAAGGTTTCTATTTTAAAATTTTCCCTGTACTTCTTGTAACATGAAGCCATTTTGTTTTCATTAGTGACAGACGGTAACCTTCCTAAATCCTGCTTATTAATAGGGTTTTTTTGTTCTTTCTGATGTACTGTTCAAAAGACAGCTCGGGGGTTTCTCCATTTTGGGTAATGCTTACTGTGCTCATGAGTTGTATCATCCCACTGCCACCGTAAATTACTGCAGGAAAAAGGAAGCACAGCAGTGACAGAAAGAACAGCAGTGAGGCAGTGTGCTCACCCTCCAGAAGGTGGAATGAGCCACTTGTGGGATAATTGTGTGCTCACAGATTGCACACTGCAGGGTACTGTGCTAGAATGGCTGTAAAGGAGAAGTTGGTAGCTGCTGATCCTTTGCTTCTGTAAGTTGAAAGACTGGTTGTAGGTGGGTGAAATGGCATGGTAGAAAAGCAAAGCAACGGGCATCAGAATGAGCCTGACTATGGGAATGGTTTCCTTTTTCATGCCATGCAGTATGGGTTTAATTCCTTTGCCTTCTGTGGCTTTGGCTACACTGCATTGGGTAATAATGACCTTAAAGGACATTGACCGTGAAGTAACAAAAGGAGAAAAATGTCAAAATTCCTAGTCTTGCGTATGTTGAGGTTTCCAGTCCCTTAAGAGTCTCTGGCCAGCTGCCTTTTTCCAGTAAGGATAAGGTGCTGATGAGAGACTGCAGACCTGCAACAGGAAACTACCTAAAATGATTGTGTGAATAGCACTGAGAGGGAATAACGCTGCTGGGGAGGCTGTAATGGATAATGCTACAGAATGGTCCTGAAATCATGCCATGCAGTTTTCTTTGAGAAAGAAGTACTATCAGGGCTGCTCTGAATGTGGCACAGTGTGTTCTAGTGCCTGCTGCAGTGGTGCTGATGTGAAACCCCACACTCATCTCAGCATCACTTACCTTTTTGCCAAAGCTTTGGATGGCTGGAATGATGAAGGAACGAAGCTTAAGTGCAAAGCCCTTTTGCCATGAAGTCTTTCCATTTAGTGTTTTACTTAACTCATTTGGACATGGGCCTGTAAGACTTCTGCTGAAGAGAATACTGTTGTCCAGATTGTCAGAGTAAAATATCCTATCTTGCTGCTGGGATTTTTTTTTAAGAAACAAAAGAAGCATGTGAATTTAAATGCTTAGAATTATCATTTGTGATACCTACTAGTAGTGTGACAGCTGATGCAGGTTGCAATGTCAAGTTTGGTGTGGGTCCCAACAAATACTACAGGTGTTCTAAAGCACATGAAATATGCATTTCAGTGTTGGAAAATACTATTTTGTATATCAGTAGTAAAATCTGTGATACACAAAATACAGCAATTGGACATACTAAACATTTTCAGCGACCTTACCAAAGATGTACATTTTTGACAGGTGTACAACAGTATGTTGACAGAGTGCAGTAATACTTGCAGTGTCCTTAATCTCTTGAGAAATTTAAGGCTTTAGGGTTAACCTGGAGAGAGAAGTGATAGTGACTGCTGGGGAGAACAATGCAGCAAATACCAAAAGGCTTGCTAGTGTGAGACTGGTGAAAAATTATCATTTTGTTGTAGTATGTATAATGTTAGTCTCTCAGGCTTTGGGGAAGAGGAATAGGAAACTAGCCAAATATACAAAACACTGGTGAAGCCTTGGGCTAAACCCACCATAAAAAGAACAGCAGTGTCACTGGGCTACCTTATCTTTAGCACAGTGAACTGAAAATCCATGATTTTTCACATACCTCATGTCCTTTCCTATTATGAAATGACTTAGCATCTGCCGTTCCCACTGAAGAAAGGAATTGCTGCCAATGCCAGAAGAGATTTGGAATTTATGAATTCATTTATCTTCAGTATTCTTCTGAACTAGAAAAACCAGTAAAGGAACATTAAACGAGGAAAATTTAGTTACCAGTTTAAATGTGAGATACGCTGATATTTTATTGGAGCAGAAGTAGTATCAGCATGTAATTAGATGAACTGTTTAGGTAGCTGGGAGTATTTTGTTTAAATAAATTTGCTGATTGTACTGACAGAGGGGAGTGTGTTTATCTGAAATGTTTCCAAAATTGGCATGCAGGAACAAGTAAACGTAATACTTCAAGTAATACTTCAATATAGATAGGAGTAGTGACAGAGTTACAGCAAAAATAATTACAACTAATCAGCTCAACTGTATGTTTTTAATAGCTCGTTACAGCCACAATGGCAACATCATCTGAAGAAGTGTTACTGATTGTAAAGAAGGTACGTCAGAAGAAGCAGGATGGAGCTCTGTACCTCATGGCTGAACGGATAGCGTGGGCACCTGAAGGCAAAGACCGGTTCACAGTCAGCCATATGTATGCAGACATAAAATGTAAGTGAGCACTTCTCCTGTACCAGCTTCAGTAAGCAGGATTTCAACAAATATTTAAATATAACCCAAAGTTCATGTGCCATATGATACTAGGTATAGGTGAGGAAGGTTGCAAGGGTCTGGAGCTTTGACCAAGCTGCTCTGTGTAGCAGCACAGGTCAGGACTGTGGTGACGTATCACTAGTTTAAGGATGCTACTGCAGAACTTCTGTAGGTAGACTTCATATATTTAATTTATTCTACATTTACTATTAACTTTTGAGAAACTTTTGTGATAAATTGAACAGAAAAATAATTATGTCATATGCTTTTGGAGTGAAGGGTGGGAGGAGGGTTGAGGAAGTATATAGGATTTTCAGAGCCTTAACACAGAAACTATCTGGCATGTCATCTGTTGAACTCAGCATCTAAAGCTGTTTCGATCTTCTTATAAAATGAACTCTGTTTTATTTTCATCCAACAGACCATAGCTTCAGAAGTGTCAGCTTCTGTAGTTTGGCCTAGCTGGTAACATTCTGAATAAGCATTTGCTGTTGCAATAGCAGACTACTTGCAAGTCAAAACTAAACAGTAAATGTCTATAGCATGCTGCCTTCCTGGCTCCAATTAGTGCTCGTTTTTCATGCGCTGTAATGCCAAAGAAGGAATAAAAAGTAAGTTATGTGCATCACTTGGTAATGGTTTAGTGATTATTGCCGTTTAAAGTCACATACAAGTCCTGCAGCACAATCAAAAGTGTGTGATAAATCAGAACGAAGATGCTATTTTCTTAAATATGAATGTAATAGGGAGTTAAAACCCCTGTTCATCTATAATAATCAACTTTTTGATGGTTTTATTTAGCCACTAACTTAAACTTTAGCAGCTTGTATTTTAAATACATACACATATCGGCATTGAAGTATTTTTAACATAGATGAAAAATGCTCTTTTTGTTATCTAAAATAGAGAAAAGGTGGGATGTACATGTAAATTTGTAATAGAGAAGTTGATTTAGTGTTAATATCTGGTTCCTGTCTACCACTTGCACTGGAGAAAGGGATAATTCTAAAAGTTAGGTTACTGCCTTTTGCAATGCTACACTGAAGTCAGGATAGCACAGCAGTCCATAAGAGTAGCTGTTGCAACCTCTGCTCCCTCTGGTTATGAGGATGGAAGCAGGAATTAGGTTTTTCTTATGAGTCATGAGGGTGTAGTAGTACCTTGGAGGCACTAGTGATCAGCTTTGAGAGTACTTAGTGGCTAACTGCACTTACCTCACCACTGGAAACTGGGATCCAGGCATGCTGTTACTCTCCCTGTCTCTGCCTTCTGTCCTTCTGCAGGAGCTGGTCCAACTGGAAAAACAAAAGGGGGTACTTTTCAGTTCTTGGTTCAGCTTGCTGCACAAACACTAACAGTCATACTAGAAAGGCAGCAGGAAGAAGTGGAAAAGGGGGAATGAGGTTGCCACCTGTCATCAGCAGCCTGGATTGGCTCCAGGTTAAAGTGTCTGGGTGATGACAATCACATTTGCAGCAGTTTTCTAATGGAGACTGTGGGGAATACAAAAGTGAATCAGGACTCCTGGGCAGGAGATGAAGGATACTGAGCAACAGGCTTCTGGTGTCTGTGTCTTGTATTTTAGAGGGAACAAGGTGCAGGGTTCAAACTAATTCAAGGGGAAGACTGAGTGTTCCACTTTCATGTCTGGAATTCACACACAGGATAATGGTCTTTAATTGGATGATGAGCGTAACTGCTTATAAGCAAATACTCTAGGGAAGACAGTTTTTTGTATAAGCTTACTGTCTGTCTCTCTGCAATCTAGGCCAGAAAATCAGTCCAGAAGGTAAAGCTAAAATTCAGCTTCAACTGGTACTGCATGCAGGGGACACAACCAATTTCCACTTCTCCAATGAGAGCACAGCAGTGAAGGAGCGAGATGCGGTAAAGGATCTTCTTCAACAACTGTTGCCCAAGTTCAAAAGGAAAGCTAATAAAGAACTCGAGGAGAAGAACAGGTAAAGGGAAAGGAGCCCAAAAGTTCGTTGTGTTTTTTTTCTTCTAATTGTTAGCTAACTGTTGTGTATTTCTGTTTAACAGTTGTTATTTCATCATCACAAGTGATACAGCATTTGTTTCCCTAGTAAAAATCTGCCTGCTTTAAAATTAGAGGCAGTTCCTTGGACTTGTGTAACCGTCACATGTTGAGACTATACTTGTGTTCTTAGTGACACGTTCTTGAGGTATAAATGCAGCCAGTCTGCTTGCTTGCTTGCTTTCTCATGGTTATGAGATGAGAGCACTCAGTTGGCAGTGGCTGTCTTTAGTCTTCTTAAATATGTATGTATCAGTTAGAAAAGCTGCTTGAAAGATCTTTTCTTTTCCAGAAGTTTTCTGTAACTTTTGTGATTTTTTTTTTCTCCCTGTATAACCTTTTTCTTCTCAAATCATCTTTTCTGGTGTTTTATAAACTACTAAATTGTTAGGTATTTTCATGTCTCTCACTTGAGATGCAGAAGTTTGTTATTTGGCATACAGGATGTTTATTCTAAAAATAAGAGGAGACATTCAGGACCTAAGTCCTTTTCCCAAAAGGGCTTTTAAGATACATTTCCATTCCTTTAAACTGTTTGTGTTAAACCAGTCCTTGTGGCCACAGAGCTCCCTTCTCTGCAGCTCCCCAGATGACTTTCACCTCATTCTAGTGCCTGTATCTACAAGCCTCCATGACAAAGCTAGAATAGTCTTTAGAACTTAGATAAGTTAAAGCTAGATTTTTTCAAAACATAGGAGCATTGCCTCATGGGGCAGATTGGATCTTTAAAAGATTTCCCAGCAGAAGGGCCAGAGCCCTGGTGCTGGAGCCATGACACATCCAGGACCAACTGGATCCAGTACTGCAGCAATCACTAGGGTCTGCAGCAGAGCAGCCTGCTTTGGCACTATTCCCATACATGTTTCTTTGTGCTATGTGCCTCATTTCTAACAGTATTGTACTGAGAACACAGGCAGTGTCAGCTCTGAGTCTTTATATCCTTAAATGGAGTTTTACAGTATCACACCATGCAGCACCAGGAGCTTTTCTAGTTATTGAAAATTTGGAATCTGTGGTCATACTCAGCCAGAGTGTGTTCTCTTGAGGATTAGAAGTCCATGTCTAGTGATAGGGCTTCATTAGCTTAGTTTGCAACAGATAAGGCAAAAAAAGTCTTCACCTGCAAATATACTCTATCCAGAGCCTCTGCAGCACTTCCTTCTTTTGTTGATACATGGGAGTTGAGTATGTACCAAAATTCCAAGATGTAATGAAGTAGTGAGAATAACAGACTGCTTTCTGCTGCACTAATTTGTAAGAATTGCCACTGATCCATATTTGTACCCAGAAAAACTGGAGAAACCTAGATGGTTAAAACATAACAGGGATGCCCTGCCGCAAGGCTTTCACTTCCACCTTATCCTACTTCGTCCTTAGAGCAGCCAGACTTTCATTCTATCTAGATTGCAGTTTATTCACATTCTTCCCGAGACCATGTAGTACATAGTCTTAAGATTCATGATTTTTTTGGCTGTTTGCAATTGATAAGACCCTGAGGTAGATGCTAGAGATTGGTGAGGTTATTGGCTGATTCCCTGAAAATAGCGCAGGGTTTCAAATAAGGTACACAGCTGTATGAAAAGCTGCTTAAATGTGAGTTTACTGAAGATTCAGCTGCATATACAGTCTTTGCATTTTGGGTAGTAATGGTGATACTTGGTATTTGGATGATAACTTTTGTAAACATTGCTCCCTGGTGGAAGCAGTGACACTGAATGTGTCTGTAGCACTTAGGCTGTGTGTGATAGTTAGGTGATGAAAATCCTATTGCCCCTACAGAAACATAAGTGAATGAAACTTGGGTTAATGTGTGTTTTAAGGTTTCTTATCTCATGCATATTTTGTAATCCATACTCTTGCCCTAAAACAGTGATCTGTAAGTACTGAATTTTAAGATCTTAAACCAAGAATTGGACAGTGCTGAAATCTCTCTTTTTTTGCCCCCATCATACTTCTGTTATGGAAGATCAAGAAAATTCATTGTGCCTTTACAGTTCAGGAGACTCCAGTCCTGCATGTGCAAAGACACAAGAGCATCAGGATATTTTAGGACAAAATGCTAATCCCACGTTATCTTTTTCTTAGGCATTACTATTTTCTAGCGTGCAGTGCTAGTCCTTAAACATTTTCTAGTCCTTTCTTAAGTCTTTTGAGACAAATACTGTTACTGAAGTTGGATGTTCACACAGTCTTGTTAAGAAATGCACTGCATTTTGAAAGAAAAGTTGGTTTCTGTTCCTTTTGTGAACTCTTGTTAGTTATGGAAATACTAGTGGTTTATTCTGCCTCATTTCAATTCTATTCAATACGTTCTTTTACCAGAATGCTGCAAGAAGATCCTGTTTTGTTTCAGCTCTATAAAGACCTTGTTGTGAGCCAAGTAATCAGTGCTGAAGAATTCTGGGCCAACCGTTTAAGCCTGAATGCGGGGGATAATTCTGCAGCACCTAGTAAGCAGGATGTGGGCATCTCTGCAGCATTCCTGGTATGTTGAACCTCTAACTTAAAGAATTTTAGAGCAAATAAATTTGGAAAAGTGAGAGTTCCGTTCACGTACTTTATTCCCATATACTTTAATGTTCTTTCCTGTTTCCTCAGCCTAACATCTCTCCACATGATAAGCTATTGCAAGTGTAAAGGAGAAAAAAACATGAAAGTTTTGTACCAATCTGCACCCTCAAAATTTTGTCAGTTTAAGATGCCCAGTTTGAACTTCAAATTGTCAGTAGGCAAATGTTTGTACTTCTGCTCTGCCTTCCATAGAATGGGAGTAATGGTGAATATGCAGTCACTAGATTACAGTGTATTAGCCCAATAAATTAGAAAGTGTATCTGCAGCAGCATTGACAGGCATAAATGAACCTTTCTTGAACAATGGTTTTATTCCCTCCCCAGCTTTTTAAACTAGTACATGCTTTCAGCTACTTGAGGAACAACTTGTATATCTGAAAGCTCATTTTCTCTCCTCTTTCTGTAACTTTCAGTTATTTTACCCATTTGTAGAAGCTTCAGTAATCCCAATGCAGTTTAAAAATAATCTAGGTACAACTTCAGATTCCTTACACAGAGACATATTTCTACTTCTGCAACACAGTGCATTGATAAGACCCTAGCTGGAATCCCACTTCCACCTTTGTAGTGTGCACAGTGGATTTGGGAGGGAAAGAGGAGGTAAGAGTTGTTTTATAATTCAGCTGCTGTACAAACACTTGTGTTTCCCTTCCTGGAAGTACCTGAATCAGTTACCAAACGAATTTGATTGCTCTGATTTCCTGTCTCCCATTATTCTTACACTTAATAATAATTTTTAAAAAATCACAACCAAAAATAAAACCACCAAACCTTAAAAACTGAAGTTTTCTTAAAATAACTGGTTGTTTTTATGTCCTCTGCATTTCTGAAGAAGATAACTTCAGATATTTGTGTGTCCTAGTTTAGATCAAAGTAACTATCTGACTCTGCTCAGAATGAACATTTCCCTGGAAAGAAGAGAGTACAAAAACTAGACACAGGAAAGGAGGAAGAGGCAGCAGCACATGCAACCATGTACTTTTCCTGTTAGTGGGAACTGGATGGAGCACTTGCTTGCTCCAGAGCTTCCTAAGGAGATCATTGAGATAGTTGAAAGTTCTGACTAAGGCTAACCCTCATTTTTAAATTCAGTGTTATTTATCAATTACAGTAAGATGCTTGTAGTGTATAAGGAAATAATTCATAAGACCCATAAATCCTTTTTTGTCACTTCATTATTGTCACTGATTATTCACTAGCTGAATTGTTGAGTGAACAATAAAAGATGAAGAATATACAGTAAACATACCTACTTTTACTTTGAAACGAAGATAAATTAAGCACACCTTCTTTTGACCAATGGAATGCTCTTTGCTTTCTAAAGCCTGCAGTCTACTTCTTGAATAGTCCCTAAAGTGGCAAGTATAATAAAGTAATTTGTGCCTGCTCTTTCATTTCTCATTCTAAGATACCTATTATGATCAAATACATTATGGAGTATTGGAGGAACAAGATTATTTTATCTGCAGCAGAGCTTCCTTGCAAAATGCCAGGTTAGGTTTTTTCCTTTTTCAGTTACAGAAGGCATCCAGACATGACTGTTTTTTCTCCCTGTGTGCTTTTCCTTAGGCTGACGTACGGCCTCAGACAGATGGCTGCAATGGTCTGAGGTACAATTTGACTTCAGATATTATCGAATCCATATTTCGAACATACCCTGCAGGTAAGAACTATACCAAACACGTGCATTTAATAATTGGGGGTTTTACTGACTTACTGTGGGAAGACTAAATGTTAGTCTGAGCCTGGAAGTATAAGGGACCATATCTTCAGTCTTCTGGATGATTTTCCCTGCCTCTTTAGAGGGATGGGAAGAAGCATATTCATGTGTTTCTGGAAATGACTAGAACTCTGGCAAATCAGACTTCTTGTGTGTGAGCAATTCCAGTGTTCAGGCCACTGTTATGTGCATTTCTTCTCAAAGCATCAGCAAGCATTGAAGGACATAAAGGACTACCTGTTTGCTCATGCTTAACCGCTGCAGTCCTGTTTAATGGGCATCAATGGAGTCAGGGATATCCAGAGAGCAAGGACTCCCAACAAGGAAATGTTAACATAAAATGTTATATTAAGATTTGTTGGAAGAGTTTGTAATCGTTCTTGGTCTTGTTCACAGTAAAAATGAAATATGCAGAAAATGTTCCACATAACATGACTGAGAGGGAATTCTGGACACGATTTTTTCAGTCTCATTATTTTCATCGGGACAGGCTCAATACAGGCTCAAAAGACCTCTTTGCAGAATGTGCCAAACTGGATGAGAAAGGTAAGCTGTTTGTTTCTGCAGTGGCTGCTGCAGTCATGGAGCACTGGAGGGGTGTAGCTAGTAAACCTACCAAAGTGGAGGTCAGTAGTTTTCTTGTGTTCATGGGCATCTCGTTTGGTGAAGTGGAAAATGAAAGCCACGGGTTGTCATTGTAAATTAGCCACAGCTTTGCTATTCTGACCACGTTTCATAGCGTGAACATTTCTTGAAACAAATTAGCTTTTGGAAAGTGGTAACACTAGAAATAAGTTTTATTACAACTTATGCAATAGTGAAGTCAGTGGTAAATTCCATAATATGCCATTCTTTAGATTGATTATGCTGTGCCATCAGTTACTATTAAATAATTGTACACAGGCTTTGTTTTGTAGTATGTGCACAATTTACAACTGGTACAGCTTTTGTTATAGACAGGGTTTTAGTAAACAAGATCCATATTTTTCCATATTTTCCAGAGGAATTGCCATCCCTGTTCTCTGGTAGTCTTTTTAATGTGAAATCCTCAAATATTATCTGGCTTAAATTTTTATTGAACTTTTGAGATATGTTTGTGATGATACAGAAATGTGGAGAGTTGGGATCACTTAACACCATTCCTTAATATGTCTTCTAGCTAATGAAAGCATTCTATTAGGAAGGCAAACCCCTTCACCTGTTACCAGATATAAATGGTCATTCTGCCCAGGCAAAGCAGACAAACAGTGCCAAAATTAGAATAAACACAGTTGAGTCTTCCCAGTTCCCACTAATATAACTGCATCTCAATTTATTTTTTTTTAATCAAACAGTATTCAGTGATCTCTAGAAGTTGGTGAAAACTGGGCTAATTGGTAGGAGGATCTTTTGCAGTAACTTCTCACCATTATTCCTTATTTTAAATTAACTTTGAAAGGGGTTTAAAGTTTTAGTCACGATGTTACTTGGTCCTTTGCAGAACCTTTGTCTTCTCCTTTTAAATATTAAATATAAGCTAATAATTCCACGAGTATTTCTATTTGTTTAGATTTTTTTTTTCTTTGTTTCACACAGGGTTAAAAGCAATGGTGTCTCAAGGAGTGAAAAACCCCCTGATAGATTTAACAGCTCTGGAAGATAAATCATTAGATGAAGTAAGTAGTTAGGGAAATAAAAGATAAAATAAAAGAAAGAAAACCACACCCTCTCCTAAGTGGGTCCTTCTTTTAAAATAACTTCAAATGCTAGTTCTAACCAAATCACTTATTAGGCAGTTGCAGTGGTTGAGGAGGCAACATCCCACTGTTCTGTGTGTGTAAAGAAATGGACAGTGCCCACCTATGCCTTAGTGTGTGGGGCGTAAATGCAGAATTAGCTTCCACTTGGCTTTTTTGTCTAACGTGTGCTCTTTAGTTTTTTCCTACTTTTCAGAGGCTGTGACAATGAACAAAAGAGTAGCACAAAACGGGGAAAAGTCTTTGATTTGTTGTCACTTTGAACACTGGCTATTATATTTGGCCTAATGTTAAGGACACGTTATACAGTTTTCTTTGTTAACTTTAAATATGACTTCTTGCTAAAAATATGAGTAACTTGAACTATTTCCTGCCTTCAAGTATGTTTAAACAATTGATATCAATGTTGTACCATAATGTGAAGTAACTTAAAAATCTGCTTTTCTGCACGTGATTGAACTGAAACTGTTGACTTGTAATTAATAATGTTGCTACATTTCTAAGTTTTTTTGCTGGTTGGTTATTTCTTTTTTCCCTTTTTTTTTTCCCTGTAAGAGTTGTCCAAAGCTAACAGTCTGAAACCATGAGTTTGAGATAGGTGAGTTTGAAGTGCTCTGCAAACTGTTCTAGTTTGCTTTTGAGGCAAGCTAACTGCGAGCATGAAACTGCCCATGGGGTAAAGTGAGTTGCCTTCAGCTACCTGGTAACTGGGGAACTGCCAACATTAAGGCTTGAGAATTTTTGAATTCCTAGTGGTATTACATCCTCCTGACAGGTGTCATTTAGCCTGTGGGCTGCTGGTGTCCCACTAGATGTTGAAAAGAGGTCAGTAAAACAATTGCTAGCCCTTCCTTGCCATCAGTGCCTGTGTTTTGTACAGATGATTCTTTTTTTTTTTTTTAATACTAGTTCTCTTTTTACTTAGATCATGGTCTTACAAAATCATCTGTTTATGACTTTTTTCTTCTTTCTAACACTTCTAAATTGTCAGGCATTAGCAGAACAAAATAGCTCCTGAAGATTTTTCAAAGTACATAAGGTGAAGGTGTGGCAAAGGTAGAAAAATAATGCTTCAGGTGGTGATGTAGTATCACTGACTGGAGTGCAGAGGAGGTGGCGTGCAGACTTCCTGCCTCAAGGGAAAACAGAAGTGTCCTTCTGCTCTGGGGGCAGGAGGTAATTAGTGTTGTTTCCTTTGTAGGGCTATGGTGTTTCTTCTGTGGCCTCTACATCAAACGCCTCAAAGTCTGCTAGAGAAAGTAGCAATGCTGCCATCATAAAACGCTTTAATCATCATAGTGCCATGGTCCTTGCAGCTGGCCTCAGGAAACAGTAAGTTTCAGTGTTGTGTGAAAACTTTTTTTGTAACAGATTTTAAGGGACTTTCAAAACAATTGCATTTAATATTACTCATCCAACCTTTCCTTTTAATTTTTATGAATTAATTATTTAGAAACTAAAATACTTTTAGGTTCCATTTTCCTTTACAGAAATTTTTCAGAGCTGTTTAAAATGATAAATGCTGTTTTGAGCTGAGCTATCATATAAAGCACATTCAAAAGGAAAGAATGTTTCCCCCTTAGATCTCTAGCCCTGGTGAAGGCTGCAGAAGTAGTGTTCTGATTGCTGTGTGGAGGTGAGGGCTGGTGCAGGGAGTTCCTATTGCCTGTCAGGAGTGGGTCTGCTGGGTCTTCCTGTAGTGGAGTGGAGTGCAGGGATGTAAGTAAATGAGGAAGCAAAAGACCAGTGTGGCACAGGTGCATCAGATGAAAGATTCCTCTAGTGTAGTACCCTGCCCCGACCAAAAATGTGTCAGGTGGTTACGTATATTTACAGTGAACTTAACAAATGAAATATCTTAAGAGAGGCATGAGACAGATTTGATGTGATCTGCTCTGCAGCTGGTTTATGGACAACCAGCAAGGCATTACTACTCTACCCCAATCCTACATACGTTAGCTGTGAGAGATTTTAGTTAATACTTCCTTCTGGTACCTTGGCTCCCTCATCTTGTTTTTCTGTCTTGCCCAAACTGAACACTGGACCTTAAACAATCTCATCTAGGCAATGTGTGTTTCTGTTTCTCGGTTCAGAAAGAAACAAAAGAGTAGCTCTCCTCCTGGAACAGTAGTGTCCTGGGACTCCCAGAACTCTGCTAATACCTGTTTGCATAAGTGCATAAACAAAGTATTTCTGATTTAGCCATGGTTTTGCTGTGTCCCACATGCACTGCTGGCATGCTACTATTTTTGAAGAGAGGGAGAGAAGCACCTTCCCCTGCTGTTGAATTTCCCCTGTGACAAAACAGGGTTAGTTTGAGGAGTTGGTTCCTTCTATCTACATGAACTGCTTGAAACAAAGATATAAGGGGGAAGAAAGTTGACATACAGTATGTGAACGTGTATATAAAGTTTTTGAAACAGATGTATTTACTTTGTCTCTAGCTTGTATCTTAAGTTTCCTGTGAGGTGAATTCTTCTTAATGCTGTTTCTCTATTTTAAGAGAAGCACAAAATGACCATTACAGTGAGACCAGCAGTACGGATGGAAACTCCAGGGATTCAGATTTCTTTCAGCCACCACTGAAAAAGGTATAAAGTTAGCTGATGCAATTCTAACTGAATGGAACTGGAAGCTCTGTGTCTCAAAAGAAAAAACTGAAAGTTCCTTACTTGTTTTATGACATATCTGAAGTGAAACTTCTTTAGCCTTGTTTAGAAGCATATAGCGTAAGAATCTGACAGCCTGTGAGAAGCCTTGTACCTCTCAGTAAACACAACTAAGTTACACCTTGAAGTATTGCTCTGTTTATCTCTTCAGCAGTGACCAATGAAAGTAAAAAAACTCTAACATGCTTCTGATTGGACCCAGAAATCTGGTTCTATTTTTGGCCTGCTCCTTTTTTTTTTTTTCAAAATGCCTGAAAACTAGAGAACATCCATCAGAAAGGGATATTGGTGTTCAAGCATCAATATTAACCTGTGAAGCATGTTGTTTGTAGAGGGGATGATTAAACTGCCACAAGGCAGCCTTCATCTTAAAGTCAGAACCTAAAGTGCAGTTGAACTGAAAGTGTAGTGACACCTGGTGTACTGAAGTACAGGGCAACAGCCTGGCTTAGACTAACCACAGCAGCTCACGAAGTGGAAGAGAGTACTGTAATTGCTACAAAACTGAGCTGAATGCTCTTCCTGGAATTGACAGCCTAAACAGAAAATACCAAAGGGACGCAAAACTTTGTTATGTTGTGAGAAAACGTTGTAGAATACACGTGGTGTGAAATGTTGGGGCAGTCAACAACTTTGACTTTTTCCAAAAGCTGCAGTTTTTACTGAGCACAAAATGATGCACCAGAACTAGAATAAATGTGAAGAAAAGGGAAGTGAAAGAGTAGCAGATTAGGAGACTTCAAAAGTAGTTCTCTCATTGTACAAAGTCCGGTATCACCATGCTGTTGCCTCTCACTGTTAATGCTCCATCCTGCCATCACCAGGTAGCTCAGATAATTACTGTGGTTCTAGTCTGACACTCTTGTACAACAGCTATTAGATCATTACAATTTCTGCTAATTTGGAATTCTATGGACATAAGTAGCACAAATTATCTGTATAGCAGAACACTTTTTGGAAGTGGCAGAGACTAACAAGTTCTGGCCAGAATCTGCAGAGAAGCAGTAGTGGCAAGACATCCAAACGGCACAATCTAAACAATACTGGGTTCCCTCTGGAGGGTAGACAGTAGTAATTCCACGCTTTGGTTTTCTTTAAAATTTTAGTAACCCTTCTGCTCAAACTTGGTGAACTGGAAGAAAGCACTAGATGTATGGAATTCTGTCTTCATTACTAATTTGTATAATTATTTGCCTTGTTTTAGGTGAAACTGCAGGAGGCCATTGAGTATGAAGATTTATCAAAGAATAATGGCGTTAAAACTATTGCACTAAACTTAAAGAAGTCTGATAGGTAAGTTAAAATATGCTATTTCAGCTTAGTCAGTCTAGCAGGTCTGTTATCACAGCCTGCACAAAACCAGCTGATTTAGTCTCTACTGTACCACACTCAAGCATTTTTAGGCTAAGTTTAGAAACCTAATGTGAGTTCTTGTGTAAACCAGTTTCCAAGTAATTCCCTTTTAAATTTATATTTTCGTTTCAGAGCAGTTGGGGTTGGAAGGGACCTCCTGAGATCATGTAGTCCAACCCCCCTGGTAAATTTCATCTTGCTTTTCAGAGTGTTGAGTCTCTGGAAGCCTCCCCAAATGGCTTTGACATGTAATTTTGGTGAAAGTCTAACAGACCTCCATTCACAGTTCAGCACTTCATTGCAGCTTTCAATGGAAAAATGTGTGTGTTACATGTGAAAATATATACAGTTCCTAGGGAAATCCACTCCCAGGCAAAAAAGTGGAGTCAGGGTGGTTTGGACTGCTCACTAGTCTAGGATTTTTCCAGTGGTAGTCCTCTTGTTTTCTAGGCATTTGAGTCTGAGAACCATAAATGTAACTTCAGAAAAGGAGTAATACTATAGGAAAGCAAACAGTTCCAAATGTACACCTAACTTCATTTAGCTCAGTTTCAGTAGAAAATTATGTGAATTGCTCCAGTCTAATGATATTCCCAGAATTAGGTAGCCCATGTAGATTTTCATTAGCAAAATGATGATCACAGATTCAACAATGGAAGCTCTTATTTTACTGCCATACCATCTCTAACTCAACATCTTTCTATGTGGCAATGTGTTGTACTGTGTCAATAAAAAAGGTTTAAATAGTAGTGTCAACAGTTACAAAGCATCAAAAGTTAGAAACAGTAGAACTGTCCACCGAGTTTCGCCTCTTGCTTTACCAACACTCTTATTAATAATACTTTTTCCCTTTCCTCTTCTCACCACAGGTATTATCATGGTCCAACTCCAATTCAATCACAGCAATATGCAACCAGTCAGGATATAATTAATTCTTTTAATAGTATTAGACAAGAAATGGAAACATATGTACCTAAACTAACTCAGGTATGGAAGAATGGTAAAAAAAATTCCCCTGTTGATGTTACCATCTTGCTTTCTCTATAGTTCTGTGTCTCATGTCTACTGAAATTCTAATTTTTCAGGGTAAACTTTTATCTCCCGTAGTTTTATGTTAACTGATTTTTACAGCTTTAGGTGATACCTTTTGAGCTATTGTGGTTAAGATCTACACAATAGGAAACTGAGTCATGGCTGATCCTCAGTTATATTCACTGTTCTTGCTTTCTTTTGAGGAAGTGGCAAAGGTATGAGGTAGTAAAGCAGGAGTCATGCACAGGCCAGTGTACTGATCCCACTCTCTGAAGTTTAGGATCTGGTGGTCGTGGGGGGTTATAGTAAGCAGGTTTGTAACTGTACTGGTCTTTTGCTCCTAAATGCACTTGGTAGGCTGTTGATCTCACCATGGGCTGCACAGAAACTCTGTCGTGGCACCTGGAGGGCAGCACAGCCCTGCAGCCAAGTTCCCCAGCCAGGATCTGAACTTCCTGCATTAGTAAAGCAGCCACAACTGTGGATGTATCACACTTCTGTGTAGTAATTCTCTGTCTCATCTCAAAGTAGCTGCACAGCTGCTTCAAGTCCTAGGTAAAGAAAGGTTTGTTTTTTCCATAACTAACTGGGGAACTTTCACTGCAAACGAGCTATAGCACATAAAGGCACTGTGACTAATTCCAGAGAAGAGTGGACTCTTCACCTGGACTTCCATTGTATCTGTTCAACCAATCTTTGCCATTGGGGTACAAATACAACCTATTTTAAAAAAGATGTTGGTGGAAAATGTGAGCTGAAATATTTGTTCTCTTTCCCTCCAGGTTCTTTCAAGTGGTGATGCTGCCAGCACTATTGCAGTCCTGTCACCTGGAGGAGCACTTATGCAGGGTGGAACACAGCAAGCCATAAACCGTAAGGATTTAGGATGTCTAATACTTTAATTGTCTCTTACTGCACTGCACAGCAGTAGCTGGCGTGCTGTTTCATCTATCCTTGGGAATATGTTACAGTGATAAAGGAAACTATGGAAATGTGTAGCTGGAGTAGTACTGGGTTACAGCAACAAAAGAAAAGCAACAACCCAGCCACACCATGAGGGTGGTACTGGCTACACCTGTGCTGAGGCAAGTGAACAAGAGGAGAACTTTACAGAGCAAGTAATGAAGGATGCACTTGGTAGATACTAAGTCCTCTTACACATACTGGGTTTTACTTGTTCAGCATTTCCTTTCTGAATTTTTCTTTCTGGATTGTAGAAAATACAGGCATATTCTGGAAGCTCTAAGAAAGGGAGGTCTAGATCATTATCTGAAACTAGTTTTTTTGCAAACTGCATTTAAGATCCACAGCTTGCACTGAAAAAAGACTTGTAGACTGCAAGGGCAAATCAGACAACCCCTCATTCTCACACCTCCATTCAACCACGCCTTTTCCTGTGGTTACCTTCCTGCCACTTTGAGTTCCTGTCTCTGCAGTCTAACATCAGATGATGCCCTGCTCTCAGGATTTTAAATAGTTTTCCAGTTTATCTTGTGTTATTTGGTCTGAAGAGCAACAGAAACTAAATCAGAGAGCTGAAAAAGCAAGTATGAGTTTTTCATGGTACTATAAGGAGTCAGCAAGCAGTGGTGAGGCTTTCTTGCCCATTCCAGTTGATATTCTGGGTGCTACACTTCACTTAGAGCCTGACTACCACCTCTTTTTTAACAGCCTCATCCTAGAGTTTGCTATTCACTGTTCAGCTCACTATGCTCCTCCTCAGTGACTGCTTGTGCTTTTTGTTTCGGTTTCTATGAACCTTGTCACCCTTTTAAGAATATCTAGGATACAGTTCCTTTTTCCTTTCTGGATTTTTCCTCTTTCACATGCTGTGACTTTATTCTCATTGTCAATGTAAGAGGGGAAAATTTGCAGTATCCATCACATGGTACTTAGCACCGTGCTGTGATCACAAGGTGCTGGTCCCAGAAGCAGTACTGCCACGCTCTTAGAGCAAATACAGTACTTCTAGTCCTGGATTATGTTTGGTGTCCGTTCTTTGCCTGGCACAGATCTCCCTATATTATATATAAGCTTCCCAGTTTAGAGCTGTAAATAGTGGCTGAACCTTATCTAATAACTGCCAGATCTAGGAGCTGCTGAGGTGTGAGGCACCTCAGTGTTCCCTCCCAACCAACCTTCCTGGGATTCTAGTGGGAACATACCTTGGTGACCCTTCTTGATTAGCCTTAATTGTCACATTTCATATGACAGTTTGAGTGATGTGACAAAACCTTTTTCCTGTTGCAGAGATGGTGCCAAATGACATTCAGTCTGAACTAAAACACTTGTACGTGGCAGTAGGGGAACTGCTACGACACTTCTGGTCCTGCTTCCCTGTTAACACACCATTCCTAGAAGAAAAGGTAAGGCGAAGCTTCCTCATGTGGCTATGGTGTGGCCAGATCATGGTTTAGAATGAGTGTCATTGAAGTATAGAAAATTAGACATGGACCTTAAATCAGTACAGCACTTAGTCATCCCTAGAACTGAAGGTCACAACACAATGTAAAACATTTAAGTTTTTCAGCAATTCTGCTGATGCTATTAGTTAAAATCATCGTTGTTCCTGCCTCCCTCCCTTTGGGAGCAGTTGCTGTAAGCCAGTGTCAGCAGACTGGTCAGCTCTGTTGCAGTTGCTTCAGGGTTCTCATTCCAGTTTAAAACATAGAAACTAAAGCCCCCCTTTCCCCAACTGAGAAATAACCTCTGCAGTGACAGCTACAAGCAAGGTTTCCTTATTCTTCTATCCATTGAAAAAATCACTGTCATACCTTCAGAACACATACTGCTTTTCAGAACTGAGGTGCTGACAAGAAGAGACATCTGTCTACAGCCAGGTATATATGTGTGTATTTTTCTGTTGTTATTCTTTCTTTTGATCTCACATGAAAAACAAAGATAAAAATTTGCATTCAGGTACGTCTGCTGCAAAATGTGGCCTGAAAAATCCATGATACAGTGTTCCCTTGAAGCAGAAAAAGATGTGTTTATGAATATCTTTATCTATTTATAGTGTTTACTGATGAAGAAATACGAGCAGAGAGGCACACTACGCTTGAGTCATACTGCACTTGTCTCAAAAATAAATATGCACTCACGAAATGTTAGACTGATATTTGAAAAACTTTCCTTTCTTCAACTGCACATAGTTGAATTAGCCCCCCAAATTAGTTACAAGGTGTTTTGTTGGAGAACAATTTGTTAAAGGAAATTAAACTTAAGTGTTGTTACAATACTGAAGTATTATAATACTGGTTTCTGTCTTTCTTAGGTTGTGAAAATGAGGAGCAACTTGGAAAGATTTCAGGTTACAAAGCTCTGCCCATTCCAAGAAAAGATTCGGAGACAGTATTTAAGCACAAATGTAAGGGAAAAGCACTGGGTGCATATTAACAATTTCAATCGTAACTATCAGAGGATGGTAGCTTTATTACATGTTATTCTAGAGCATTTTAAGTTTTTTGTTAACTAGGAAATGGGCAGAGGGAAATTGGGTACACAGTTAAGTATATTGTCTCTCCTGGTCTAACTTGCTGAGTGATGCCAGCAACTGTAAGGTGAACTTGAAAGAACTGCAAGGTAAAATTACCCAAGTGAGACAAGAGAAAGGGGAAGTCACGTTTCATTTTTCACTTCCACCGTGAAGTAGAACTTGAGCAACTTCAGACTGTCTGCCAGCATGTCAGACATGAAGTGGTTACAGACCAAATACTGGAACAGACAGCACAATCAGGTGTCACTTCCCTGTGACCACCTTAGCTTAACAGCTCTCTGCACTGCTCAGTTTATAGATACTTAGCAATAATGCCTCAAGGTCCCTTCTCTGGTGTACCTCTGATTTTAGTGAGGTTACTCCTAGTGAATGAAAGAAAGAATCCAACTGATTATCCAAGGTAGGGGAGCGGATCTCTTTTTCCAGTAGCTGGGACAATTTTTCTCCCTCTGTTTCAGTTGGTAGGTCATATAGAAGAGATGCTGCAGACGGCCTACAACAAGTTCCACACGTGGCAGTCCCGGCGCATGCTGAAGAAGACGTGAGGGTGCACGCTGTACAGGTCTGAGAGCAAAGCCTGCAATAGGGTAGGAGTACAGCCTAGGTATGTGCAGATCTTAGAGTTCTTGCAGGAGGACCTGCAAGCTGTGGACTTCTGGAAATGATGCTAACTGAACTTGCACATTTTTGAAAAAGAACTATAAAAAAACTTGAAAACTAGGGAGAAAAACAAGGAAGAACCAAAACAGAAGAGCTGAGGCGCAAAAATATTTAAAAGACACTGTTTACTGCAGTTACTCAGGAACTGCTTTTGATTTGCATAAAGAGCTGCTTTCAGAAATAAATTTAAAGAGGGTGTATTAATAAAATTTGTTTTTCTGTCTAATTTTTTTTTAAAGAAGTGTATGGCACAGGGTAGATCTCAAAAGTTTTTCTTCACTGGATTCTGACATTTTGTTGAATTCTTTACTTTCTGCAACAGTTTAACAGTGATATTTTAAAACATAGTTAAGACTGTTTTTGCTTCAAACATCTGGGAGAGTGTAGTTGTCAGAAGACAAGCTCCTGCCATGTTTCCCCACCAATTGGAAGCAAGAGGCATTGCACTGAAAGCTGTTCGTGGTCTGGGGTCCCTAAAATTACATGGGGGAAAACTTTTGCCTGAAGTCTTGGATTTTTATGCAGAATTTTTTCAGCCATCAGTTTTGCATGTTTTCCTTTGAGTGCAAGTGCGTGCTACTGCAATCCTTTTTTTTTTATGGTGGCATTTGTTCTGAGGAGAGAATGCATTTTTAAAAATGAAGTTAAATAAAGTTTCTTACAAAAGTCATTTATTTTCAATTCTTAGGCATTTTTTATTTCTTCTCCTAAATCTGTTTTCCTTCATTCTTCCCTTTTGACTATAACACTGTTTTTGGCGAATTGATAATCATTGCAAAGAGAAAAATGTGTTATCACAATGTCCATAGATATTGGGAATCTGTGCCATACTTTATTCCAAATAGAATCAGTTCACAGTTTCAGACCAACTTGTATTAAATGTGACTTAAATGCAAAGTATGCCCCTTTTCTAGCATATATGCAGTTTAATGCCATCCTTGTATTTTTTTGACACCTTGACTGTACTAAGCCCAGTATGGGCTCCTGAACTTTTTTACTTCAGACTAAACACGACTGTTAAAAATGCATCTACTACAAAGACAAATCAGAGTGACAATACGTATTCAAAGCAAGCACAGCACTGTCCAGTGCAGCAGAAGAAATTCCCAATAGCCTGCATGATAGCTTAATACTATGTTTTGGTATGATGCTAAAACATGGTAGTATGATGTTGGGTGGATAGTTCTTGCAAATTTCTACAGAAGAAAAGATGTATTGGTGTAGCCAAGTCGGTGCTTGTTCTGTGCTGCTGCTCCATTTATGCAAGAGGGGTTTTTTCTTTCACTGGTGCGTGGAAGTCAGCAGCTTCTTTTTACTTTCTTTTTTTTTTTTTTCAGATTTTTGTATTGTGTTATAATATTTTGGTAAAAGCTGAATTTCAGTTAAATGTCACTGTCTGCACCAAAGTTCTCTTTGGAAATGTGTGCGTATTGTTCAGCCCAGTTCCCTGTCTGCCTTTGCAGATCAATGCATGATCCCTGCTCTGTGATGTTGATGTGGTTCTGCTACAAGAAATGACTGGGCTCAACACGAGATGCCCTGTGTTCTTGATAGGGTGAAAATGTCACTAGGAATAAAGAGATGTATGTACAGCATTTGGGGGATGAAGTGCACATCTTGTCAAGTTACCTCTCATGATAACTAAACTGTTTCTCTAAAATTAGGCTTAGGGTATGGCTTTATTAAGCCAAATCCTCTTCTAGGTGCAGGCAGCTCCAGAAAGAAAGGATAGTTTGTTCTCCCCCGACTCACAGTATTTGATCGAGGAATTCTGTGGCCAAATTTCAACTGTTTTGTGAAAGCTAACACACCTTTCATCATAGGAGAGGGCTAGGGTCAAGAAAACATGTCTGATTTAAATTCTAACTGTGCCTGAAGCTATGAACAACGCGTTTAAGTATTAGACTGCACTGAGACTTCACTAAAAAAATTATAGAGTAGTTTTGAGCTTGGAACTAATTCACCTTTAATTGGAATGAGTATTTAGTGTTCCTGGAAAGGCTGGGCAAAATGGTTAGCACAGTGGAAAAGTTTCAGTGCATCACGAACATTTTACAGTCCAAAGGACTGTTTATCACCATTTCAGGGATGGTGTTGCAATAGCTTTAAGTTATTATAGTGATATCAGGCTATCAAAATGTACCTTAATTAACCGAACTAAGGGGGAAGAGGACTATGATACTAAATTCCACAGTTTTGCCTAGAGACTGTACAGGCAAGGCTGCTATGCACTTCATATTGCTTTTTCAGGTATTGTGGCAATAAGGCACAGGCCCCTCCTCAAGTAAAGGGAGGTAAACTAAATATTCTTTCTACATTGTGTTCCCCGTTTCTGTAGCATGGTCCAAAACACAGATTCATTCCTTGAGTTTTGAAACTGAATCATCATGCATTATATTACTATTGGAATCTTTATACTGACTTGTATTTTTAATGAGAATTCATAAAACTTGTATCATTGGCATTGATCTAAGATTTGTAGAATAAACCCTACTGAATTCTAAAGTGAAGTCTTCTCTAATGCTTAGGCTGTGTTTTCTGATGTTGAATTAAATCCCAAATAGGCTCCATTCAGGTCTAAATTGAGAAAACTGAATAACTAGCTCAGCTGTCCCTTCATGCCTGGTAGAAGAGCTCAGGAGCAAAAGGGTTACATTACAATTACTGTCAAATTGTTTCATTTTTAAGGGTTGAGAATTTTTTCTGCCACACAAGGAATCTACACCATTACTAGTTCTGCTGTCCCTCTGTTCCTGATCACACAAAATCCAGTTTAAGTCTCCAGGGATTAGTATTCTGCTTGTTCCATATATTGATGCAGCAGCTGCTGGTTCAGGAGAGCTGTACAGGAGCTTCGCCAGCCATTTTAATCCAAGGTTCACGAGTAATGGAGAAAGGTTAAGTTAAAGCAGATAGTGGCCCTGCTTATTTGTAGCCTGTGAGTTTCAGCAGATGAACATACTTAGATGCCCCACCAAAAAAAGCTGGGCTAGTTATCTCTCAAGAGTTCTGCCCCAGTCAGGGACAGGAGACAACAGCCCTTCAGTACAGCCACTCCTAAAACTAAGTGGTTTCTTACACGCACACAGAGTAGCTCTCTAGACTATGATCTGCAGCTTCCTAATGTGACAAACCTCTGGCCAAGGCCCTGTTGTGCTTCCCCAGATGGATGACTTTCCTCAGCACCACTTTGTTTAAGGTGTTTGTTGGTTTTTTTGTTGTTTTGTGTTTTTTTTTTTACAGCTACATCTGTTCTCCCTTAATTATACTGCAACTACATCTTTACAACTTCTGTCACGAGGTGTTACTAGCTAGAAAGCTTTATCCTTGCCAAAATTCCTATCAAACAGCTGCTTTATCCAGAAAGTCACTTGGTGTGAGCAGGGGAGGTGACAAGAAAGCTTAAGACACAGTTTTCCATCATCATCCTGTTTCCCTGTCTTAAGGGAAGAACCTACCCAAGCATCCCTGCAGCTCTGGAGCCTTTGTATTGCAAGACAGTTTTCAGAGCGTGAGCCATGCATTCTGAACTTGCTTCCATGGTCTCCCTTGCCCTGCAGTAAGAGCTGGAGCATCCAAACAGAACACAGTAGCTTCTGTTTGAATAGCAATCAGACATCATGCGGATCTAACACTGATCCTGCATAAACCCTCTTAGCCAGAGACAGGTGTGCTCCTGCAGCAGAGCTCCAAAGCCTGGGGACCCACTAAATTACCTAACCTCATCTTCCACATCGTTTTCAGGACACTGCATTTTCCCTCAGCTCTCTGAACACATGACCCCAAAAGATGGCCAAGCCCTTGTCCCTAACACTGAGAGCATGGGAATTTGTTAGCACCCTAGATGGAGGATACCATATCAGGACTCCTCTGGGCTGGAGGGGCCAGACCCGAAGACATGAGCATAGTTGACCTGGCTGAAGGAGCAGTATGGCCGAGGGCACTGTGTCTGCCAGAGGCCACAGACCAGAACCCAGCACCTCCCTGTGCCCAGCCCTGGGCAGTGAGCACCCTGTGGGCACCCCAGCACGTTCACCCAGGTTGCTCCCTACGCTTTCCTCCAGCCCACACAGTGCTAGTTCGCCTTTGTTCTGCTCTCCAGGCAGCTTTAGGATCACAGCCTGGTGGCAGAGTGCCACCACAGTGACGGGAAAGGCGCTTTCAGGAATGCAGCCGAGGCTGGGGCTCCTTGCTGGCAGTTTCCCAGCCCAAGTGCCCTCAGCTGCTGTATTTCCCCAAAATGTGAACATTTCCATCCCTTCCAAAACCCGGCAGCCCTCTGGTCTTCCTACTCCAGTAAAAGTCCACACACCCTTCATCACAAAAAAGCCCTACTACTACTCTGTTTAGGTGTCAACATATTCCCAAGGAAAAAACTGTCCTGGTCTTAGACCCTGTCCCGGTCTTAGATCCTGTCCTCCCTGCATGCTAAGATTCTGTTGCTTTACTATCTCACCCACAGCCCTCACAAACCACAAGTTAAATCTGAACCTTTGAAAGGCAGCCTCCACCCTCCGCCCAAATACCCCTAAACTTGGACACAGTCTTGCTCTCTAGAGGGTCACCATCCACACTGTCCCAACTCCATCCCCTTCCAACCCAAGTTCACTCACAGGTACATTATGACATGCCATCACTTTATTAGAATTACTCCACCCAGCAGGAGCAGGCGCCATCCCCCACTTCCTTGCACCACCCTTCTCAAGCAAGGTCCTGCCCTTTGTGCTAACCCACAGGACTCCCCATCACCTCTTTGGCACCACGCTTGAATACCCTGCCCTGGCACCTCACAGCCTGGGAATCCCAGATCCCCACTGTATAACCTCCCCAGGACTCAGCTGCTGGTGCAATCTACATGCACCCACAATTGTGCATTTCATCCCCTACAGCCTAAGGGAAGGTGGTGTTCTGCTCTCAGCAGCACTCTCATCCTCCCCTTCCTACCCTACAACTACCCGTCTGCATGACCTCAACAGGACCCCAACTGCAAGTTCCACAGAAAAGAAGGAAAGCATTGGAACATACCCAAGCTTAAGCTTCTGTTAAAAAGACAAGACCCAAGCACTTTGAGAACTGGCCAGAGGTGACCAGATGTTCTGGGGCAGGAGCTGCCTCTCTCCAGGTACTGCACAAGGGGGCATAGGCCTCAGGTGGGACTTTCAGCCTATTGCATGAATCGTGGCAGCATGTTCACTTCCTCCCTGACCTCACCTGCAGCTCACAGGCTGACCCAGATAAAGCAGCGTTGATAATAAATTTATTTGACATATCATATGTCCCCTGATCGTAATTGACAGCTCAGATGCAACAGCCCCACGGCAGCCACTTCCCCCATTTCTACCTTTGCCCTGCTCTGCAGATAACATGTTAAGGAAGTAAATGCTGAGTTGTAAAGCCACACACATCCTAAGTGACAACCCCTGAGCCTGGGCATAGCTCCCCTCCACTTCTGGTCACGAGCTGATCACGAAGGGAAAGAGCAGCAGTGAGGGACACGGAGGAAGGCTGGCATCAGGCTGGTTGGCTCTGCCAGGTGTGACTCAGCAGGGCAAAGACTGCCCAGCCAGAGCCAGGCAGATACCACTGCTGGTCAGCACCAGCCATCCTGTTCTGCACAAACAGGGCACACAAAGCACATTGCTATGAAAAATGCTTCCCAGGGGCACAGCACGAGCACCTGGGAGCCCTCGGCAAGCTCTGCATGGAGACGTTATGTCACCAAAAAGAGAAAGCTTCCCTCTGCCCCACAGGCCTGCAGAGCTCAGGAAATTACACCCTTGCAGGCTTTCTACCTTCCTCACCCATTAGGCAAACAAACTGCTCCATGAAACCTGGCTTGTGCAGGCAAGGTTCTTGCCATGATTCCAAAACAAACAGGAATGTCAGGAGTATGCTGTTAAGATGAGCATGATACCTAACACACCAAAAACTGTAAATGGAATACAAGGAACCAGCTGCCTGCTTGAAAATGGTGGAATTAAGATGACTGAGACCTCATTAATAATTTAAGGAGTCACAGCAAAGGCCAACTACCAAACTACGAGCACCCGATGAAGACCACCCCTAAGGAATAAGCTCACTCAAACTCCCAAGCTCGTCTCTCTCACTAGCACCTCTTCCACCTAAGAGGAAAAGGGGATTGTGAGGATAGGTACCCTTTTCAGAAGAATTTGTAACAGGAAGCTAGAACTCATTTTCACTTAGGAAGCCTTTCCTGCCTGAAAGAACTTTCCTCATAAATACTTGGATGTTTTTCTTTTCCTTCTCCTTTGCACACCAGAGAAAAAATGCAGTATCTCTCTAGTCTGAGAAGAGAAATCCTCAGTGTTTCAGGCCGTGTTTCAGTGGGCCTGGGGGAGGGAGGCCAGAGACAACCAAAAAGCCTGGGAACAAAAAGAGGGTTCTGCCTTTTCTCAAGCCCTGCACTCAGTAAGCACAGCCAGTTTTTGCTTTGTAAGATTTTTTGTGTTCTTGCCTTCAAATAAACCTTTTGAATTCTTTTCACTGCTGTGGCATTTTGGAGGATACCTGCATATATCTTAATTTACAGGGATCTTCAGGTTTGACATGCCAAGTGGCTGAGTCTGACTCTCTTCTGTATGGTACAGACATGGGCAGCAAGGGGGCAGCTGTGGGGGAAAAGAGCAATCACTCAAAAAAAGGTACAGTAAAGAAAGAGTTCAGCTGGACTCCAAAAGCACTTTGTGTAGTGGTTCTGCCATAATTTAGAATTTACAGTGATCAAGAGTACACTGAGAGCTATGGAAAATTCAGGAGAGATCAGATATTCTCTCCAGGCTAACTCCAGTTCACCAAAATGCCACTTTGCCTACATCAGATCCTGTCACTAGCTCCAGAACTATCTTGTGCTGTTTTACAGCAGACAGTAGAGTGTTTCTTTAGGAACCTCAGTTTTGGATGGGGATCCTGGGTGCTGCAGCAATGGAACAGCCTTTCTCTAACACTTGCCACTCCCTTGGCCACAGCTCCTCAACTTGTTACAACAAAAGCAAACGCATACAACGCTCCACAGATGAACATGGGAGTTACTAATAGATTTTGGGATAACCATTCTCACATGATAACCACTACTTTATGCCAAGCAAACACCACCACTCTACCATGGTAAACCAGAACAAGAACCCCTGTCAGAGCTGTGAACTGGCCCTATTCAGCTAAAGTATTTGGGATCTCTATCCAGGGGGTTAAGATCCACTTTTTCCCAGGGGCAGCATTTTTCCCTGGTGGCAGGAAATCCCTCCTCTTCATCATGCTTCCTCCCAGTAAGCCCTACATGCCACAAATTCTAGACCGCGCATCACAAGACTGACAACCCCGTGTAGTTATAGAAAGGGGGATGATCCCAGGTCACAGCCACGCCAAGGTACTCCCATCTGGAAGCCAGAGACTGCCAGCAGTTTCATCGGTGCTGATCTCTCTCTCATGGGGAGACACTCCAGTGACAGCAGGTTCAAACCCTCACTCCCCAGCCACAGCACCGACAGCCTGACTTGGTGCAATGCACCTTCATACCAAAGCATGTATGAAAACAATCTACCCCCTGAAAAACAGTGTTCTTTCTCCTACCAGCTCCAAATTCACCAGTCCTAGCCATTCCCAGCCCTGCTTGGAGAAGTACTGTGGCAGACACCTAGGTAGGGACAACTAGTTCCTACTGTGCTCTACCAGCAAAGGGAAACAGCTGCTTTGCTCCACCTCTGCTCCCCCTCCTCATCCATCCTGCAGAAGCAGCTGCCTTCTGTGGGACTGAGATGGGAACACAGCCTCAGGACTACCAGCCCTGGAGGAACCATGAGGCTGGATAAGCACCTTGGCAGCATGGATGGCAGAGCCTGGCCTTGATCCCTAACCCCCACCCCTGTTTAGTGTGGGCAGGCTGGCTTGAGGCCACTTTCCCAGGACCCCTCCCTGCCATGCCCAGGATGGATGAGAGCCAGGACAAAGCATCGCCAACCACCAGACTCTGTATCCTGATGTACAAATCCTGGGAGTAGATAGAGATGAGACATCGAGTTTTCCTGCACCTGGGATGGAAGCAGAGGTGACCTAAAGGCACAGCCCAGTGTCCATGGGGGCCAGTAGATGTTTCACTACATTTTCAGACCAGCCAGACGAAACCCCCTCGGTGCACAGAGCTACTTCTCGGGAAATTTACCACATCACACCATCCAAGAGCTAAACCAGGTCCCTCCACCCTGCAGTTGTTTTCTGTACCCAAGTGCAGAATGACACAGGCTTGGGAAGCACATTCACAAACAGCAGATTCCTAGGGAGACAGGCACGCAGGCAGGAAGAGTGCGCAACCCTGAGCTGGCACGCAGTCTCTGGCTGCATCCCCACAGGCTGCAAGCAGCATCAGGCAGCCAGAACCATGTCCCTGCCAGCAGGCATCAGGGCTGCAACTTGTCCTCTTGCTCAAAAAAATCTTGGTCCGCAGAAGTGTTCACTGTGTCAGTGTCAACAGCAGCAAACCTGCCTGTGCCCAGGAAATCTCCCACTGCAAGTACCAGGTAGAGAAGCTGCATGTTGCAACACGGTGGCTGATTTCCTGCCAGCTTGGTTCTATCCATGGTTAAACCGTGGCTCCCAGAAAAGGAAGAGCATCATGATTCATGTCTAAGTAGGACTACTCAATGCTTTTTCCATTACAGGAAAACTCAGATGTGAGGAGAAAAAAAGCTCACAAAAGCAAACCGAGGCAGTTCTGTTTCTGTCCTAGTGAGACTCCAGTTTAATCCTACAGGACACAGCACAGCCATGCCCAGAAATCCCACATTCAAATGTTGACATTTTGTGCTCTGCCTCTCCCCTTCAGCCCTGACTCACAGTGGACACTTCCCTTTATGCAACACCGCTCCATTTCCTGCACAGCCAGCCATCCTCGGCGCCAGCAAGAGCTGTGGCCACATCTGTACCCAGGCTGCAGACAGCCTGAGAGGAAGGCACCACTGCTGCTCCTGCACTTGGGCTTCTGCCTCAGTTCAGGATACATTATTTCATTATTGCTGGCCCCCAAACATCCCCTCTCCCTTTTAAATAATAAATATCGAGCTCTCCGAAATCAGAATCCGATGCTATAATTAGACACCCCCAAAGCACACATTGCTCTGTTACACAACACAGCTCGGAGCTCCTGGGTACCAGCTGAAGCTACATTTGCATTTTATCCACATCACGAACACACTCTTAAAGCAAAATCTCTTGAGTGTTCTTGGTTACTGAGCTTTGGTTCAGATGACAAGGCAGTCTGAGAGAATGCACAGATTTCCCTGGTTAAGAAACCAAACCAGAGGTGAACTCCAGTCACTAGTAGGTGCCAGTCCACAGGATTAGACTAGAGTTATCCAGAAGTAAAACCTCCAGCACACATACAAAGTGGATGTCAGAACCTTAGGTACCAATTGCTTGTCAATATCCAACCCCCTTTATTGCACACAGGTTGTTACTGCAGACACAGCTGCTCCCAGTTCCATGCAAATCTCATGGAATGAGTGCCAGGCACTACTACCAGACCAAGAAACGTCTTTAATTCACTTAAAGGATAAGCTCAAAACAAAAGTCAGGCTCTAATCTCCAAGGCTTCACAGCTCAGCCACATTCTTGCTTTCTCTTCCCAGCAGCAGCAGGGCAAAGTCCTGCCTGAATTTGTTCCTACAGCTGCACCAGGAAGCACTGGACTAGCTGTGGTAACTCACACTAATAAACTGGATAAATAGCTCACATTACTCACTTTCAGCTGACTAACACAGCAAGAGCTCTGTCTGTTTTAAAGGACTTGGTGTAAGGAAATGCCATGCTGCAGCAGTGCATGCCTTGCTGAAGCCCTACAGATCCTGGTACAGCAAGAGCCATACAGCATCTCCAGACAGCAGTGCTGTGAGCCAGAGCCACAGCCTCTGTATGCAGCTTTCCCACCTGTCTGGTACAACTTATAACCAAGTATTTTGCACATCTAACTCCTGCTGGATGCAGCAGGAATAAAATTCTCACTGGATACTTAAAACTCCAACTCCGAGGCCATCCCTGCTGACATTGTTCAGTAAGGGGACAGCTGGGTAGCACAGGGCCCAAACCTTGCCAGCTGCACACCCAACCTGTACACCTGTTTTGGAATCCGTGTCTGCCAAACACCAGCACGTGAAAAAAATTCAGCGAGGATCAACATTTAAGTTGTGTCATTTCCCAAGGTCACCATCAACTGTTAAGAACATTTATATAATCAAAAGGCAGTACCAGTGGTCAAAGACAGCCCTTCAGCTGGCCCTAGTCAGCATCAAAATTTCTAAAAAAAAAATAAAAAAAAAATAAAAAAGAGGATTACCTAATTCAGCTTAAAAGAGAGAACATTCTCCCAAACCCAAGTTTCCTGCATTATCTGTAAGATTTAATCTAAATAATTCAAAACTTCACTGGATCCAGATCACCGACAGGTTTGTTTTTCAGCAAGATGTCCCAGAGGAGTCAGCTATCTTTTTTTAAATTGTTCCTAACTTCCACCATCATACATAAGGATACCCAATAGCAGATGGAGTGGAGGAGATGAGAAACAGGGAAGATACTGATAAAGGCAAACTTCAGCTTGTCAAAGTTGGGCTCTTTCTCACTCTCAGGGAAGATAAAACCATGCTCTGCTGCAGCAGAGTCGTGCCTGTGACTGCTGGGGGGACACAGGTTAATTACAAAAGATGTGCAAGAAGCCTCAGGCAGAGCAAGCTTCCATTTGTAAGAGTACACACACACATCTCCAATGGTCTCCAAACCACAATGGTTGAAAACCCACCTGAGCAGAGACCAATTTCGGCTCCTCCAGAGGATGAATCCATGCAATGTCTTCTCTTGGTTGACTATGGAAGGAGCCCTAGTGGAAGTGCTACAAGGACAGTAACCTTTCCAAGCATCTCCCAGGCCAGCCCTCAGGCTCTTTAGATGTACACAGTTCATAGAAGAATTGCAAAGGCAAATCTTTAACCCTGAAGTGCTTTTGACATGTTTGCAGCAGTCCAGAGTCCACTGTGTGACCTTCCTTTTGGGCATGTTGGTTTTTTTCCTCCCCTTTATTTGCATGTAATAATAGCAAGTTACATAAAGTCAGGAAATGGGACCAGCACAAAGTTCAGACTAACTTTCCTATTAGAGGCCTTGAACAACCATTTTTACAGCAGGCCTTTTATGACATCTTTAGTCTAGTTACAAGGTTGAGATTACAGACATTTGCAGGTAACTTGGGTAGATCAATACTTTCCCGGAAGAAAAGTTTTGGTTTTGATATTTATTTGTCAAACGGAGATAGCAGTGATTATGCTCATTTCAGAGAAATTGAAGGTGCTGTACCCTCCCTCAAAAAGACACAAATCATGTGAAAAGTGAGTTGTCTCCACTTGACATACAAATAGTTTCTCAAAGCTGCTTTATCACAAACAAGTTACTTGCATCCTAAGTACTAGAAACACAACAAACTGTTTAATATATTGGCCAATATTAGGCATCTAGCAACTTTATCATGCACCAACATTCAAGATTCCATAAAAAATATAGAGCCTATCACTCTGCTCAAGGTTTCCAGACAGATTAGGTCAGTCTTGGGACAAGCAATAAAACAGAGAAAGTGTACAACAGCTTAAAATTTTAGCCTGTATTTAGAGGAAGTACTGGCTGTTCGGACATGAAGTATCCAACTTCCAAAAACCTAACCTCTGTAAAATACATGAAACTGCACATAAAAACTGAGATGTTAATAAACATTACATTTAAAAAATCTAAACATTTTATTCCTCACTCTCCAAATGCCACATCATATGTTAGCAGAAGAGCAGGGGAAAGTATGATAGACTTTAGAATCATCCTACTTTTATTAGACAAGGAGCTCCAGCCAACTGAATTGCACAAAGAACTCTATGAACGAATTCATGTCATGCTGTCATATCAATGCTCCTAAAGATTTTTTTTTTTATCGCCCTGACTTTAATGGGCATTTTGTAATAGTACTTTCTGCAAAATCAGACCATCAATGCATTAGATACCTAATGGTAGGTATCTAATATAGTGGTAAAAACATCACTGAGAGCAGAAGTCAGTATAGCCACTGGCCTATCAAAGTCATTATCACCAAGCTAATAATTTCCTCATTGCTAAACTTCCTGTTTGTTTCTCATCTAAAACCAGATCATGGGAGCAGAGTTCTGAACCTTAGTGTTGATTTTTTAATTTTTTTTTTTTACCTGTTTAACAATCTATACTGCTTCCACGCCTCTCCCACTGGTCCATAATTACTTCATGATTTGGTTGCTGTGCACACCATGAGCCATGTATTTGTAACACACAGCTCCCTGGGACATGCAGCCATGTCCACCTGCTCCAGCAGAACCCAAACAATGGAGCCACTGTTTCAGCTTTGCCTCCTGGCTCACCTTCTCAGAGCAGACTTTTGCCTCTCTGCTTCCTTTCAGTGATACCACACGCGAGCAACTGCTGCAAGCTTTCCTTACAGCTCCACTTTCTGGAGTCCTGGACTTGGGTAACAAACAAACAGTTCCTCACTTACAAGAAAATTAGCTTGGAAATGGGAATTCAGCTTTTGGAAGGGATAAGGACAATTAGAAGTACACCAGATGTTAATTCATAATTTTTAAGAAAGTCATGTCACAGAGTCTAATGGGGGGGAGAAGATGATATTTAGGCATATATTTGTATATATATATATATAGTGTATATATACAAACACACACATATGCACTGTGTCAGAGAGGTATCAGAGCATCAGAGCAGTGTAGAAAAAGCCTCCAGTTAACCTGCAAACAGTTTATGATAGATGCTCTTTGCTGTTACAGACTCCTCTGTGTTTGGGTGAGCCTCCAGGCTGCCTCAGTGTGCACCATCCTCCTCCTCCCTGCACAAACCCGGCAGCCTCCCATGAGCCAGCCCAGCCCAGCAGCTCTGGCACTGCCAACCATCTGCTCCAGCAGCCCTCCCACGCACAGGCTGGCGAGGCAGACTCCTGCCTAGTGCAGAGCTGATCCAAAGTCGCTCATCGTGCAGCTCAGCGCCCTCCCCTCACTCACACTCACCTGTCACTCCTGTGGGACAGAAAATGCTGTGACCATCCCCTCCCACCTCCTGCACTGACACCAAACAGCAGATCCGGGGAGCAACTCAGTCATCCTGCTGCCCATGCTGCGATGGACTGCACGGAGGATAACCAAGCACAGCAAAGCTGCTGCAATGTGCAGAGCTGGTCTCACAGGGACGAGCAACCTGCCCATGGCAGCACACTGGGTTGGGCATTGCCAAGTCCTGGACACTCTCCACAGCACACGCTTGCCAGAGGACACTGTGCAGTGGGAACAAGGCAGTCAGGATCCCCACATGGCTTGAAGGCACCTGCAAGGTCTGTCTCTGCCACAGCTCAAGGCTTGCTATGCCTTGCTTGTGTCACAGCTCTCATCTGCCAAGGAGTGCTTTCTGGAGGTTCATTTCCTGCCTGTCTTCATTCTTGTGGAGTCTGTGGCCACCCACAGCTCTGCTCTGTGCTGGGGAACATGTGAAATCATGTAACAGCTCCAGGATTTACCGGCTCAGATCTGCATTTGCTGATGCTTATGCTTTTGGAATGCTGTCTTTGAGCTCTCACCAGGTTTGAGAACTGTTTCTGATCTGTGCTGTTAAAGAGGGGTGCTAAAAACCTCTTCTAATATAATTCTCTCAAAGGAACACTGCGCCATGATCTGAGCAAAGAAAGCCAGCACACAAGACTGAATTAGGCACTGTGGCTTGGCACTTCCTGGCACAAGCGAAATGCAAGCATTGTCTGACAGTCAATTGATCCTGAGCCAGGATCAGAGGGTTAGAGAAGCTGGATTACATATAAACTCTCTGAAGCTTTGTCATTTAGTCTAGAAAGGTTTGGGTTTGAGTGTTTGGATAAATTCACCTCAAAGCACAGAATGCAGCCACAGTCCTACAGTTCTACATCCTTACGAATTTGCCATGCTCCCAAAATCACACTAGTCACTGCACTTAATTATCCCATTGAGACTTACCCTATTCTGCTAAGGCTGACCAGACTCAGACCTCAGAAGAACCAATTACACACATTTTAGGAACAGTTTCAGCTGTAAGCTTTGGGTTTAGGCACTGGCCACAGAAGAGCTTTGGATCTCAGTCTCCCAGTCAGGCATTGCCCATTATAATTGGAGATAAGAGCATTGCCAAGGAATACACCCATATGAAGAACCAACCTAATCTCTGCACAGTCAGAGCTAAACTCCAGGACCATCAGACTTTAAAAAACCCCTTAGATTTCCCAGCAGAGAGGTCAGTGTGCTGTCTCTCTGTGCTGGCTTCCTGCTTCTGATTGCTGCATTTGACTTTGGTGGGTCCATCTGTGCTATTTTCCCATCACTTCCAGCCACGTGCCCACAGGGATGAGTTCAGCAAGAATTAAAGGCTGTGTGACTGCACAGAAGCGTGCAGCACCCTCTGCTCTGTGTGTGTGTGTATAGGTGTGTGTGCACAGGAGCACTGCCTCCCTCCCCCAGAATTAACCACTGCACTTCAGGCTCACGTCGGGCAGCGTGTGCTCCCCCAGGGACATCAGCTACTCCCTCCCTGGGCATTGTAGCTGAAATGGACTGTCGGGTGGGTCTTTTGGGAGGGAGCTCTTGCCCACGGATAGCACACCAGTGCCTCCAGGTTGAATGCAGACAGACAGGCTCCCCTCCACTGTCCTTTGGCACACAGCCTGGGGTGAGAGACCATGCATGTCAGCGAGTGTGACAGGTCACAGAGACATGCCACAGCCCACAGGCATCCTGCTGGGGTCTTGGGAGTGCTGCCAAAGTGAAGCTTTCATTTCTGAAGCATCCTCTACCAGCTCTTGCTTTCTGCATGCCCTTCTTCTCCTTCCCTTCCTCCATTTGTAGCAACACTGCATTCTGCATGCTCCCGGAGAGAAATAGGGCAAACATAACCTGATTAACCGGAGGATTGGGGCAGGAAGGGGTGGGGGAGGGAGATTAATACACAGAGAAACACAGAGCCTTTCCCTCTCACGTTAGCTCTTGCCTATTCAATAATTAAAGTGCTCCGTGGTGACTCTAACTTTGGGATTTGCTATAAAAGCTTCTCGTAAATTCTGTCTCAGCATGCAGGTATCAGACCAAAGAGAACATTCAGTCTGACAAGCTGAAATTTCTTTCAGACTCCAGGGCCAGTCAGAAGCTTAAAAATCACTTGGATGTGAGCCTGTGACTCAATTTTAAAACATAAGAGTCCCTCTTGCTGTTGTTCACCTATTGAACAGATTGAATCCAGCCTTTATTTGGCTAGTCTGCCTTTGAAGCGTGGTTTAGAAGCTAATGCAGACTTTCTCCATTTCATGTATGGAAAAGTCTCCAAGGCTGGCAGCAGCTTGTACAGGCTCCTATGAAATAGGAGCATCTTACACAGGCTCTGGCTGCCCTCCAAGCCCATTTTGATGTTCTATTTTCTTTCTGTCCATTCTTTCTTGCTCACCATAAGGCATGTAGATGTTCCAGGATAGAAATGCAAAGCTTTCCGCATGCAGAAAAGATACCTTCTCTGACCTTCCAAGGAGCTATTTTTAGCTGTTCTTATACACCTAAGAACTCTTACAGGGGTCATGCGCTGAGCAGACTGACCCTCAGGAACTTTTTCCTAAGAGATATGAAATGTTGCAGAGATTATTTTTTAATTTAATTTAATTCTCTCCATAACCTAACACTACTGACTCCAAATCTCTAGATGTTGTTGCAAAGGAGCATATTTTAAAAGGGGATGCAACCCTGAGGTTATTACCCAAGGAACACATGTTCATTATTACATTTAAACATACAAACAAAATAATGACATGTCCTTAATTCAGATTTTCCCTACATTTATTGAGGGAAAATAGCAGCCTTCGACTGCCTTCACTTTTCAAGACCAAACCTGGATACCGAAATACCACTCAGCTCCAGAAGTTTCAGAGCAAAACAGATTTCTTTTTCTAATTGTGCCCCTATGGATGCACAGTTGATGAGATTAAAAATGAAGGAACATTGGGTTAACAGCCAAACACATGCAAAAAATGATACTCCATAGAGAAAGCAACAGACTCCGTTCTGTCAGAACACCTGACTACACCACATCACACCCCAGCAGCCAAAGACCTGGGCTTTGGTCTGTCCCATGTCTCACAAATTCTAACACTGACATTGCTCCACCAAACTGGCACTGCCCAATCTGCAACCATTTCAGTTCAGAGGCCAAGAGTGAAGCGATGGGTGAGCCCCACTGTCTCAGCAGCCAGCCCAAAGGCTACTCTTGTGGCAAGGAGTTAATGCTGACCCAGGGGACAGCACATCCCCGCTGCCACTCCAAACACAGCGAGCAAAAGATAAAGCAGGTTGGTATCTTTTCACTTCTGACATCACAGTGTTATATATTAAAGACCTTCAACAAACACACAATGACTCCTACACAGACTGCAGAATGTATAAAGCAGAACGCTGTACAAACTAGCAAAAAGCATATGGAGAATATGTGTGGGGGTGAGATATATGAGAGAATATGTGAACTGTTCAGGAGACCCAGCCTGCACAAATCCAGTTCTCATGCACATGTGCACACACGGAATACATGACACTGTCTCCCAGCATCTCATATTTTCATCACACTGGCATCTTTTAAAGGGTTCTTGCACTGAGATATTGCCTCCTAAGACCAGAAGTGCGTAAGGTCTAGTGATACAACTGAATCAGGATAAAGCCATGAGAAAAACAACAAGAGGTTGGAGGTGGCCAGTGAGAAATGGCATACCCTGCATTTACCAGCCAGGACACGGGCATGCTGCTCCTCTTATTAGGCCCAAGTTGGAGAATCACCAGATCCTGCAAGTTATCAGGATTTCTCCCATGAGAGCTAAGAGTCAGATGCTGATTCTCTTTGATAACATCCACCTCCTTAAACAAGACTCACCACAGTTTGCAAAACAATAAGGCCGTGCCCTGCAAATGTTTGCTAAACATTTGTGCAATTTCATCCAAATACAGGAACAGAGGGGCATAGTCTGAAACTCCAACATCAGCATAGCACTGTGAAAACAATTCATTGGCAGTTCATAGGCAAGCAGCAACCTTTCATTTTCTGTTTAAAACTCGAGTATAAATAAAAAGACCTGAATTAATTGATGGAGATAAGGTTCGGTATTTGTGTAACGTTCTTGGAAAACACAGCATACCAAGCACCATATTTGGCAATCATTCTGCTTTACTCTGGTTCCACTTTCACTTCCCTGGTTTGTCCTGCCTCTTTGGCTGACGAGCTGTTTGCTGAGGAGAGCTGCTGTGTGCCTGTATGGTGCCTGTGCTGTGAAGCCCTGACAGAGTCGTTGAGCTTGGTACCTGCTTGAGGTGTATTAATGATGTCACTATAGCTGCACAACAAAGCTGAGTCAAAAGCCTATCACATGGTAGCAATGGAGGCTGCACCTCTCTCCACCCTTATTTTCCTTTGGACTTGCTCTCATAGTTCAGACCCTTGGTAGTGAGTCATAGCGCAGCAGATCACATTTCAATTAAGAAACACGGGCACTTAAAATTAAAAAAGAACAGAAGAAAATTAAGACCACAAAAAAAACCTCTCTTGAAAAGGATTAGAAATCACTCTCCTCTTCCTGCCAAGCCACACTTTGAACCTACATGTGATGACAGCACTTGCATCTAGCTTTGCTGTGAGTAGGATGAGGTGGCCAGCACCAACCCATATGCTTGGGGAATGTGCAGGATGGGTCACTGAATGCCCACAGTGACCAACTAACATAGAACTACAGCACACAAAGGTGTAAATCCTCTACAGTGCAAGCTAGGAGAGCTTGTCATTGAGAAAATGGTGTGTGTCTTTCTTTGCCTTAGCTACCTTCTGCTTTTAAAATAAACAGACCAAAATTAAAAATCTTCAGGAGCAGAACTTTTGACAAGATAAGGCAACAGCTTTCTCCTGGGGGAAGCTCTATGTCCACTCCAACAGTATGCTCTGCTGGCAGTACACAGGATAAAAATGGGTACTTAAAAACTCTGCCTGGAAACCTCTCAGGACAGTACCTGCCTTTCACAATCATGTCCTCTGCCAAGGGCTCCGTGTTCACCCACAGAGCTATCAACAACCACCACCACAAAAACAAAGATCTAAAAGAGTACCTTGTGCAGAAACAGTCAAGTTACTTTTCCCGTCGGAGAAGAGCAGAAGAGTTGAGGTCTGTAATACAAGCTGAAATCACCCCTCAGGGCTCCTGCCTTAGGACTAAACCAGCCCAGCTGAAGCTCTTTTAGAGAGCTCAGGGGTGGCCCAAGTGTGGGAATTGAAATGAAAGCAGCTGGTTGCACTTCTATTGCTGCATTTGTTGAACTGTAAGTTAAACTTCATCTTCCCTCTCCAAGGAAGGAGTAATAATTTATTATATAGTCATCTGTAGGCATACACATTTCCTATATTCACTGGGCACTACCAAACACGAACACGATGAGGCTATTGTGGCATCCAGGCTCTAAAAGCAGACTGCAAAGCTAAAATGTGATTCTCTCAATCTCTGGTCTTCCCACTGCACTCCAGGCACTGAACTGGGTTTATTCACCAGGACCCACAAAGAGCTACAGAAACCAAACCACAAGCTCCAGAAAATGTCAGGAGCTGTAAATGTTGTGTTTTATAGCACTGGTGTCTTCAGTGAAAGTTTGAAAAGTCCTGCGTGTTGAAGTGTGGTCTTCATGAAAACACAGACCCAACTATTTCCAGTCTAGGACTTCCTTGACCCTGCAACCTCGTGCTGTTAGTGAGAACTTCCTTTTGCAAAGTCCCAACGGTGACACTGATGTTCTAAACAGATAAAAGAGATAAAGTGATGAATTCACATCTTTCTTGTGCACTGTTTCTGTCAGCAGGCAGGGCACAAAGTTCCTCCACCAAGTCTGCATGTCGCAATGTTGAGAGGTACTCTCAGGTTTCTGCAGTGGTCTGTATGGCCCAGCAACTTCTTAATCATAGGATGATGATTTTCCAGAAATGTAACTCAGAATTTTGATTCACAGAAATGAAAGTTTGGACACAGTGATTTTGGGATGGGAGAGAACACATAATCTGCTATCACATGGGAGCAGCCTCAGTTATGTAAGGTCTGAAGTGCTAGAAAAGTGTCTCCCACCAAAAGGGAGGCAGCCTTATGTCATTAAGTGTACTGTGTCCCAAAAGGCCTAAATCAGTAAAAACTTGCCTTTGCAGGACTCTGTAGCTCTTTAGCCTGAGCTAACCAGCTTGTTGGCATATGCTGTGCTGGGAATCTATCCCTGTGGAATCAAAACTGACAGCTGCAGAATGAATATGAATGTTAAAATAAGTGCAAGGGGATCTCTGCTCTAAATGGAGTGCAGGGACCTTTTGCTGCTGAACCTGCTTGCCTCTCAAACTGGCAAGTAACAGTGGCAGCAGTCCACAGCCCTCCTCTCATATTCCTCCAGCTCCCTACTGTAATTTACAGAAAGTCTCCACTTTCTGCAGCCTGCCAGGCACTCAAGAACAAGTTGGATAACAATGACAGTAACAGTAATAGTTCTGCTGCTGCCAGTTTAGAAAGCAGCAGCAAGGGTGCATTCATGACTTACACTCCTCCAGGCTGTCAACAGGAGGCAGGTGCTGAGCTGGCTGAGGTAGAGCCCAGTCCATGGGAGTGCCTTTCTATCTCTCTCTGAGCATGTGATTTATCTGAGTATCCCACTTCCTGCAGTTCCTAAGTAAATAAGTACGATTTCAGAGTTGCATCAAGGAAATGGGTTTGACTTGGAATCCTGCACAGTGACTCATGCTTTCACGAGTAAATTCATTTCCTTAGAGAAGCAAGACAAAATTATGCATCCTACCTAGTTCAGCTCCCTTGAGTGTTGATTTATGAAGCCATTGCAAAAAATATAGTTTTATCTAGCTTTATACTGAATGCATAATCTGCCGATGCTGTACTTGTAAATATTGCCGACTTTGTAAGGGGAAAAGAAAAGCTTGGAAGTTCTGGGTACTGAACCATGTCAGCTAGAAGTCAGTTTGCAACCAAAAACATACAACTCACAAAAGAGCTTTGTGGAAGTCTTAAGCACATTTTAAAAATAGGTTGTAGAAACACACAGCCATAAACACTACGAAATGAGAATTGCATCATCTAGCCCCTCCCCCTCCCACAATGACAGTGCAAAGAAAACGGGGGTGTGAAACAGGAAAAGCTCCAGATCTTTGTAACACCAGCATCCTTGGCATAACACATGTATGGAGGAAGCCAAGGAGAGGGATCCAGAGGTGTACAGACCATGGCTAATCAGTTATGTGCAGAGATACTTGTTAGTGCAAGCCAAGGTGAAACTCATCTTTTGGCTTTTAGTTTTCTTAGGAGGTCAGTTCAAATGATTTGATGTGGCTACACTGACCAAATTGGAAGAACACAAAATATGGATTTTTGTGGAGCATGAACCAACACCATGTATCTTACCCTGCTAAGTATTTTGAAATTCCAAGAATTCTGGCCCTGGGAACTTTTCTAATGTTGACAATTTATCAGAGAACACCAAACTTTGGTGCCAAAATCCATTTTGGGGTCTGGGCCTCTTTGGTTTAGGAAAAGACCCTCCATGTTGCTTTATGAAGCTGAAATATTTCATAATTAACAAATTCCTGCAGTTCCACCATCAGGCAGGTAGAAAAAAATACCCTCCACATTTTACAAAGGCTTTGTTTTTAACTCCTAGACTAAAAATATAAATGTCCCCACACTCAGCACCTTCTGTTGCTTTATTTTGCACGTTTAAACTGTGAAAGCCAATATGGGAAAGAGGGCAAGCAGGCTGAGGAAGGGCCAAGTTTCCCCAGAGAGACACTGTCACATTTCTGGCATTCTCACCACTCTATCAACACCACCTCCCGCTACTGCAATAAAATGCAGCAGCGAAAAATGAACAGGAAGAATAAAACTCCTTATGTACAAAAGTGAGAAAAGTCAGCCCCATCCTTACAATCACAGTCAATCACTTACAGGAAATCAAAACAGGCCTGGCCTCCATCTTCCAAGTGCAAGAAAAATGCCCTTAATTTTCTCACCCCGTTCTGTTTGTGTTGTTCTGAGCTTCCTCTGATTGAAGCTCTCTGAGGCAGAAAATCAATGTCAATCATGCCAGATGACTGCTTTCCTCCTGAGCATCTACTGCTGATAATAAGATCACAGAGGCCACTGCAAGGAGAAAATTTGGCTGCCACAGCCACCTCCTCAGTTCCATAACCCAGGTGAATGAATACTGGCATATTAAAAACTGATGTTATTTTTTAACAAAAAAAAAAAGGCTTTGGATCTGGTTATCATCATAGAGGAAGAGGACATGCTGGGACCAGGATGGTTTTGAAACATTTGAGTTTGCTTGCTTTGGTCTGCTCTACCTCTGTTATCTGAATAGGCACCAGACAGACAAGGACAACCTAATGCATTATATTACAGATAACAGGGATTTGGTCTTGGTTCTATTCTCAGTAACAAGAAACACAAACACAAGCAAGTGAAGATGTTTTTGGAACATATATCCTGAGAACCATGTCCAGCTTTATTTTGTCTGAGCCACAGGATAAGAAGAATCTTACAATACCAACATTCTTTTAGGAGCCCTGATCTCACACTGAGTCATAAAATGCTACTTGCTCTATGTTAGTTACACATTTTTAAAATGCTCATTAATCCATCCAGCCAGTCTTATCTAAGAAGCTTCTTATATTTAAACTCTTCAAAAAATAAAAAAAATTATAGCTAAGAAATATTTTTTTTAATCTTCATTCATGTCAAATGTTTCCTTTCTGTCCCACCAGCTGTCTGTTATCCAAACTCTGGATGGGATGTTCAGTTCCATTCCTATAGAGCCACTGTAAATACGGATTCCTGGAATGCAGAACTAAGTTTCCTAATCCATCCTTGAGGCTTCTGATAGAACAAGATGCTCAGGGAACCCAGGATAATGCAGAATGACAGCACTATGTTTCCTTTTATGCTGCATTCATGTGGCTTTAGGCCTACTCAGCACACTTTCCTTCCTTAGTGCCAATCTGCTCTGACATGGCACATCTCACAGGCATTGCTCCTTCCTTCAGCAGCAGCAAGGAGCAAAGCACATCCAGTTCAGCAACCAATAGGCCATTATATTTAACCTCCTTTGGTGGAAGTGCTGGTCTTTATAAGAAAACAGAATTTTGTACTTTTCTGGCTTGTGTCATGCAAATTTACTTATTCTAAAGCATTTTCAGATGTTTCATCTCCTGTGTTTCTTGTTCCTTTTATTTTGTCAGTAGACAGTCAAATAAATGATGAAGCTCGGGGCTATGTTCCTGTCAGACCATGCCAGCAGAAGGCAATTGTTACAGAGATGGTCTGTGACCCAGGAGTGCCATAGCAAGATAAGCACTTCAAAAGGAACTCAAGTACATCCTAGGAGCTGAGAATAGATATTGCCAAAACTCAGCTAGAGTTAGAATTCCCAAAGGCAACTAAGACAAAAATCAAACACCACAGAGGTACCATAACTACAGGAAATTAAAAAAAAAAAAAAGGGAAGAAAAAGGATCACTGTAAAACAAGAATGGGAAAACAAAGGTAATCCAGCTACTCACACAAGATTCAATGATTGATGACAAGCAAAACTCACAGTCTGCTGTGTTCCAGCTGGGGCAACCAGGCATTCTCAATCCCAGAATTCTGATGCACAGTAAATCACAGATCCCGGTGCAAAGATTTTAAAATGATTTTAAGTAAGTTTACCCACTTGGAGGTATTACCACAGGCCCAGAGAGCAGCAAGTATTAAGAAAAGTGAGCTGTGGTGGAAGCAGTTTGGGCCTGTGCTTTTGATGTCTGTGCAGTTCTTGAGGAAAACTTACAAAGGCAAATTGAGCTACAAATGTGACATTCAATGAATAAAGGGATGAAAGGTAGCAAGGATTTACTAAAAGCCAGTTTTGCGGGATGACCCACAAAATAGTATAGTATAGCATAAAACTGAAGCTTCAGGTCTTCAGGACATTTTTTTTTTCTTTTTGTTGGACTCCTGGCAAGAAAAGGAGAAGGACTTGGCTGTACTAACTAACCATGGGATGACTGGGAGCTGACGGCGTGGTGTGACTGTGAAAAAGACAAGTGTGAGTCCAGTCATGGAATTTCCAGCGACTTCAGGAAAGCCTTCGCGGTGTGTTTGGGGCATCGCTGTCTGAACCACTGCGAGCAGCAGCCTCTCAGGACAAAGAGCATGCAGAGAGTCCCGCAGGAAGCACATCCCGCTGACCGGGGCAAAGCTGGCGTCCTGCAGGGCTGGAGAGGCTTGGCTTATGTAACCTAACCCAGCAAATGAGCGGGAACTGGATATGCAAATACATGGGAAGGGGAAGTAAGCAAAACCCGCAAACATCTATTGATTTAGCTGGAAATGAGAAGCAGGTTTCCAGCCGGGGGCGAAAGGCCCCACGTGGATTAAAGGCTGCCCCATGAACCCCGGGGGGAACCAGGGCAGGACCGCCCTGAATCCCCCTCCGCAACCGGGGAGCTCGCTTTGGCTCATCCCGGCTGGTAACACAGAGGGGAATCTAACACGGAGATGGGAATCTCCCCCGACGGCAGCCCCGGGGGCTCCGCAGCGCCCGCCCCGCTCCCCCCTGCCCTTCCCCGCTCCTTCCCTTCTCCTTCCCCCTCCTGTCCCCGCACCCCGACGTGTGTGCGGGCACGTCCCCACAGCCACAGCCCGCCCACCCCCACGTCACCTCCCGGCCCTTATTTAGGGCGGCGGCCGCGCCCGCCCCCGCCCCGCCGCCTCTGCCGCGACCGTGTGAGGACGCTCGGTAGGTGCGATCGCCGTGCCGGGATGGGACGGGATGGGATGGGATGGGATGGGATGGGACAGGACGGGACCGCAGGATGCGGGATGCAGGGATGCGGCTGGCGTTGTCCCCCCTGGCCGAGGGGGTGTGGGGCACAGCCGTGGATCCGAGCCCAGTCGGCGTGGTTCCCACTCACAGCCCCCCCATCCATCCATCCATCCATCCATCCATCCATCCATCCATCCATCCATCCATCCATCCATCCATCCATCCATCCATCGATCCATCCATCCATCCATCCATCCATCCATCCATCCATCCATCCCTCCATCCATCCCTCCCTCCATCCCCTGGAGCCTCCGGGGGTTCCCTTCCCCCGGTCGGCGCGTGTGTCCCCGGGCAGTGACACAGACAAAGGACGCGGGGCTGGGCTGAGGGCCGCGTTTGGGCTAGGGCGCTAATGCACCACCCACCGCCCCCCCGACCTGCTCCGTGCAGGGGAGCGGCGCTCTGAGAAGCAGCGATTTTTGAGTGCCAGGGATGCCTGAGCGGCGGGTGCCTGTCCTGAGCCCCGCACATCCCGGGGCTCGCCGTGCGGAGGGAGGACACGTGGAGAGCAGCGGGCACACTTCGGGAGGCTCCTGCAAAGGAGGACCGGCCGACGTGGCTGGGCTGGGTTCTCTGAACACGGGCAGGGCTGGCTCCCTGCCCTTCCCGCCCGGGACGAGCTGCCTGGAGAGCCGTGCCGTGTCCGCACTCGCACCCACCCGTGTGTCTGCTGCTCCCAGGACAGCACCATCCCCTGGGGAGGCGGCTGCGGGGGGGCAGATGGTGGCACCAGGCTCCAGCCATCTTAAGGCAAAACCGTGCAGTTTCACTTTAAAACAAATCCATGAAGTTGAGTTCAAGGATCACGCGGTGCTTAAGAAGGGCTTGCCTAAAGTGTTGCACAACTTCGGCTCTGGGAGGGCTTCAGGGCACAGAATACCAGTTTTTCAGGGCGGTAGAACGGAGAGTGCCAGACCATGCTGTGCTTAGAAGTACTAAAATGGCTTCCTGTACCTAAATGGAATATGGATGGTCATGTAGAACATTCTCTTGCTGGAGTGCCACCAGCTAGGTAATCGATGGGTCTCAGGCTGTTTTTGAGGGAAAGCTACAGAGAGCTTAAACAGAGGATTGCCGTCAGTAACTCATTTTTGCAATAGTTTTGCAGCGTACAGGCAGCGTTGCCAGATGTTTTAGGCACGTGTTATACATCCATTTTCTTATCATCCTGAAATAAAGTCTGTCTTGCTTGATAAAAATATTCTGGTGTCAGTAAAAGCTGCAAAGCTTGGAGAAATAATCTGTTGCTTTCCTTTCAGCAGTGCACCATGTCTCTCAAGGACCAGCTCATCCACACTCTCCACAAAGAGGAGCACAGTCATGCCGAAAATAAGATCAGCGTGGTTGGCGTGGGTGCAGTTGGAATGGCCTGTGCTATCAGCATCCTGATGAAGGTAAATGTCAAGCTTGGATGAAGCAGCAGAAGATCCTGAGACCTAAAAGAAGATCCAAAAAATAACATCCCTTATTATACTAAGCACACAGGATGAACTCCTGGTTGCACATTGCTTTGTTTGGGCAACAGTCTTCAGACTGTTGGCAGAGAACAAATGGCTGCAGTTTTTGTAAATCAAGTTTGCTACAGTATCAGACAGTTTGTACATGTATCATTTTAAGAGCTACATGTACCCTTGAGGGACTTCCATGCTCCCAAGTAGGAGTTCTCCAACACTCAAACATAAAGATTAAGAACTGAGGAGTCATTTTGTCTGAAGCAGAGTGGACAGTGGAATAATTCTTTGTAGTGTGGTCTGGAAAAATTGGTCCTGGAGGCTCTGAATGATTTGTCATCTGTATTCCATTATCAGATTGAAAATGCTGTGGTTAGCAGCAGCCTTGTCTTTCTTAACTCTCAAATAGGTTGCTTGTGAACCGCTATTAAATTATTCTTCATTATCATCCTGCTAAATTGTACATCTGTTTCACAAAGAATGTGGTTATGAAAAGTACGAAACTTGGTCAAGAAAATGGATATCCCAGGAGACTAATTTAAGGACTCTGGGAAGAAGGAAAGTGTCACAGATGAGCAAAATTGCTTAAGTAGATCACAGCTTTTAAAATAATTGTAACTTCACAGTTTACAAATTGGGGGCTTTGCTCAAAGAGACAGTAAACTTACCATTTAATCTTGGTCTCTTGCAGGACCTGGCTGATGAACTTGCCCTTGTTGATGTTGTGGAAGACAAGCTCAGAGGAGAGATGCTAGATCTTCAGCATGGCAGCCTCTTCCTTAAAACACCAAAGATTGTCTCTGGCAAAGGCAAGTAGTTGACTCCAATGTGCTCATTCTTTCCAAATGGAGATGGTCACTTCATTGACCATCTTCAGGTCTCTCACTGGTCATCCAGCTGTTACCCTGTTACAAGGAAAGCTCACAGATACAGTATTCAGCTGACACTGTTTCAAATACCTCGTTATGGCCAGTCCAGCTAGGAATTACCTTCTAGGGCTCACCACTGGGTACAGAAAGATGAAAGTACTTCCGTAAAGTTTTGAGAACTTTATTTCACAGCCAGTTAACGCCTGAGCACATTACTCACTTCATGGCTATAAATGTCTGATGGCTTTAGGTTTAGTGGCAGCCTTGAGTAAGGCTAAGGCTCATCCAGCTTTAGTTACTGTGTAACATACCTGAGTCACTGTGCAGTTACAGTGCCCACAGGTGGCAGGTTATGAGGGCAGAACCTTCTTCTTCTTCTACACAGCCCTTGCACTGAATGCTATCCCAGCAGCTATCCCTATTCCTATCTGTGCCTGGGAAGCATGGAATATCACTGCCTACGTCTGCATGTTAAGATGCTGACATGCCCCAAGTTTGCCACTTGTGGCAATGAGCTGCAGTCTTAAAAAAACCCATAACTTTCTGTAGAGGCAACCTCCAGGAGAATTACTGCACCTTCAAACGTGAGAATTTAGATCTCAATATGAAAAGGAACTGAGAACTCATGTTCTGGACCGTGCATAGAAAGAGGTCGTGTTTAACACTGTTTTTTGTCTGCAGATTACAGCGTGACTGCACACTCCAAGCTGGTCATTGTCACTGCTGGTGCCCGTCAGCAGGAAGGAGAGAGCCGCCTTAACTTGGTCCAGCGCAATGTGAATATCTTCAAATTCATCATTCCCAATGTTGTTAAGTACAGTCCCGACTGCAAGCTGCTTATTGTCTCAAACCCAGGTTTGTCTTGTGTTGCCTTAAGAGGATTTGGCTTAGAGAATAGTTTCTTCAGTAATGTGGCATTAGTGTACTAATATGACCAGCACAAGGTTTTAGAAAATACTCAGGCTGGGGAAGAAAAGGCTCCAGGGAGAACTTGGAGCACCTTACAGCACCTAAAGAGGGCCTGAAAGAGAGCTGGACTTTTTAGAAGGGCATGTAGTCATAGGACAAGGGGTAATGGCTTTAACTGAAAGAGGTAGATTTAGATTAGATATAAGGAAGAAATTCTTTATTATGAAGGTGATGAGACAGGAGAACAAGTGGCCCAGAGAAGTTGGTGAATGCCCCATCCCTAGAAGTATTCAAGGCCAGGTTGGATGGGACTTTGAGCAGCCTGGTCTAGTGGAAGGTGTCTCTGCCAGTGGCAGGGGGTTGGAACTAGGTATTCTTTAATGTTCCTTCCAACCCAGATCATTCTGTGATATCCACATAGCAAAAAGTATCATCTTTCCTCCACGCTCAGCAGTCTGGTCTTAGGACAAAAAAGGTTTCCTCTACCTTGGGTTTTCAGTCCAAATGATCGTTAGCATAGGACACAGTAAGGGGCACTGATACTTGCATGCATAGCATAAAGACAGTTGAGAGGCTGTTTAATAAAAACAGTTATTATATTTTTTAAAACAGTCATTATGCTGGTCCACTGCAGAGCCTGGCCACAGGAATTACTTTATGCTCTGTTCCATGTAACTAGCCTGCAGATAAAATAGATGAATGGAAGATACCATCCTAGTTATCAAATTGCTCATGAGTGGCACTTGTTATCCCCCCTGTTCTGCTTACAGTGGATATTTTGACCTATGTGGCCTGGAAGATCAGTGGCTTTCCTAAACACCGTGTCATTGGTAGTGGCTGCAATCTGGACTCTGCCCGTTTCCGCCACCTCATGGGAGAGAGGCTGGGCATTCATCCTCTCAGCTGCCATGGATGGATTGTTGGAGAGCATGGAGATTCCAGTGGTAAGGATGAAATCTTTCTGATACTTTGTTTGCAAGAAGCATTTCGAAAAGCTAAACTGCTCAAAAACCTTATAGCACCTTAAAAAATGCAAGTCTTGCTTTAAGTCTTCTGCTGCACAGAGTAACCCTAGATGATCTATATTTGACCTGAGTGACTCTGCTTGGAAAAGGTCATTACTGTAACCTGACCTGACTAAACATTTCTAGGCTAAGTTGTTCCCATGACTCCCAAAAATACTCAAACTGAAGCAACAAGAGGGTAAAGTTCTCTACAAGGGACTCCAGAAGATCTACACTAGATCTACTGGTCGTCACTCAGTTGCCTCTGCTGGCATCTGTTAATTACTATATATAGGGACTGAAGTGCAATGGCAGCTCCAGAGGATAGGAAAAAGAGCAACTTTCTCCTGGCTTAACCTGTACTTTTCCAAGCAGTACCAGAGCTTGGAAGTACTGCCTGCTTCCCGGCACTTGGGGGAAAACATTTGGAGTCAGTTCTTGAGAACACTTTGCAAAATACAGAGTTACTATCATTTCTATTTCATGTTGCCCTCGTGTTTTGCTCTAATCAGGGGGTGTTCAAAGCCTGTGATACATAGAAATGTTTATATATACTCCTATGTTCTCAGCTTGCAATTTAGATTGGCCTTATAGGTCACACTATAAGTCATAGCTAAGTCGTGATATGTTGCAGATTAATCCAGCTAGATCTTATGTTAACTGTTAATCTGAGAAGGACAAAACTAAATATTCTTGCAAGATAATTAATATATGTGCAACTCACAGTACCTGTTTGGAGTGGAGTGAATGTTGCTGGTGTCTCCCTGAAGACTCTTCATCCAGAATTGGGAACTGATGCAGACAAGGAACACTGGAAGGAGGTCCATAAGCAGGTCGTGGACAGGTAAATACTACTTTGGCTTTTTTTATTCCAACATGAGAAGAAATCACGAAGAGTTACAGCATCTCTGAACTGCAGTACCCAGATCTGGTTTGGTAAATACCAGAGTAGCCCGAAACAAATGTCAGGATGCAAACATAATAGAACTCGAAATAATATTTTAAGGAGTAATGTAGATTTGGCAGAGTTTTCATGATTAATCAACTTTAAATTAGGGAAGTGCTTTAACTTTCAGGCTTCCATTATAGCTGTGGGAAGTAGTGTAAAATGCAAATAGAATTACCCACTGCTGAATTTCAGTCTTGTCAGCAAACCAGTCAAAGTTCTGATGCCTCCAAATTGCTTAAGACACCTCCAAAAGCCCTTCTTACAAGCTTTAGGCACTTCAGTTGATGGTACTTGTTTTTTAATGAGTGTCTCTGTCTCTGCAGTGCCTATGAGGTGATCAAACTGAAGGGGTACACGTCATGGGCTATTGGCCTTTCTGTGGGAGATCTAGCTGAAAGTATTATGAAGAATTTGAGGAGAGTGCACCCGATCTCTACAATTGTTAAGGTGAGCAGCCCCTTTTTGCTAACTTTTCTAAATGAGAACTAAAATCCTTGGGAATTTTGAAGAACACTGACCACGTTCTAGTTTAATTTCAGCTAAATTTACTTGAGTTTTCCTAATAGTATATTCCGTGAAATATGCAGACATACACTAATTTTACCTAAATAATCCTTACCTACTTTTCAGGGCTTGCATGGAATAAAAGAAGATGTCTTCCTAAGTGTTCCTTGTGTACTGGGCAATAGTGGCATCACCGATGTAGTAAAGATGATCCTAAAACCTGAGGAAGAGGACAAACTAAGGAAGAGCGCAGATACACTCTGGGCAATCCAGAAGGAACTACAGTTTTAAATCTGCCCGAGCAGTTCTTTGGCTCTTTGCAGTCTAACGGGTTTAGTGGTTTGTCTTACGTTGCACTTTTCAAGTAAGTCAAATCTTTCAATGTATGTATCTCGACTAGAACACACAAAAAGCTCAGATCTGAACAAATGAGTTTCCTGAAGATAGCATTAGGAAACTATTGTACGGTTTTCCCTACTCACAGACACCCACGTTCTTAGCCAGAGCTAGATAACCTAGTCAGTCTTGTTCAGTGAAGTGGTATGACAGAAATCCAGCATTCAAAGCAGCACTGCCTAAAAAACCCTCTGCCTTTTCCTCATCTTGTTTCATGTTGGTTCAGAAGAATAAGTAACTAACTGCTACACAGTGTGAAACCAAAGACTATTTTCTTGCAGTTAAGGGATTGTCAAGCCAATTGACCAACCTTCTCTGCCAGCTGAATAGCTTAAATATTTCACTGTTGATAGGTCCAAGTGTATTTTCCTAACACTGCTTTGGAATTTTTGTGGATACTTTTTTTTAGAGAACCTTATTTTTGTGTACAATACCAGTTTAGTTGTAAGTTCTGTCTCCTGAGCATGTTTAAAAAACGTTAAGGTTTCTATGTGCAACAAGACAGTGACTGTCCAACTGTAGTACCAGCTCCACCATCAAATAAACCACAAACTGTTATTTCTGTCTCCTTGTTTTTCTTTCTAGGGCTTGGTCTCCAAAACACAACCCTGCTTGCATTCATGTAACTCAACTGATGTTACTTTTCTAGTCACACTAACAAAAACAGCACCTGTGTAATAGTATGGGCAGCTAGTCTGTTGTAGGCTTCAGCTATTTATGTAGTGAACTTTCTAACAGCCTCAAAGTAGGAATGAAAAAACAGTAATAGAAGTACTTAAATACTCAGAACTTGAGCTGGAAATAAAGTTTAATGCAAAGAAACAGGCTCAACTGATGTGATTTTAGGGGAGTAGAGATGTCATGCATGGAAGAAGAAATCTCTCTGCATCAACTACTTTATATCCACAATGACCAAAGTTACTCCTCCAAGCCCAGAGTGAGAGGAGGAAGAATTAATCACCTTATTGGTGATTAATATTTCAAAACACCTCATGAAAGTGAGGAGGGAAAGGCCATGGCAACTCCTTTAGCCCAGGGTAGAGTTTTACTCTCTACTGCAGCTGCTTCTACTTCTTAAAGTGTTTTTCAATGTTCATGAAACAGCTTTGTTAACAAGCTGTAGCCACTGTACTGCTTTCTCTAACATTCAAGTGACCAAAATACCACTCAGAGAGCACATAAAACATGACTATTCACAGTCACTAGTGCTCAGTAGATGACAGGAAGATGCTATGAAGCCATTATCAAAGCTCTCAGAAGATCCCCAGGACTTCACGTAGCAAAAACTGTAAGCTTCACCCCATTTTTTAAAACAAAAATCGAAACTCTTCAGACCCAAAGGTAACATGAAAAGCCTTAAGACAAAGGCTGCTTACTGTGCTGAGACCAAGGAACTTCAGTTTTCAAGACAGCTTTGCTGAGGCAGCAGGCAACAGGCAGTGGAGAATAGCAGCATGCTGCTGAGACAAGAACAGCACCATGAATCAATTCCTACAGCATTCTAAGCTGGAAGGTGCTTTATACATGTAGCCTCTTTTGCAGGCAGTGCAGTGTTAACCCACCAGCCATGTCAGTGAGCTCTGCTCCAGCTCACACTGCCAGAACAAATGTTCTTGGGGCACTCCAATGTTCCCAGCCTGGCAGGCAGCGCAACATCAAATGCTGCAGCAGCCTGTCTTTTGCCTAGCATTTTCTAGTGGAAAAACACACCATAAGGTGTGCTCCACCAAGGCCATAACCTGATGGTAGAACAGGCAAGTCAGTATTATAGCTGTTACTAAGCTCATTTAAGAAAAGTGTTCTTGGATGTCAACAGCTACATCAAACAATGGGGCCTTGAAATTCTGATTGTTCAGTTTTCAGTGGTTATAATAAACATGGATTTGTCCAATTTAGGACAACTGAAATGTCTTCCCAATCTCAGAAGTAAAGTGAAAGTATGGTTAAGCTGTGACTGCATAAGCCAGGCCCTGTTTTGTAAAGAAAGCACATCATACAGAGTTCTGTAGAGGAAGAAAATATGCAACAAGTTTTATTCAGCGTAAGTCCACCAGCACAAAGATTACAGGAGATAGAAAGTGCATTAATAAAAGCTAGTCTTTACCAAAAAGAAAATATATTATTGATTCAAAATATCTTACACTTGAATGATGTAATAACTTATTCTGGGCACCTACTGATTAAGAGAAATATCAAGAAAATGGCTGCTTCATAAGGAAATCTAACTTCCCAGGTAAAGTCTGAGAATTTAGTAGAGATCACTGAGTCCAGCTGTCTTCCTTGCTTTCTGCATTAGTGCTCTCAGTTGGAACTGCTTGCGAGACAGAAGACGTACATGCTGCAGGAAAAAAGAGCAAGAACAGCTGGCTACTGGGAAAGTTTTGATATAAACTTAATTATATTGCAATACAAAATTTCAAAGCCTGACACATTCCATGACCCAAACAGGATATTAAGTTTTTTGGAAACACTAAATGCATTATTCTGCTCAATGGCATTTTCTTGGCTTAAAATACTGGCAGATGGCTACTAAGTGCAATCACTACTGCATGTTTTTTGTGATTTCTATTCCTAACTCCACATATATTCTTATCAAAGTAGTACTATGTACTTCAAGGTGAAATTAGACTAATGCACTTCCCATGGGGCAGACAACAGTTCTAACTGCATAAACAGAACTAGCAAGCTGTACAAGAAGGAAATAATATGTCTATGCAGTGCACTGTACACTGGTTCTTAAAAGCAAAGCCCAAGTGAGAACCTGGGGGGAACCTCAATTGTTAGAAAAAGGAAGGACTAGTAATTCTTGCTACTCAGTGGCCCCAGTACAGACTAATCTTTCCAGATCCAATGGCAGCATTCATTACTGACATACACCTTTTGTACTGTTCTGTTCCACCTTAAGAAGTGGTTTTTATCTTTTCAAAATAACAACACAATATTTATGTGCCATCATCATGCACATAAGCTCAAAATAAAGGAAGGCTTTGTTTAGATCAAACATTATGAACTTTCAGCATTAAAGAGAGCACAGATGCAAAGCTGGCTGGGTTTTTGTTTTGGTTTTTTGTTTGTGTTTTTCCTAGGATTCTAACACTCCACTGGGTGCCTCAGCAGAGGCATCCGTAGACTGCATGTGAGGAGCTGTCTAAATACTCCAGTCTCTCTCAAAGTTGTTTCTCCAGCATTAGAATGCAAGCCCAGTGGAAGGCTTAGGTTGACACTGCTGCAACTGTCTAATGATAAAAGATTTCAAAACTATAATGCTTATAAAATTGGTCTTTTATATTAATTCTGAAATTCCTTTCTAAAACTCATGCTTGAACATGTAAATATTCATGTCCCTATAATATCCTCTTCCATGAAGAAATCACAATCATTAATAAGCTGAACAAGAGTTCAAAGTAAATGCATGTAAAATGCACATCTTACAAACATCCCAAGAAACATACCTTTAAAAAGACATCCAGATCTATCACTCCACGTCTTAGTGCTTCCCCAAGGTAGAAGATGGTGTCTTCAATTGCATTTTCCTCTGCATATAAGTTCAGGATCTGCTTGTAAAGTGGTGCTGTAGGAATAATAACTTCATCTATGTCATTATTTTCTGACTGACTTTCCATTTTCTCTAAGGCAGAACTGAGCTCCTCATCCTTCTTTTTGAGAAGTTCAATGTTCTTGTCAACTTCAGCCTAAAAACAATTAAGATGTTTATTTACTTCTTAGGTCTCATGTCTTCTTGTGATACCACTGTCTAGATGAAAGACTTTTAGACACACCAGTTGATTCTTTACTTCCTCACTTAGCTCTATTATGATTTTTACAGATCAAAGAGCTACAGATTTCAGATTATTTCCTTTTAGAAAAGTAAAATCTGGTTTAGATAATGTCAATCCATTACCAATTTACAACCATAGAGAATGTAAGCTAACAGTCTTTAAGTATTTTCAAGTTGGCACACAAGGAAAGGCAACAATTTAAATTAGCTAAAGATAATAAAAGCAAAGTAATTATTGTCTTTGGAATGTATCTTTGAAGTAAGCTCTTAAACAAGTTTGTGGAGCACTGATCAAACACACATGTAACTGTACTCACAGGACATAAAACGTACTGGCTTTACCCACTAATGGGAACTGTAATTTAACTGCTTCTGTGTGATATGTACCTCCTTTTGCTACTCTTCAATTTAACTCCAGGTATTTCTGATGTCCCACTGGAGCAGACGGTACACACTGTTCTTCTCCTCATATCACTCAAAGCCATGCAAATTGTTACCATATTCCGCTCTTTCTGTCCCCACTGTCTTTTTTTCCAGACTGTGGTCTTAGCATATTTAAGTCATGTTTTATATGGAAGCTGATACTGTTGGACCATCCCCCTTGCCTTTGCATCAAACATCTGCAGTTCTATTATGTCCTTTCCTTCCAAGATGGGAAAGACTAGAATTACACACTACATTTAAAGTGGGCACATCACAGATTCATATGCTGACATAATAGTATCCCCTATTCTCTAGTCCTGATTAATAATTTCTAATTATTTTTAAACTGTATCTGAACACTGAGCTTGCTTCAGAAACTGTTCATCAATCCCAAAATCTTACTCCCAAACAGCAATGCATAGAGCCCATGGACTAAGCAGAAGATGCCTTGATAAGAAACTGCAGGAATTTCTGAGCATACTGTGAGTAGGAGAGTCTTCTGGAATAGGAAAAGCCTGCAGGTAGTAAAAGGAGGCTATGACCAAAATCAGTGTTCTCTGCACTAAGACACTGACGTGTTCTCCAGTGCTGCTGTTACACATTATTATCAAGAAACTGAGACAAGTATGAAATAATCTAGCGCCACTAACAGCTTTCACAGGAAAGACTGAGGAAAATTATACTGTTCCTCTCCTACTGAGCAGTGGCACTTGTAAGATACATGCAGGACACTGCAACTTATGGTCATTGCTATTTCTGACCTGCTTCAATCTCAGCACTTGCACCCCAACTGCGAAAGAGAAAAAACAAATGCACTAAAAACTTTGCTGTTTCTATCACGCTTAATAATGAATTGCATGCTTCTGTTGGCGACTAGGAACACTGAGGGACAGAGCAGCGGTTCATCTCAGCTTACCACTTCTTGATCCAGGCGCGTTACCATCTCTTCCAGTTTCTGGTGCCCTTTCTTCAGGTCCTCTTCTGTGCGTTTCAAGGCATTGAGTTCAGCTTGTGCGCGATCCATTTCTTCTTTCATCCGCCATCTCAGTTTGTCACTGACCGCCGAGATAAGGGAAGCTCGAATGGTGTCCTCGCTGATGGTTCCATCTCTGCTGGGTCCTGCCCAGGAAAATTTCACAGGCATAAGATTAATGCTGTGCTGCAGTGGCTTCAGTATAAAGCCAGCTGGAATAAAAAGTGGCCAACTTGCTTGGTACTTGTTGTACTTCAGCAATTTGAGACAATAAACTCCTTTCCCCAACAATTTTCATAAACAGTGAAGAAACCACAGTGAGTTAAAACACACAAAGTAAACCAAAGTAAATTTAGGAGTATATATCCATTCATGCACTTCACTATTCCCATATCTTTCTTTAATTTAAAAATGGGCTGGACATTTCCCCTGTTATTAGTCCGAGTCCTTTGAAAGAAAAACAAGGGTTAACAGATAGATGTATTCGACCACAATTAATGTAACAGCTGGCTTGAGACCATGAATTTGCCTATAGGTTTAACTGCTTTGGTTTTTTGTTTTGTTGTTGTTTTTGTTTGTTTGGTTTTGGGGGTTTTTTTGGTTGTTTTTTTTGGTTGGTTTTTAAGATTACCTGGCCTGGTAAGGAGAACTTTAAACTAGGAAAGACAGAGGGAGAGTTATAGAGACCACCCAGTCAGCTCAAATGGGGATACTTCCAGGAAGGGCATGCAGCCCAGAAAATGATTACGGGGTATCCTCTTGCACCCTTCTTGGGAAAGAGACATCCTTGAGTACGTCCCTGAAGGACCTGTACACCAATACAGGCAGTATGGGAAGCAAACTGGAGGATTTTGAGATCTCTGTGCAGTTGCAAAGCTTTGGTCCCACTGTGATTACAGAGATATGGTGGGATAGCTTGCATATTTGGAATGTTATCAGGAATGGCTACGTGCTTTTTAGGAAAGACAGGCCAGGAAGGCAAGGTGGTGGAGTTACCCTATTAGGTAGGAGAAGACATGAAATGCATGGAGCTCTGTCTGGGAGGACGGTGAGTTGAGGGTTTATGGATTAGGATTAAAGGGCAGACTAGGCAAGGGTGACACTATCGAAGAGGAAGTAGATGAAGCCTTTTATAGATAGAACTTTAACCACCCTGACACCTGCTGGAGGAACAACAGAGTAACACAGAGTCAGAAGGTTCCTGGAAAGCCTTGGGATACTGATGGTGGAGCAACCAATAAGGAAATGTGTGCTGCTGGACCTTATTTATCTAACAAGGAAGGTCTGGTTGGAGATGTGAAGTTTGGGGCAGCCCAGGCTACAGTGATCATGAGATCACAGAATTCAGTATCCTGCAATGAGTAAGGTAACAATCCTGGACTCTGGGAGAGCTAACTTTGGCCTCAGCTCAAAGACTGGTATTGTTAGAATAAATCATGCTAAGATAACCAGTGATAAATATGTTTTTGAATATGTTATGGACAGGAACTAAACTACTATTACCTAGAAATAAGATTACAATAATTTCACTAGTTATTCAAGAAATGGGTGGGCTTTTTAGTGACATTTCATCATTACAGTGTTCTTGGCGTAGGTTGGGTATCTTCCTGAAAGTCAGCAACAATCCAAAACAGTTTAAAAATCTTAACTCTGCCTTCAGAAACAAGTATCTGAATGAAAAGATTAATATTTTTTCTGTTAAAGTATTAACATAATTTAAAAAAAAAGTTGTTATTTGGAGTGTCTTGGTATTGCTACACTAACAAATGTAAACTGCTGTTGACAGGACTGCACATCTCTGAATCATTAAAATATCCAGAGGGTTTTTTTGACTTCTGCTAAGAAAACAAGACTGCATAAATTTGCATTTCTTCCCTACTCTTTTCACTCTGCTCCTGTCCAAAAAGACTACATTAAGTCAGATGTGGAAAAATAAAGCTGTGCAAATGAATGACATGAACTATGGGAATATGCACATTAGGCTTTCTAACCCACCAAAGCCTTCTAAAATTAAGAACAGATACAGATTTTGATCAGTACTAACATGAGCACTTTACTTACATACAAGTTGCACCAGAATATGTGGGGGTTTTTTAATAAGCTAATTATTATTGAAAAATAAAGAGATTGCATTAGTAATCAACTGGTGCAAAGATAGCCTTAGGAAAACATCAGTGTCCCAACACGTGATCTGATTTACAGTTCTAGCCTAAAAAATTCATCTTGTTGCCAGTCAACAAGATAATTTGCAGTATTTGGTTAACTATTAGAACTAGCAACAGAAGTTGTCAAAAGCAACATACGCACAACCCCAGGAATCCACCACTGCTGCCTCCTATGAAAAGGAGAAAGAACAGCACTTTCTATGCTGAGGAATAAAACCTAGACCAAATCAGTGAAACTACCTGGGACAAGGAGTTTAGGACTTTCTGTTTAAGGCAGACAATTGTTCCAAATCAAAAAGGCCTGACTTCCCTTTAAAAAACAGCATTAGCATGACTTCAGCTGTTTACTTTACATAATGAATTAGTCTCTAACACAAAGACAGAATTAGCCAGAAACAACATCAGTAGAACCGATGTTTACTTTCTTTTTCTCTGATACCCCTCACTCAGGGAGATTTTATACAAGGCTCACTTTAACAAGTAAAGTAAAGTAGGACAGAAAAAAATCACAATACACCTAACACAATGAAAGTTCACAGAGAAATGCCAATAGATAGGAAAGAGGTCTTTGAACATATAAAGCATTATTTTATACAGCTCAATTAGATTTTATGTATCTTCTTAAAGAGCATGAACCCATAGCATTTTCTGTCACTTCCATAATTAGCCCAGCTTGGGGAAGATTTTATGGCACATGGTCATTAAATCCACAGAGCACTGAAACCTTTACCCTTTACCAGGCAGAGTCTGGTTTCAGAAGTGACCTTACAGAATCATCAAACTAGTAACTGCATCAGAAAGGTAATTAATGCCAGATGATTGAACAAAAAGAAAAAGCCTGAAGGACTACTTGAAAACCCAGCAATTATTAAAAACTTACACTACTATGAAGGAGCATTTTCATTCAATTCAAACTAAGCTTACTGTAGGAAACACCACCACCCACACAAAATTCTGAAGTTGTAGCACCTGATAGGCTCCTAAATAAACTATCATAATAAACCACAGACAAACAAACAAACTGTACAGGAAATACATATTTTCAGTTGAAAGGAAAAAAAAATCTGTATTGTCAAAAAACCCCAACAAAATACATACAACAGAAACCCCCACAGTATTGTAAATATAAGGTATGATTAAAGAGACATGTTTACATTCCATTTGGCACAAGAGATAAACCATTTATATCAGGTGTAGGACTTTTACACAAATGAATCAGTCTAATGTTAAATTGCCACTACTAAACCTAATAATAATAATAAGAATACTAAACATGGTATCAGATGATTAACTCAGCACTTGAAGAGCCTTCTACCTCTGGCAGATATTCCACCTCTCTTCCTCTTCAGTGGGGATGAAAACAAGAGAAAGAACCGAAACAGAGCATACTGGTATTTTAAATTAACTCTCTACTACATAAAAGCAAAACTGGACTTGCTTGGGAGAGACAGTGCAGAAAGCCAGTGTTCCCTGGAAAAGTTACCAGCTCCCTACAGAAGTGCCAGTGGAGACCATTCATTCCCGAGGATCCAACTGCAGCCCCACAACACTGAGCACTGTTCAAGGCATTTGTGTGGGACAGCAGCTTTCTTGCACTGTACGTGGCAGACACACATCACCTCAGAGGGGAGGGAACCACTGAAGCAGACAAGAAGTTTCAAGAAGACGATTTTAATTCAGAAGGCTGAAAGAACTTGGGCACAAAGGATGGGATAAGGCACAAGAAGAATACAACATACAAACTACTGTTGTTTCCAAATTCTATCGTAACAGTACTCAAATATTTTAATAAGAGTAAAGTAGAAGCATCTCTCTTCCCTTGCCAAGCTGTGAACTTGCTTCGTACCCATGTATATGAAGGAAAACCTCAAAATACACTGAGTTCTAGAGAGAAGAGACATTCTATGATTCCAGCCCCTTCTATAAATAGCTGGGAGGTCACATGTTAAATAAAGAACCTAAGGATGTACTTTTATATTATGGTGCAAGAGAGCACAAGGGACTGATAATGTGAACAACTTCACAAGAGAGTCCACATCATCACCATTTAACTGTGCCAAAAGAATCATCAACCAACTGGAAAGTTACTGCACCAACTTCCCACCTAATTAGATGATATTTATCACTCTTTCCCAGTCTCCTACACACACACTAAAAGTGAGGTGCAGAATGGAAACAAACCTTGTGTATTTTGTCATCAAAGGGCTACTACAGAGCAGCAGACAGAGAAAAGACACAATAGCCCAGAGCCTCTGCAGAAGGGAAGAAAGGAGGAGGTGACAAGTAGGAACCAAAAAGAAGCAATAGAGGCTGAAAAAGAAACTCTGTAAAAAGGAAGCTCACTCCATAGCCACTGGAAACCTCCGCTTTAGAGTTAGTACTTTTGGAGTAAAGAAAGTATAAATAAACAGCAAATAAAGCGAGTCCAGTAGATGTTTAAATGACAACAAAAGTATTTTTCTAAACCACAAACAGAGCAATGCAGACAATCAAAAGTCACCTATGGTTAAAGGGTGAGAAAAAACCCATGTAGTTACATCCAGTGTTCTTCAAAATATTCATAAAGCACAAAAAATGTATTGCACAATCCCAAGAAAGTATCAAATTCCTGACTGAATAAAATACAAGGAAAAAGATGCAAGATGTGTTTCATTCTTCCTTCGAATAACTTTCTTAAATAAAGATCAATACTTCAAAAGACCAGAATAAAACCAACACATTCCTTTTCCATTTTATTTCTTTATTTATCAGTTATAGAGGGACTTCAGAGAAATCCTTTCCAAAGTACTCACCAACAGTGGTCACAGGAGGTGGAGAAGGGTAGTATTGAACACTAGTGGTTGCTGGAAACGGAACACCACCTGGATAAGGATAGCTTGGGAAGGGGCTTTGACAAAGAAAGATATGCTAATATTACATAACAATTTGGAAAACATAATCCAGATACATTATGTCACCACGTTAAACACTTGTTTATATAATAAAAATGTTAAATTTTTTCTCTTTCTGTTCACACCAATATCTTTCAAAATTTATATTTATATGCCATTTAAGATGGCATTTTATCGGAAACTTTATCTAGTTATTGCCTTTACATTATTACAAATTACAAATTCTGTTCAATTTCTTAATCTTGCTATATGAAACCTCACAAGCACTCACAAGAAATTATTCAAGCTACAAACTCACAAAGAGTTTGGAATTAAATTAAAAATTTAATAATTTTTCATATAAGAATAGTTAACAAGATGAATGCTGAACTGCTGTACATAAACCTAAACATGAGGTTCAAAATACAGCTGTGAGGAGAAACAAAACTCCTCCAGAAATTCTCAGCCCTGCTCTGAAGGATGAAGGAAAGCAAAGGTATTCATTTGTTCACTGAAACAACTGTGAGGTGACATGTAACGTTGCACTCTAGAACACCTTTCTAAAATACATTTACTATCAACTGAATCTAGGACTCAAAAGTAGTCAGTGCTAGACTGACAAACACCTGCATGCAGCAGAGTATCAACTATAGATATAAGTAAACAAAATGGTCCAAGAAAACATGGAAAGTATAGAATAAGCATATTCTGCCTCTCTCCAGGCAATTTCAAATTTAATAGTTCTTAAACCTTTCTGTCTATTCATAGATTATTTTAAAATTAGTTCTTCTATTAATAACTTTTGTACAAACATTAAGAGCACTTTAACTAAATGTATTAAGGAGGAAAAAAACATGTCCTAAAGACACATAAAAATCTCCACTCTTCACCTCTTAAAACGTAACACTTTCTCTTCCCAATCCTTACAGGGGTTTAAATTTTTTTACTAAAAAAACCTCCCCAAAAACAAAACCCCCCAAAATCAACCCAAAAAAGTAATATTAATACAATACAGCAACTCCTCACATGCTCCTAATACAAATTCAGGACATAAGCATATTAATAATAAAGCCAATTAATGATGATACAAAAAAAATGTAGGCACAAGCTAGGAGGCTGTAAACAACATCTTGCTATTTACTAAGAACTGCAAATCTCCTGGAAAAGCTTTATTCCAAACTATTATATAATAGACTTAGAGGGGAAAAAAAAAATCTTGGTTTATATTAATAAAAGAACTTTTAAAGTAATTCTGTGTCCTTCAAATTCTCTTAGAGTGCTCCGAGTTCAGTCTGCATTTATGCTGGAGTCAAAGTTTGTATGAACCTATCAGTATTTTGGTAAAATTTTGAGTTGCTGAGTACCCAAAACAAGATTAACGGTGCTAATAAAACCCCCCAACTTGTAGAGGCTCACTTCTTTCTACGTCAGGTAAAGATATCAACCTTATAAAAACTAATGTGATATAGCAGTGAAGCAAGATAACAGTTGGGAGTTAAGTAATAATTTTCAAAATATATTTATCACCCAAGTATATTGTATTTGAAGCAACACTAAGAAAGCTAAACTTTCCTCCAACTTTATTTTGCCTATTGATGAGAATTCGGCCTTCACTTTTAAAAAACCCTGCTAACATGAAAAAATATATAACAAATATGTCATAAGAAAATATAACTGAGACTAGATACTATTCTGTTAAACTCTCTATCATGTAAATGGTTGGAGTTGGTTTGAAGGGGTTCTTACCTCGGATTTGCAGTATTTGTTGGTGGATAGGGAGATATTCCACCTGGAATTCCTGGCACATAGGAAGCTAAATAAAACAAGGATTTTGTATATTTTTATATTTCAGAAGTTTAATACATACTATGATATAATAAGCTGCAGTAAGATGCTGTTCAAAATTTATTGAACAATGAATTCAGTATGACAAAATGAAAGAAGAGTAGAGTCATTTGGTGCCAAAGCCCCTCAAAAACACATACCCTGCATGCTTGAACACCACCCCTTTCCTTTTCACCCATTAACCCCAACCCTTTCCACAACAATCCCAGATGTTTCCCCTGCTGCTCTTGTGCAGCTCAGCAAGAGACAAGCATGCAGGTGTTTCATGTGTCCACTGATCAAGGCTGCTGCTCCCCCACTAAACACAAAAAGGACTGAACTGCAGCAGACCCTCCTGCCATGCACTGACCAGTTAGAATTTCCTTTGTGCAACTAAGCACATTTTCACAAAACAGAGGCAAGTTTTGCATTTCTGAAGATTCTACCTCTACCTATCAACTGTGGTTAAAATACTTCCAAGAATATTAAATACTTTCAAGAGTATTTTGTTTGGAGGGATAGTATGAGAACTATAATGAAAATCAATTACACATTCCTTAGAACTAGCTAGGACATCTTTCACTGCTGATTTCTCAGAATCCCAGAACAGTTAGGGTTGGAAAGGACCTCTGGAGATCATCTAGTCCAACCCCCCTGCCAAGATCACCTAGAGCAGATTACACCAGAACACATCCAGGTGGGTTTTGAACGTCTCCAGAGAGGGAGAATCTACAACCTCTCTGAACAGCCTGTACCAATGCTCTGCCACCCTCAATGTAAACAAGTTCTTCATCACATATAAATATAACCTTATTGCTATATTGAATTTTTCTTTAATCATTAAACTAACCACTGCATGGATAAAAATAAATATTGATTAAAAAATGCACAAGTTGGTGTACCAAGTAAAATGTGAATACATAAAAAAAAGGAATCTCCAGGCAGGGAACTTAAAAAAAAAGGCATAGTATTAAAGATGACACATCTGAGGAACTTTTTTATATAATAGCTGACAAAAGAAAATAATGCAGCCAATATTCTTTACTCACTATATAATGAGTGCATAATTTAAGTACCTTCAGGGTATCTGGACTTTGCAACAGCTGATTAACTGTTTAACAATCCAACCATGTTCTTATCTAGTAATTTCTGCTTTTTAGAAGTTATACTTTAAAAATTTGTTATTAGCACATAAAAATGTCTAGACCTTTAATAGTCTTCACAATTTTAAGTTTCTTCTTGAACAGCTGACAAAAATTATGTTTTGGACATACTTATTCCACATTTCTAGGAACATTACATCAAAACCCCTAAACCTAAATGCCTGTAAAATAAGGAAAGTCAGATTATACTAGTAAAACTAACTAGCTATTAACAATTTAAAAACCCTGAAACATTTCCACTAAAATTACTTCAGCTATGAAATAATTCATAGTACTTTGGCTCAATTCAATTCCAAATAGTAATTCGAAATACTTCAGCTTTGAGTGACTACAAGAGTGAACTACAAGTGACTACAAGTGTGTTTCAACTGATGGTCTGTCCTTAAAGCACAAATCACAGTCTCTACTAAAACTACACTGACACTCAGTGTTCCTGGAAAACCAGGACAATACAACCACCTAGTGCTCTTACAGGCAGGCTAGTGCTGGACAAGCAAACCTGCCTTTATCCAGCTATGTTTGCTACCCCTTTTCTCACGGGTTAAGAGGCTAAGACCTTGCTAAAAATGGTTTCTGATAGAAATCCCAATGAATAGCACTTCAGCATTTCAGTTATAACAGTGTGATCAAGTAAAGGCCATATTTCAACAGAAAAAGCATACAGCCTTAAAAATACAGCAAAAATAAATAGCCCTAAATACAGCTAGTCTACCATATGTAGAACTGTTATAACATCATTAAAGAATTTCCAGCTAATCTGCTCCTCCTCCCCTCCTGCTCCAGTCTCTAGCTTGAGTAGGTCTGCTCTACCCAATTCTCCTCTTGGGGGAATTTCTAGGATGTTTTGTTTCCCTCTCCCCTTTTTGCCCCACCCACTTATCCCCAGTTTTCAAAGTAAGATGCCTCCAGAAGATTTAAGAAATCTTGAGAATTTTTGCAAGGAAACAAGAAGGGGTACCAAGTCAGAGCACCAAATCAATGGAGAAGAATAAAACAAATCACAAGGTGTTTTTTTCATATTCAGCCAGCATTTTTAAAAAAATAAAAATAAACCCCACAGAGCAGGAGCATGGACATAGGAAATACATGCTATAAGCATGCTTTTGCTTATGAAATCATCGTTGCAGCAAACTTAACAGATGGACTTGTATTATCAGAATAAATAATACTAAAATACAGTTATCTGAATAGTTTCTTTTAAAGGCTGTCTCAGAATACTGACAGGATACTGCTTGTTTTGAGCAGTTTGGGGAGTGCTTGTGTGTGTGTTCTGGTTTTGTTTGGTTTTTGTTTTAATACAACCTTGATTTTTACCTTCCAAAAGCCAAAAAACCCACACACATTCTCAAGACTCACAGCATCCTCCAGTCTGGAAAAGACCCTTCAGATCACTGAGTCCAATAAGGCCAAGTACAACACAGATGAATTCATTAGCCAGAACACAGAAAGTCATTCTGCTGCCAAATGCATCATTTGTTGAAAAATTATGCAGGGCAACAGTCACAGTGGACTATTAATGATTATTTGCAGAAATTAATAGTCATGAGCACTTACTAGTTGGAGGGCCTGTTGCCTGGTATGGTGGGTAGCTCGATGAAGCAGTGGGCCGAGAAAAGACTGGAGGTTCCTCTCCAAACACAACAATCATGACCTGAATGAGCTCTAGCAAGTCTGACTGGGGCTGTGAGGGAAAGCAAATCACAAAGTGTTCATTTTTCTAACAGAGTTTAAATGACTAGAGCAACAATAGTATACCATCAGCTCTTGAAGGCATTCCTTTTATTTGCGGGTTCAAATTTAAAAAAAAAAGTATGCATATATATGTGTATATTTAACTTCCTTTCTGGATTTTGTTACAGATACCAAACCCAGCTAGATGGTACTCGAAACAGTATAGCAAAATACAGCTGCAGTCACATTTACACCCAGAATAAACTGAGTAATAAAACAGTTCCCTATCAACTGCAGGACAATAAATAACTGAGATGACTGTCCAGTGATGGATTAAAATAGTATTTTAAACATTTAAATCCACACTCCAACATGAAAAAAATACAGATCACTAAGTTAAATTTCATATACCATAGCTTATTCTCAGGTTCAGAATGTCTGAATGGAAAAAACATTCTAACCACTAACACAACCCTTTAAATATAGCTAAACTAGGCTTCTCTGTTTGTAACTACACTTAATATAGGCGTGATTTCATTTTGCCAAAATAAGAACAAGCAGCATGAATGTAGTACCAGATTAAATATCCCATTTTCAAATTTTCTCAGCTCTGTAATCCACTTACTTTTACCAACCTCTCAAACTGAAAGAATTCTGTATCACCTGTATCTCGGATGACCTTCTTGCATCCTGATCTGGGCAACCTTTTTCCAGTATTACCACACAAGTACTGACCTAACACCCATTCTTAAAAAATTTATTTCTGTTAGTCACTTTTTACAGACCCATGCCATCTTGTACCATTCTTCTAACTTTGCCAGCACAGTTTATCTTCTTTACAAGTCCATGTTTTGGTTACACCTTGTGTGAGGCCTGCACTGTTCAATGTCTCTATTCACTGGAAAAGCAAATTTATCCATATACTTGAGGAATGACTATGTCGAGTCCAAATGCTCACAAGAAGCCCATTTTAGTCACAGTGATTAAAATCAGCACAGAAATGTTTTAACAGAATTTATAATTTCCCTTCTGTAAATATTATCTCACAACAGCGTCCTGCCACAAGAGAACACCTTATACTGCACTGTTTAATCAGACAAATTGCAACTAAAGATGGAACTACATTAAATTAAACAGGATACAGAATGCAACATCCTGAACTTTAAGACATTACAAATAGCAAGCAGCTGTTTTCGTTCTAAAAATGGTTTAAGATTTTATAAAGGATTCTATTTTTTGTTTAAAATGATACAACTATTAGAACTGAGCAATTTGAGAATTTCCAGTTCCCTATACTTACATATTTCCACTCGTGCAGATAAGGAAGGTATATCTTTCCATTTGCATCAACATGCTTCCCAGTTTTTATTGTCATAGAGCTAGTGGGTTTAACAAAACAAATTGGGGGGTTGAAAGGGTAGGTGTCCAGCAGCCACAGGCAAATTGGGATATTGTATGTGTTACCTAGAAAAGATATTTTGAAAGATCTTAAAAGTTATTCCAACTCTCAACTGTCCTCTTGTATCCAGATTTCTAAAAAACAACTAAACCCCATAAACTCAATTGCAGTTAGAAGCTGAAACCAAAATCTACTAATAACATTCAATGAAGAGTTGACACTATGGCCATGAACTCAGCATTTTCAGAACAATTTAACTTTGATCTACAACTATCATTTACCGCTAGTACACTACCTCATTTGTTCTACAATGCAACATTACTAGATCCTAATCTGAATTATCGTTAGCTGCAGCAATAAATACTTTGCATTACTGACCATTCAATTGACAAGCTTGAAAAATGTGCAGTACTCAAAAAAAAGTATGTTATAGAGCTGTACAAGACTGAAGAAGCAATGCCCAACCTTCAAATTTTATCCTGCAGCAACAATATGCAACAATTTCTTTAAAATATTTTACTTCGGACAAGTAAAGCATTTCAAGAAAATAGTAATCACTGAAGTAGTGAAATTGAACCAGGACAAATCTAAATAATTTTTCGTGTAGTTTGGGAAAATAAGTGGGATGATAATAACTGCATACCTCTATAAGGCACAGGAATGGTTCCACTGAGGCTCATCAACTCCCTAGATGAACCATCATTAAAAACTGAAATGGGAATAAACAGTATTTTTAAAACAAACGTATTTATTACATTAATATCTATTCAGGTTACACCTAATATATTTCTTGGCATAAGTTTTCAAAGTTACATACATATAAATATAAAATCAGCTTGAAAGATTCTGCTCTTACACATTTACAGACTAGCAAATGACTGTCTGCAGTCAGGTAACTTCTTATGAATAACGCATTTCTGAGAAATGAATGACTAATTATTGTCAAACTACTTTCACTGCAAATAAAAGTGTTTCCTCATTCAGAGAGCAAGTAAAACATGTTGGAACCTTACAAACGGCAAGTCATGAAAAAAGTTGCAAAGATAATCTGAACTCAAATTTAATTTTAAAGAACAGCTGTCATCTGAGGATTATAAAGAATTTCTTATGCTACAAACAAATCAGCAAGAGTACTGAAAATTACTGGGCCACAGGCATTTGTTAGAGTCAGTAAGGGTAATTTAACGAAGGAATAACACACTGAAGAGGAAGAAACAAGTAGCACTTGACACACTGCCAAATCACAGTCTTACTTCACAAACTGCACAAGAACCCTGACCTACATTCACTGAGTCGCTGTATTTAGTTTTCTCATACTTTTAATCTAATACATTATTCTTGGCTGAATAAATCAGGTTCTGCTGAGAAAGCTTTTGTCTTCCTAATTTCACCAGAAAGTTTCTGTCATACTTCAAACATAGCTTACTGTGTACAACTGCTGTGGTGCTAAAGTTCTGCAAAGGCTGGTAGGCCATGTTGGGACTTAAATGAGGGTATATATTTCATTATTAATATGAACTTGAAAGTTATCTCAACAGCAATACAACCAATGCAACCATTTTCTTGTTGTTGATGTCACTGCTACAAATAATATGGATTATCTGCAAGTGATTCTGCGCTTAACCTCTCCCAGGCAGCTTAGAAAGCATTAGGTAACACAAATGGCTACAGCTCAAAGCTATCTGGAATTCTGATCACCATCTCAGGCAAACTTGTGCAGCTATTCCAGCCACAGTCCTTTCACTCCTTTTGTTTCTCCAGTCACTGCATGAACTTCTGTGACAGCTGCTGGCTTGTAGCTATTCAAGTTAAAACTAATCTATCTTTTACCCATCCATGTCCTTTCTTAGTACTTCTCAGTCCAGATTTACAATTTAAAAGCAGAAGACTTTAAAATCTCTGATGGTGTATTGGTAGTATAAATTAACTCACAGAGGAGTCCCACGGGTGGCAGTTAAAAAAGGTGATCATAAGGAGGTTGACCTCAGCAGCTATGCTGGCTTACTTCTGCTGTGAAACCATGCCCTCATGGAGATAATCCCAGACACCATCTTCACTTAACACACTTAAGTTTGAATTTACTTAGAGCCCTTAAATAGCTAACAAACAGTGGCTGTCATCAATAATTTCCAAAACCCGCATGACAATTTTCTATATACTTGACTATGTTTTCTGCATACTCTTAAGGACTGTCACAATTATTTTTAATGAAGCATTTGCTCACTGATTTAGAGTTCCTTCTAAACAGAATTCTAAAATTATCTTTACATGGCAGCACAGCTGAATTTGTAAGATACCAGCAACCTCAGGACACCAACAGATATGACATCACTGAGCAATTAAAAGCTAAGCTGTGAAAAATGCATCATTTCTTGGCACATTTCATAAACTAAGTAATATAGAAAGGCTTGTTTAGAAAATAACTGTGTTTCTAAAGATTTATTGATGTCAAAGACCAAGAAGAGAAATTCAAATCATGTTTTCTGGTTTTAATCTCCGTCCCCCCCCCCCCCCCCCCAAAAAAAAACTACCAAATACATTTAAACCATCAAAAGTTCGATAACAAATATTTTCTCATGCACACACTAACCATATGAATCCATGACAGGTTTGAGGTCCTTGTATTGAGAAATAACACTGGTTGTTTCCTGTATAGTTAGGTCTCTATACTTATACTGAAAAAAAAGAGAGAAAGAAATTACTTCAGACACTAAACTTTCAGTGCAATTTAATTTAACCCAATAGACTGCACCTATGAGAGTTTACACTGATATATGGACATTCTTTTGCACTCTTAGTTTGGAATAAGAAATTATTTGCCCATTAACTGAACACTATTATTGCCATTGTCATTATTAACTTATCACTGTCATTATTAACTAAACACTGCCTGTATAACTTACCAAACTTTAACAAAGTGTTAAGATGTTTTTAGCCTTAAATAACAGTCCATACATCCTGTGATATGGAAACAACCACTGCATTTTCTTTCATGTTCTACCATAAGCTGCAGGATCAGAGAGATACGTGTGTATCTTGAGAAAAAAGAAAAATAAGGCATGTCCAGAGTGATGTTTCCAACATTCCTGATAAACAGCTATCTAGGATCTGAATCTCAGATGTATCTTTCATAGCACTTGTCAACACACCACAGCACTTATTCACCACTAGTTGGTATTTTCATGTATTTTATCAGCTAGAAAACAGACATATTAATGCACAATATTACTAGTAATAATACTGATTTCAACCCCTTCCTTTACCACGAGCAGGGAGTAGCTCACAGCACAGATGACACCACCACAGAATGTACCAGTCTCAGAACTATAACCCACAGACAGCAAAGGAGAAGCCCCCGAGCAACAGAGGGTTGGTTCACCACACGGTGCAGGTCTTGAGCCTTATGGCCATTCCTCCTGATAAATACTATTAAGAAAAAAAAGCCAGCAATGTGGTCCCTTGACAATGTTTTCACTGCGATACAAGTTTTAAAAATTGCAATCTTCAGCTGTCTTAAGGACCACAGGCAGCCCTTCATGAAGACAAAGGGCCCAGCACAATGAAATGCCCGATATCCAAAGCTTTCAAATGTTAACAACAACTGAACAAACTAATTCAGACATTATCCAAGAGCAAACTGTGGTGCCACAGCTAAAGGTCACCTTGGCTCTGACAAAATTCATGAATTGTGAAGCTTAGAAATTAACTCTTCTTCCTATTAACTACAGAGATTGACAAGGATGCTTCTCCTGGGCATGACAACTCTTTTGGGCATGACAACTCATATTTACTCAACAGAGACGAACACACCACACTCTTTCCCATAATGCCACCTCAGCCCACAAAAAGCACCAGCACCTTGGGCAACGTTGCAACTTATCTGCCTAAAATGACAAAGGGGAAAACAGCCACACAGTCCTCCTGGAAAATCCTGTTCTGTGGGAGAGGAAGCAACCCCTCCGGCAGGGATATGTGGAGGAAGGCACCAGCAGGGAGGTCAGCCCCTGGGGATGGCTTTAATGGGAGGGCTGCAGAATGGCACCTCAGCCTCCTTTGGAGAGTGGGTGCAGGATTGGGAGTATGCAGAAGGGGCCTGGCAGAGCAGAGACAACCTTGCTACCATTTGAGTACATCCCTCCCTCCTTCCCCAACACCTGGCAGAAGCAAGAACAGGCAGTGCTGGAACATGGAGACAGGTCTGTCAAATTTCATGTGTGTCAGCCAGAGACTGGCAGGACATACCCACAGCACTGAATGTGTCACCACAGTACAAATGAGAGCTTGTCACCAGCTACTTTTAGAAGAGGGGTCTTTTCATAGGAACAAACCTTATGGTGCAGGATACAGCTGCAAGAAGATCGATATAATCACCATTAAAAAGAGAACTGCCTTCTAACCAGTATGAGGATCATAAAATCATACAATGGTTTGGGTTGGAAGGGACTTTAAAGGTCACCTCATTCCAACACCCCTGCTATCCACTATGCCAGGTTGCTCACAGCTTCGTGCAAGGCAGCCTTGAAAATCTCCAGGGATGGGGCATCTACAACTTCTCCGGGCAACTTATTTCAGTGCCTCATCACCCTCACAGTAAAAAAGAATGCAGTCAGAATTTAACACCACTTTTGCCACAAGAATCTCATTAGTTGAGCCATGGAATCGATAAAACAACGCCTGCCTGCTCAGCAGGCACACTGGGAGTCTGGTACACTGTAGTTAATAGGGCTGATAAAACCAAATCTGCCTGTCAGGGGTGCTTTCAGAAATTAGGGCCCACACCTGAATATTAAATATTTTCATGTCTGTTAAAACTAAGAGAAATAATATTGTTGCAAACAGTTTTTACACAGAGTGGTGAATAATTACTTAGTAGAGAGATACTTGTAAGATTTCAGCCACTGCCATCAGCAAAATTAAGTGCTACCTCAGCTGTTAATTTCTGTACTTAGATCCGAGAAATGTAACAATCTTCTTGGAAAATATAAGACCCTAGTCATTCATAGGTAATTAAAACTGATTTGAATTCCTAATTTCTAGATTTTTTTTTCCCCTCCTCCATTCTCAAATGGTAAGTGCATCCCCCTTGTTTTACATATCAGGAAACAGATCACAGAAGGATGATGCTTTTCAAGATGAGACAGAAGGCAAATAAATGAATAAATAAATTAAGTGCTTACATTCACCAAAACTAGGGGTCTTTTTTTACTAAGCCCTTTGTTATCTCACACACTAAAGTATTCAATATGGGAAATATCACTGAACTCTCCTCTGCAGAACAAAAAGTGTGATTGTTTTAGAAAAACAAATACAAGGTAGTGAAACAGCATCTTCATGGTTCATCAGCTATCAGGCACATTGCACTTTGAAGTGACTACAGAAAGTTAGATGGGAGCATAAAATGGGCAAGTGCAGGGGCACGAGGCCATTGGAATACCTTAATTTCTCTTTCTTCCATGGCATAGCAACAATTCAGGCCAGGCAGGTGTATACACATACAGGATCTTGTTTGCTGACACTGACTAAGCATTCACCACCCATTTTCAAGCTGATTAAATGAAATCTGCTTATGAAAGGTGAAAGACCCTGTAACAAGGTTTTTTCAGTTTTGATCATATTCTAAACTATTTGATTTTAAAACGGTGCAACTAAAATGGCTAGATGTTCCTAAACATTCTCCCCAAGCAAACCAGTAATTCCCCCTGAGTGTTCAGCCTTAGTGGTTTCCATTTCCAGCTGCAGAGCGGCTCGCACGGCTCTGTATGACCCACGGCGCGATCAGTGATTTCCCTTCCGAGGGCTCTTCTTGCCTCCTCAAACCGGGGCGATGACAGCCCGACCCCATCCCGGAGAAGGACGGTGCTCTGGGCAGCCCCGGGCGGGATGCACAGCCCCGCAGCTCACATGGGGTCCCGCCGCAGTGTCCCGGCCCCACAGCCCCATACACAGCCCCATACACAGCTCATGGGGTCCCGCCGCAGTGTCCCGGCCCCACAGCCCCATCCACAGGCCCACAGCCCCATCCACAGCCCCATCCACAGCCCCACAGGCCCTGCCCTCAGCCCCATCCACAGCCCCACAGGCCCTGCCCTCAGCCCCGTCCACAGCTCACATGGGGTCCCAGCCGCAGTGTCCCGGCCCCACAGCCCCATCCACAGTCCCATCCACAGCTCACAT
>JAWWEE010000158.1:13975065-14005704 GCA_035221455.1 Xenops minutus
GGATGTGCCCATAAAGCGGGCTCCGTTCCCAAATCGGGCCCCGCTGACAGACCGGGCTGTGCCCGCAGACCGGGCCCGGCCCCCCCCGCCTCCCGCCGCCCCCCCAGGCCGAGGCCCGGCCCCGCCGCCTGCGGGGCTGGGGCCGACGGGGCGGGCAGGGCGCCCCGCTGCCCCCGAGCTCACCGGCACCGCGTTCAGGCCCTGCTGCTCCGAGGCCATCACGAGGATGTTGTGGAAATCCATGGCCGGGGATGGGAAGGGAAGGGATGTAAAGGGGGCCGGGGCTCCCACGGCCGCGCTCGCTTCCGCCGCCCCGCCCGGCCCTTTATGCGAGCTCGCCCCGAGCCCGCGTCACTTCCCCGGGCGGGCCGGCCCCGGGAGGCGGTGCTGGGGCCGGAACGGGGCTGGGAACGGGGCTGGGAGCCGTGCCGGGAGCCAAGGGGATGGCGGGGGGCGGTGGGAAGGCTTTATGGGCCCGCCGGGCCCGCCCCGGCCCAGCCCGCCCCCCGCGCACAGCTGCGGCCCGGGCCGGGCCTGGAAGGGGAATGGGCCCAGGGTGGGAGGGTTTGGGGCTAGGCTGGGCTTTAGGACTTTACTGAGAGGGTGGTGAGGCACTGGGACAGGCCGCCCAGAGAAGCTGTGGGTGACCCGCCCCTGGTAGAGTTCAAGGCCAGGCTGGATGGGGTTCTGAGCAACATGGTCTAGGGAAAGGTGGCCCTGCCCATGGCAGGGGGCTGGAACTAGATGGGCTTTAATGTCCCAGCCCTAACCATTCTGTGATTCTATAATTATCATCCCCAACCTTGGCATGGGGATGTATCCTGCTTTTTTTTTAAATTATTATTATTATTTTTAGTAGCTATTCTTGGTTTTTCAGTGGCAGGCAGGATTGTGGGGTTTTGAAGGAGAAAAGACTTTTGGTGGCTCCAAGTGCACCCTGACACCTGCCCCCATCCCTCCCACGTTCCCAGCAGTCAGCTCCAGCCACCAGCTTGGTCCTGAGGGGGTGTTGGCCAGGCAGAAATCCTGTAACAGAGGAGGAATATGGATTAAGTTTCCTCAGGGACCTCTCGTGGCTTATGGAGGCTTGAAAATTGGTGCTTGGCTTCTAGGGGTGTCACAGCTACATCAGCAGTGTGCTCCCAGCTGCAGGAATACTGCCTGATAAACAGGGCTCCCAGGAGCAATGCTGACTGTCAGAGTGGCTGAACAAAACACTCCACGTGTGTATATATGTTCAAATATTTTTCCAGGTCTCTGACAACTCGGAAAATTGTGCAAGAACACCATCTGACTGAGGATTCCTCACTTGCATTGGATATCAGCTCTTTTCCTAGATCTGTTATCTGAGATCCATCTGACTAAAATTCCTCTGCTCTACACTGCTTGTCATAGAAACCTGGGCACTGACAGGAAGATTGTTTTCTTCATTTTATCCTTCTTTGATATAGCTAATACTTGACCACTCTTCACTTTCAGTGCCTCCAGTTCCTTCCTGCCGTTTCCAATTTTCCTTTGCCTCTTCAGTGCCCTTGCCTTTTTTTTTTAACCGTATCTGAAATTCCTTCCTGGGCATGGCTGTAAGCCACGTTGCATACTGGTGTAAAGATGTCCAGTGAGGCCCTAACTGAGGCGGGGGAACTGAACAATTTATTTGAGCCAGGCACTGCACCAGTTAACTCACAGGGCTTTTGTAGTTCCTGAACTACGGGAGATCCAAAGTTGTTTCTATAATGCGTGCTCTGGTATCTCTGCATGGCACCACTCTGTGCAGAGTAGACACTCCTCCTGATCTCCCACTGCTTCTTCTTGAGACACAGTCCTAATTTAACACCTTCTCCTGTAGGAGCTTAATCCTTCTCTTTCTTCCTCTTTTAATTCTCATCTCCATAAGACACTTCACTGGCTTTTTATTTCTGACTCAGACCTCATCACCTCTTCTGGTTCCCACTCTCTTTATATTATTACTTTCTTTAAATTTTCAGATTAAGTATTTTTTAGTTTTAAGACTTTCTAGTCAGTCTCTCTTCACAGGCTGTTAGTGGTTCATCAATTTTCCTCTTATTTTTACAATTCTGTTTCCCTCTGTGGTACTGTCAGTAAGATTACGATGCCTTTTTCTGGCAGTCTTATCTGCTAACCCATCACTACCATGGTGCTTTCATCAGAATTTCCCTGCTCCGTCTGGAATTTCTTGTATCTCCACTTCGCCCTTCCTTGAGGGGCCTCTTTGTATGACTCAGGTTCCTGTATGACAACAGCAGTATTGAAAGAGTGATGATTGTTGCTCTTTGACTTTTATGTTTGCTTGCTTTGGTCTGTGTTAGAGTTGGCAGGATCACTTGGCTAGACCCAGTCTTCGTTTCTGCTGACTACAGTCCTGAAGATGAACAGAGAAAACCTCTCCCTGCATCTAAAAGAGGAGTTGCGACCCCGCCAGGGAATGGCAGGAATGGCATTTCAGTTGTCTGTTGTGTGTCACTTTTTATGTGTGGAAACCTCTAACCACAGCTGTTCCCCTTTCCTGTAAATGACAACACTGTGATATCACGTCCCTCCCTCGGCAGAGGGGATTTACATCTGTGTTAGGGCCAATGGGAGAAATCATGACACGTGTAAACGCGTGCTGCGGGCATTTTATAGGGCAGTAGCAAGGGACGCTGAGCTGGGCCGGGATTCCCAGATTGCACCCATGACGTTTAAACCCAGACCTAGCATGTGCTACACATCAGCACAGTGCCTTGATGTGGTCCAGCCTCTTCTTCTGGCAGATGTGCAACAACAAATGGGAAGCTCCGTGCTATGTATGCCTGCGGCTGTCCTCCCTGTCCTAAATAATTTCCCAAATTGTGTTCACTCTTCACAATCTTTGCATACGTTTACAGTGCGTTGAGCTGATCCAGACTAGGCTTGCCAAGACTCACAAGTCCAGCTAGTCTGTCAGCAACAAGAGAAGAAACAACTTTATGCTTTTATGCTGAACAGACATTTCTGTTAAATTAAAACCAGGACAGAAAATGTTTCTTCCCCTTTTTGTAACTCTCTAATCTATCTGATTCTGTGCATGTTTAACATCAAACTAGTTTTGAAAGAATCATAAAAATCTGAGAATTTAAACCTACATCTTCCAGAAAACCAAAGTAACTCCTCTCAAATCTCAGAAAAACCTGTAGTTTATGCTGCTGAAAAAGTTCAAACAGACTTACTCTTTTCGTATGTACATTTTAAAGAAAAAGCCTGGCCAAGTTTTATTTTTATTAAATATCTTCACTTTAGGATATTACTTGGGACTAGAACTGTTTAGAAAAGACCTAGAAAATATTAGACAATATTCCACCAGAGAGTGTTTTTGTTGCAAGTTTTTAAGCAGTTATACTTAACAATAGCTTTTTGCCCCAGCCATGCACACTTCAGGCATGTGACTAATCCTATTAACTTGAAGTGTATTAAAGTGTTTAAAGGATTAGAGTCTTAATTACAGGCCATCTGCAAAGGTCAAATATCAAAGACTGTTCAGAGCCTGAGTTTTAGCATTTTCTGAATGAGTGAATGAGTAATATTTGTGTGAGTTTCCCTTTCCCCTTTTCATCCAGCATCCTTTCTGCAGTAGGTTAAATGGGTGTTCCAGTATGGCCTTTATTAAATGAACTGAATCATCCTGATGTGCAGTAGGCAGGTCTCCAGGTCATCAGCTGTTCAGACTTTTTCAAAGCTGGCCATATGTGCTCCAAAGGAGTTTAGGGCTTGAAAAACACAAGTTTGAACAAATCAAGTTTGCATAGTGTGGTGCCAGTCTACTCTATAGCTGCTTCCAATTTGAATTATTAATCACTAAGATTTTTTTGCTTATGATATATTAAACAGAAATGGAAAGCAAGAGTCTTGGGATGAAAATTAGCTGGTATTGACAATGTGTAATTTAGACATCCAGCTTAGATGCTTTGGCTTCAAACAGGAATATCAGAAAAACAGGAATGGAAATTGTTTCCTTCCTCCCACCCAAAAAGCAGGCAATTTCTGGTAATTAGGTAGTTTCTGACAGACACTCATTCACTCTGCATTTGAAAATTCAAAACCCAAGGCTGTCATTCTTCATATTATTCTCTTTCACTGCTTTTTCACCTGCATCGTGAGAAAGCCATTTCTAACATTAACCTAGATCTCTGTTGCCCAATGAGCCTTTTCAGCTGATGAGATGACTTTATTGCCCTCTCCCTTAGAAATACTGTACATGTATTTAGGGCCCTTCTACTGGGTTTCCCCTTTCTCTAGGGCAAACCACTCCAATTCCTCCAATGTTTCCTCATAAAACCTCTAATTCTCTATTCTAACCAAAGCAGAATACAATACCCCAACTGAAGGTTTACTAGCCCCAAGCATAGCAGAAGAATAGCTTCATTTGCCTGGCAAACAATATTCCTTTTTATATAGCTCCCAGTGCTATTTGCCCTTTTTGTAGTGGCATGGCTGATTTCTGTTTGGTTTGTGATCCCTGTTAAGTACCAAGACTGTTTATACAGTGATGCTATTAGACCAGTAATTCCAAAACTTGCATTTGTGATGTTGGTAATTCTACAGAGAGTGAAAGCATGTCCTTTGAATTACTTTCTTCCCCACTCCTGTAATTTGCCAAGTGTGTTGAGATCCTATCCCCATCCTCCAACACTTCCTACCCCTTCTAGCCAGTGAAATTGGTAAGCTAGTTGTCCATTCTGCCATCCAAATTATTTAATGAAAATATCAGATTGGTGCTACAGAGATACTCCTGCAGATTTACACTTGATGTGTCCAACCAAGTTAGCAACAGATCCTTGTTAAACATTCCAGTCTAGTTTACACCCAGCTCTGTACTCATCCATTTCTGTTTGTCTGGACTGGCTTGTGAGATGGATGGCCACGTGAGACACTGTTAAGAGTCTTTCTAAAACTAAAAGCTGGAAATGAGCTTGCTTGACATAATTTATTCTAGGCAAAGTAATCTCTGTGACACTGATTTCTTTTCTAGGTACATAAATGTGTCAATGGAGGGAGAGGTTTAACTCCAGCACCTCATTTTTTAATGACTCAGCAGGTCTTGAAAGCTTCCTAACACAGAAATGTGTACAGCTTCCTAACACAGAAATGCAAGCAAAACAAACTGAACTTGGAGAATGTGATTTCCTCTGTACACGTTCTAAAATTATCAGTCATCTAAAATGCATATATTTCAAATCCAGAGCAATCACAAACTACCACTTTTACATTGCTGTACAGTGGGGACAGAAACAAACTGAAGATGCCAAGAAAAAAGATTCCCAAGTCTTTAAAAGTGATTTCAAGGAACTGTCTTGGATTTTTTTTAGGACAATTTGCAGCTTTATTATTAAACAAGAGCTACCAAACTTACTAGTCCAGGGTTAAGTGCAAACAAATACAGTTGCACCCCACTGAGCAGTTAGTTGTGTCACACTCTGTGACTGCCTGTGAACATTCACTGTACCCTAAGGTCAATGGATAAACTGTATTACAAGGGTGAAGAAATGAGCTCTGTGGACCACCCATCAAATTAGGACTCTACTAATGAAAATCCTAACCTCTTCATGAAAAAAACCTACATGAAAAAAAAAAAATTGATCTGGCAGAAAGTGAGGATAATGATGCTGAACATTAGCTGGTAGGATAGCTGTATTTGCAAAGTATTCTCCTGACCAGAGGAGAAAAAAGATTAGGAAGGGGAGGGGAGGGGAGGAAGAGAAAAGAAAATACTTATATTTAATTAAGATGTTTAGCTTATTCAGTAGTTAACCAAAGTATCTTTAAAGTGTCTGTTTCTAAAAATGTCAAAAAACCAAAGAATAAGTGTATGGAAAATAAACAAAAATAACGCCTCCATAATATGTGGTCATATTGTTTTATGAGAATAACCTCCTTCTCAAAGATGCTAGAAAGAAGGCATTGAAAAAAATCACCATGTTGGCAAATCTGGAAAAAAAAGAGTATTTAAACATTAAAAAGCAGTCAAGGTACTATGGAGTTAATAGGAAAGCAAACAGCACAGGTAAGACAGACTGCAAAGCAGTAAGGGCTTTCCTCTGTAACAGCATTAGGCTGATTGTACATCGCTGGAGAAACATGAGGCATCAGGGAGAGCATCCCAGGATGAGGAAACACGGACTGAGAGACAACTGCCCCAATCTGGGAGCTGTTTCCAGCAGATCCATCATTCAGTGCTGCTAAGCTCTCTGCCCTGGAAACTACCCTGAACTAACACCCCTGTCTGCATTTCATCCAAGCTCCCAGCTAAGAGACCAACTATTTGCATGGAATGTAAACTCTGAGACAATGGTATTACAGGTGCATAGAAAGCAACAGTCAGCACAACAGAGCGGCTGTGAGTGCCACATGTACATGCAGAGCTATACGCACATGGGCTGGCTGTTCAGCTGCCTTGGCAAGGTGACCCTCTGTGCCCCCACCTCACATGGCAGGCAGCATTCCCAGAAGGATGTCACGCTGTGTCTCTGCCGGCTGCTCATCCACACGTCAGCTCATATGACCGGGAACAGGAGTTTGTTCATTCGGCTGGGGAGCAAGGAAACAAAGAAGAGATAAGAACTGAGAGCAAGGCTGGAAGCGGCGAAGTTGCAGCTGGTAAATGAAGGCGCCAGCCCACGGGAGTCGCTGGTGGGCAGGGGCGGATGGGGCTGCCCTCCCACGGGACTTCTGCCCCTCATTCCCGCTGCCTGGCTGGGCTGGGCTGGGCTGGTGACAGCAGATGGCAGTCGTGTCTTTAGCACGGCAGCAGCTGGAGCCCACGCTGCGTGGAGATGTTGCACAATGGCATGTTCAGAGCAGCATCTGTGACCCTCTCCTGGTGCCAGCCGTGGTTGTTCATGTTGGCCGCTTCTCAGGCACTTTTGAACGGTGCTGAAAGGCTCAGCAGAGCCCTCCCTCCCAGCCTTCCGGGAGGAGATCTTTCCACAGAACGCTGCTGAGAGATAAGTAAACAGCAAAAAGAGCATTCCGAAGGTTTATCTATTTCACTGAAAGTATTTGAAGCTCTTCATAATCATACATGCTTGCAAAGCTGAGAAATGTGTGTTTGCCGCATGCAGTTGCAGATGGTTGTGGCATCTGTAGCAGATAAAATGGATTGTACATTTTCTCATATTACTCAGAAAGCAAAGCATTTTCTTTTCAAACACACATAAAAATATTTGGATTTATTTCCCAAACAGTGCTGAGAGCCTAGTTTGAAGATCTATTTCATTTTTGGGGAAGGGCTATGGCATTCCTGAAATTTAGGCTCCTATCTTTTTTTACAGTCTTCTAGTGTATTACATAGGAAAATAAAACCAATATAAACAGCTGCCAAATGAAAGCAACCTAAAATGAGCTGTTTCTTGAAATTCTGCTCCTCTGCCTATTGCACCTCTTCATCTCATCCTCTCCCTACCTTGAAGAAACTCATGCCCAGATCATCAAATAGCCCCCACCCTCCAAGATTAACAAATCTAATCTCTTTTGCATATTATACAGTAACAAGCCCCAGAATCAAGGGCACAAAACTGTGTCTCGCTAGATCAGTGTTGTCCTGAGCATTTCCTTCACTTACATTTGGCTTATGTAGCAAAGCTCAATGCAAAACCAAATAGAAGGGAAAGTTTATTTTATTTTAAACTGATTTCACACATACTTTCTCTCACAGACTGTTTTCACTTCTTCTTTCGTGTCTACAAGGATGGAGATAGTTGTGGCCATGTAGTCTCTGTGGCGTGAGTCAGGAGCCGAGGGTGTCCCTGCACAGGCAGTGCCTTCACTGACTGGGTGCGGACCCTGAACATGGCACACAGAGCTGGATACTGATAGCAGGGTCCATTAACAGTCCCAGACTAGGCCAGGTTAATGGGGCCATCGAGAAGTAGCAGGAGAATAAGGGGACCAGAGGCAAGGCTTGAAACAAGGCTGCAACGTATGTCCACAGCCCATCCAGGAGATGGGGCTGAAGACAAAGCTGCAGCCTCCTGGGGGAGGCATGGCTGGGGACATGCCAGCTCTAGTGTAGGTGTAGTGTAGGGCTGGAGAAAAACTGCCTCCTACATAGGTTTGAGGTCCATCCAGGAGACAGCCCTTGGTTTTCCACGCCCCGGCGCCTTCAGAAGCTGCACTTGCCATTCCTTTGCCCGTTTTTGTTGTTTCTTGATGATTTCACGGTTGTACATTGCCATTCACACCCCATTCATACCAAGCTTAATGTTTCTATATCAAATCCCTGTGGCTGTACTGTCACATAAGATTCTTTATACCTGGTGGACGGGTTGTAAACAATTCAATGGAAGCTACTTCAGTCGTCATCAGGAAGGCAATCAAAAGCTAGTGCATACCAAAACCAGCAAACTAAAATGCTGCCTGTGTGAAGCAGATTTTAGCAAACAGCCTGCTGCCTCCTACACGAGCTCTGTCTTTTGAGTGTAGCCCCCATATTGAGCACTTCACAGTAGTGTAATCTCACACACAATTTTCTCAGCAAGTTTCTCTGCAGTGATAAACTGTATTTACCATGCAGTTAGCATGGTCAAAAATTGAGAGTGTTATATTTAAACAAATAAAATAATTTCCTGATTATCATCACCTGGTAAGTCTGGCTTTGTGCAGTGTGCTGAGCCTCAGTGCAGGGGTTGTGGACTTAGAAATAAAGAACGTAAGATCACCAGAAGCAATATAATTTCAGTTAAGAAAATGTGAGTGCCTTTTCATTCCAATACACTCTCAGCAAATCCTTTGGCCTCATATATTTAAGCCTTTATGCAATTGCTTGTTAGATAAACCTGGTTAACCTCCATTCTGCAGATCTATTTCAGATTTTCTAGAAGGAGGTTGTAATGTGTGGAGCATATTGTACTCATTTGGTGTAACTTTGAGAAATAAAGAATGTATGGCATTGTAATGAATGATATAATTTCTGACTTTTCTTCAACAAAACTAACAGTTATGCATTGAAATAGACCGTCATTTTCTCCCTGGTGCAAATATTTAAGGGAAAAGCAATCCATTTTGTCAGAGCATACCTTGGTAAATTTAATTCCACTCCAATAAATGAGCAGTGCAAAGAGGATTGGAGCTTACCAGGAAATACTGAACAAAAGGTCAGATTTGTAGCAAGCATAAATCAACATTCTTGCATGGCTTAAGCAGATTTATGCCTATATATACTAGTCAAGAATCTGGCTCATTACAAATGGATGAGCTACAAATAGAGCGTCAAGCACAAGTTTGAGTTTTAACACCTATTTCTTTGACTTGTTAGCTTAAATCAGATTCTAAATATTCTGAAGATTTTTTTTCACTGTAACTGAGGAAGAAGCTAGTCTGGAGTTGGGTTAAATCCCCTCTATTGAAAGCCACCTTTTCAAACAAGGTCTGTGCAGTGTTACTAAACAGCTTGAGCAGAATGAATTGTTGTCTGCTTTTCCAATCCATACATTCCAGATTTTGACATGTAGCCTTCAGGGCAACATATATAACACAAAGCCAATGAATTGATTGTCCAAGGTTGTGATGATTTGGTGATGATCAGCAGGAGATTATTTGGTGTTAGACTCACTCCTCTTTGAAGCACTATACTCCAGATAGTGCTTTGTAAAAATTTAAAGAGCATGCAGCACAGGGAAATTGAGCAGAAGGCAATAAAGGGAGAAGCAAGCCCATCCTAGGATTTGTGAAGAATTGCAGGAGAGTCTGAATAATCATCTTGGAGGCTTTTACATTCGCCATGGTTGCATCAAGCTCTTGGAGCAAGCATCCCACAAGCATTCGTAGATGGCTCAAGCCAGCAGAGCTGCTGAGAGAAGAAACCTCTGCTCAGCCTGTATCACTGGCTGATTTGTGCTGGATTTGTGCTGGCATCAGGATTTATAGAATTGCACAATGAAGCTGACAGGGAACCATTCAGCTGGAAGCAAGCCTAACAAAAACAAGTTAGTTCCCTTAAGGCTATGGCTGTCAGCAATGCAGACAGACTGTTGTTCATTGAACTCTGCTCTCCCAGCGGGCTGGAGAAGGAGGTTAAGGTCACTGCTCTGCAGAATGGCTACCTGCCATTGTCCCTGGTAGACAGGCTCAAGAGCAGCTGGGACAATGGATTCCAGTCCTGAAACAGTGACTCCATGGCCCTCAGCAGGGCATGATGGAGGCGGTGGAAGGAGATGCAGGAGAAAAATCTGGGCCAGGGGAATGTCTCCACTGAGCAAAGATGAAGGAGATCATACATCAAGCACTTCACCTTTGGCATCTTTGCCGGGCTCTGGCAAAGTCAGATTTAGTTTGTGAAATCCAAAAACTGCTCACAGATTTTTTTCCCCCCTGTGTATCAACTGATGAATAATGAATGCTTTTATGCTGTGCCATTCTCTCCATTTCCGTTGCTGTTACTAAAGTTGTCTGACTTAGAGGTGTTTTTTCCTTTCACCTTGGTGTCTGTAGCCAGATACTCTAGGAAAGTCAAACTCATGGATATCATTCACTACCCAGAGGAAGTGAAAAATCACAGTGTTTACTGCAGACTGCTAAGAGTGAAGAAAACCTCTGAATAGAAACCATTATTGATCAGGAAGGTCCTTTTTAACTAGCAAAATTGTTCAAAAGTATTTACCAAAGCATTTGAAAGAATATGTATATTTCAGAGCAGAATAGCCTAGTTTAAGACTGTGCTATTATATCTCAGAAACTTCAAGATAGGTCTGTGGCTGGAAGGGAAACTGTGTGGAGAAGCAACAGCCACTGCAAGAAGCCATGTTGATAAGGAAAAAGGAACTTCCTCGTGGCATCCCTTGCCCACCTGATCTGCCTTTTAGATGAATCACAAAGCAGAGGCCACTTCCACTTCCAGGTGTCAGTTCTCTCTTAGTATTTCTCATGATCATAGGAGTTTTAGCCTTCATGTCTGTCTTAGCTAAATGCTTTTACTAGTTCTGTTTCCCTTGTATAAAGTCCCTGGCAGTTTTCAGTTCAGTTAGTTAAATAAACCATCACTTCCTGCCTCAAATGTCAACAATTGTGGCCCAGGGTTCCCTAAGGGTCTTGCTGCCTTTAGATCAGCTGCTTCACAATCTGAGCACATTCACCTCCTTCTTTAAAGCATTTTCTCGGCTTTTTTTTTTACATAAGGACTTCCCCTGCACAGGAAATCCAAGCTTTAAGAGTAAAGATAATAGGCAAGTTGTTTTCTTCAGCATCAGAGGGATTACAGGAAGCAGTGTAGCTATGGCACTGAATCGTAGATTCAGCAAGATCCAGTTCACGTCACTCAAAGGAGACATCCTTTGGGGGGGGTTCAAATGGTTGAGGGACATTGCAAAGTTATGAGTCAAGATTTGTACTCTCTTTTTGGAATTTGGAAGCCTCCACTGTACCACGTCATCTATTTTGACCTGTATTCCCAGGCTGCCTCCCTATATGGGTGCCATGTGAAAAAGGGGCATAAATGCAAAGATTTGTTGTCCCACCTGTATTAATATATTTTTAATTGGCTATCAATGTCCCCAGAATATCAAAGCCTTTTAAAGCCTGAACAGCCTGTCCGCGTTGCACCTAAAGAGACCCTTCGCTAGACAGATCCACTGGGATGGACTTTTGTTACCCTGACATGGGGACGACACTCAATAGCAATGAAGAACTTTCTCCATGAAGTTTTCCTACAAGTTATGAGGCTGCCAGCACCAGAAACAAACGAGACTAACTCTAGCAGTTCACAAAATAACTTCTCTTAAAACAAGTATGTGACAAACTGTAGGGTTCGCATCACCAGGGATAACATTTAACTGCATGATTGCACTTAACTAATAAACAAAAACCCCAAATCAGAAGCAGCTCACAACTACCTAAGCCTCAATACAAAACTCAAGCAACCCTGTCCCTGACAGACCAATTTGCAAAGACTAGAACAAAGTCTAAACACACTCATTAACACAAAGCAAAAAAGAAAGAATATAGCTGCTTCCCATGACCACACATTTTAACTCACTAAGATAAGGAACTGCACACCTTAAAGCTGGCAATGAAGTACAGTGTAGGACAACAAAAAGAAAAAGAGAATACAAAGTAAGATACATGCCCAGTAAGTTACAAGGTATAGGGCAAGGTAAAACTAGTATCAAAGTAGCAAAGTACAATTAGTAAATAAGGTATCTGTGGCATAAAGGTGAAAGATGGTAATCTGTGAGGCATAAGGCCTAAAGCATAAGGCATAAGGTAAGGTCAAGGGAAAGAAAAGCAGAGTAAATGGTTGCTCACCCCTATGGTGTCCGAAGGAGTGGGAGGAGACCGGGCAGCTCATTAGTTATCCTGCAGAGATGATGGAACTTCTCCCCAATTTTCCTCATCCCGATCTCTTTTCATACATTTTTCTCTTAGACAGTTTGAGTGACTATAGTCAATAATAGTTTTTGGGGTGATAGATGACACAGGCCTCAGGGTCGGCTCCCTGTGTTCGAAAGGCCATGCCATTTCCATAACACTCCATCCTTTGTTAATCCGATCAGCCTGTTGCTGGGAAGTCTCCTCATTTTGTTGAGGAGTTTTGGGAAGCATTTTTGTCCCTTTTAGTGTAACCCGTTATCCTCTGACAATGGATTTCTGGGAATGCCCCTTCCAGGTGCTGAAGTGTTTCCCCATAATGATCAGGGCCTGAAATTGATCTATCACCCCACAACAGTTTCTGGACTTCTGTTTTTTGTTAAACAATCATGAAACCTTTTGAAGATATCTTTGGACTTTCCTCTACGGGTGAGAAGGTCAGGGCTCCTTTATCAGGCAATCTGCTGACCCCACGACAAGGTGCAAAGAGCTGCAGATTTTGAAGCTGCAGTTACAGTTTCAATGCTTTCCTGAAAACTAATGTGCTAGAGGTGGGGAATAAATACCTTCCTTCCTGTTAAGTAACAGCCAAGAAAACAGTCTCTTATATACATTGGAAATATTACTCAGCACTCATTTAAATAAATGCTGCCTCCTCCTGAGGTGCTCCTGAAGCTGCTGCCATGTTTGAGCAGTGGAGTGAAGGAACTGATTCCTGTTGGGTCCAGCACTAGAGAAAAGCAGTGTCTGGCACAGACTTTTCGCTCTTCAGGAGCTCCCAATGTACTTGTCTGGCAGTGCTCGGTTTAGCTGTAGCCAGTCTGCAGGTCCAGCCAGCCAGGCTGCCGCCTCCCATCCGATCCACACAGCTCTGGGGCTGGGAGCAAAGGCCACAGAGCTGTTTGCTTGTTTTGAAATGCAATGTAAGCAGCAGTGTCAGCCCGAACACTGATGGCAATTCTGACCCTGTGCAACAGTAATGCTGCACGCCAGAAGCAACAGCATCTCTTTCTTAAACAAGAGAATGTGTGACTCATGAACATTTTTCCCAATGCCCAGATATGTGGAGATCCCAAGCAAAGGCTGTCCTATGGAGGGACCTGTGGAGTGCTTGGGGCCCTGGCTATGAAGCTGGGCAGCTCTCCATCCACCTGTGTGGTAAAGTAAGGAGGTCTCTTGCCTTCAGAGAAACCACCATGCCTGGGTGTTGCCAGAATGCCTCTGGCTGCTCCTCACCTCCAGGTCTTTTCTGAGTGATGAGCATAGTGCAGACAAACTGTGATGGCTCGTTTAGACAGTCAACACATTCAAAATTAAAGGTCAAATCCTAAGGTCCTTAGTGAGGCAAAGCTCTTAGCCAAGTGTGTGTTTCACAATCTAGGCCACACTGGGTAACCAGTTTGTCATTGGGAGACCTCACTGTTTTCTCTAGAGTTACCTGAACAATAACTGACTTAAATCTTGTCATTGTAGAAGCCCCTGTCATTGGCAAAAAGAAGACCTCCCTTATGTCTGCTCAGTATAAACTCTTGTCCCAAAATTTTCCCAAAGCCCACACAAAAGGGCACTGGCTCTTCTAATTTATGCTTTTTGAATCTAAAGCAGTGAGCAGCTCCTGATGTGCAGAGCAGACCAACCTTGCAGGGCCAGGGAGCTCTCTGGAGGTGGCCATACTCTCTCCTGCACTGCTCAGGGGAAGGGAGTGGTTGCTTTTTCTTTGCTGACCTCTAGAAGAATTCAGTTTTCTCCCCCTCACTGTAGTTGTGCTCATTTTTTGTCACCTCCTGGCACTTGTCATATAACACATGAGCTGCTGTGATATTAAAGAAAACCCCAGTGACAGCAGCGTCTTTCTCTCCAAATTTGAGTGTTACAGAAAGTTTGCTGCTTCATGAATGCTCCATGTCAAAAAGCCCCACCAAAACCCACTTAGAAGCCCTATCACTTTTGCTTGTAGGGTAAAATATTTGATGCATTATATTGCTGTATAAATGAACATTTTCAAATACAAACTTAGTACTACCTTTAATGGTATTGAAATTCAAATCTGTATAGTGTGGGAGACTCAGCTTGAAAAGTACCAGTATATACTTAGGGGAAATATTTATTTTTATTTGGAATAAAAGGAAAAGTTTACAACCTGGCTTTGTGACAGAGAAATCTGGTTCTGGACCTAAAACTGGAGTATGAAATTGCTATTGACATCTTCTTCATCTAGTTACATGAAATTTGGGTGAGAAAATCACTTACAACCCAGCTGGGACACATTCAAGCGTTTGCTGATAATGCCCAGGGCAAATTCACAACTCTGACATTTAATGAGCACAGCTGATGGCTCTGAGGAGTTTGACTGGCTGCCAAATTGATATGTCTGTGTATTCCATCAGTGGCTGTTATATCTCATTTGGGTTTGTTTTTTTTCTTTTCTCTGATCACTGTGAAATTGATTTTTGGCCAGTTTGTTTGGTAATCGTGCTGAAGCACTGCAAAGTGGACACAAGACAGGAACAATGCTAAGCAACCAGATGTAAAAAGACTGAAGCAACAAGAAAGTGTATTTGTTTTTCACTGTTTAAACATGATTCACCAGCCTGGAAACCGTCTTGCAGGTTATACTGCAGTTCCATTAAACTAATCCAGAGCACAAACACATCACACAATGTGGTCTTACAAACATGCCTCCTGCAAATACCCCTGCATGCAGGAAGTGATACAGCAGGAACAGCATAGGTGACAGTCACTGGTGACACAGAAGGGAGCAAAGGACTCTCTTAGGAGGACTGGGATATTATGCAACATGATTCTAGGTAGGGCTACATTTCCTCACATGTAAGGGATCTCCATCCACCTATCAGGAGCTGCTTTGAGATCCTGTGGTATCACTCGAGCACTGGCAGAGCCCAGGTCAGAGCTGGGATGAAGAGAGAGATGAGAAAAGTGCCAGGAAGGATGGATTGAAGAGAGAACTTCAGCTGATCATCTGCAATATTGCATGAATGAGAAATTTGTGCCATAAGGACAAAATTAAAGGCCTAAATACAAAATTAAGACCCTAAAAATAGGCAGCTAAAAAAGGTAAAGCGCTGATGTGGTGGGTGATGACAGATACTGCATTGTTCACATCTGGAGCTGCAGAGCCTGAACCTTCTCTGCCACACTGTTGGGGCATCAGACAGCATTGCCAAATTAGCCAAAACACTTCTGCTTCTCCCCCAGCAATGAGGAAGATGGGGACTGTCAGAGAGCAAGCCAAAACAGGCTGCCTTCTGCAATGCTGTTGATTTTACTGAGGAAGTTATTTGTAACAAGTAGCTTTAGGTCAACACCGCTTGAAAAAACCTGAGAGAAGACCATTCATAGCAGAGGTGTCCGCTGCATCCCTACCCTACTGGCTGGAATCCTTCCAGCGTGTAAATATTGCCTTTCCTTGCCAAATCCAAACCCTTTATGCTTTTCCTATGAAAGCATATTCTTTTCTTGGTCTGAGAAACAGAACATGCCAGGCAGAACAGTATAAATTGTGTCATTAGGTGGGATAATATCTTCCAGATCTTCACATGCTTGTCATGAAACTGCTCCTAGTTGCAGTATTAGTAGCTTCTGAAACAGCAGGTCCCATCAATAGACCTTGCTTTGGCTTCTCCTCTGTCTGCTTTAATGCACATCTGAGATTAAACACCTCCATCCCTACTCCTAGCTCTTCCTTTACTTCCTTCAGTCTTATCCCCACCTCTTGAAGCTGTCTTTTCTCCCTTGATCCAACACTGTAGTTTAGTAGCTGCTCTGTTGCCAATTCAGGCCATCTCTTCAGGTCAGTTACCCAGAGGAGAGCAAGCAGGGAATCAGGAAAACTCTGGCTCTGCCACTGCCAGTGGAATGGAAAGATTCCCAGCTGCTTGCTGAGCTGCTCCCAGGGCACTGATGCACTACCTTCTGCTTAGGATGCCCCTTGCAGACCTCACCTGGAGCTCCCCTGACCCAGCAAGGTGGGACAAACCTTGTACAACAGAGCCCTTGGTTCCAGAGTTTAGGTGAGGTTACTTCCACCATCACTGAGTTAACAGATTTTCTTCAATGCTGTTTTATACCTCATGGTCAGAAAATTTTAAGGATAAAAGTGGCTATGGCCCACTTTTGGAAAGGAGAGAATGTTTACTTTGCTTTGTAAGATTTATTTCTAGGCTTGTGGCTTCACAAGAAAAAAAATCAATCAAAATCACATCATTCTGATTCCTGTCACACCCTTCTTGTTCTTTTCTCTCTTGACTTTGGAGGCTGCTACTTTAATATCTGTTTGCAGTTGAAATCAATGCCATACAACAATAAAAAGGCTCAAATCCCAGCTTACCTGAAGGAAAACATTTCCCCACCCATCCCTATGGGACAGGACAAAGTTCAGCAGTTCCGGATGCCTCTTGGAGATGCTGTTTTCATCTTGTCTCCTTCCCCATGTTATGCTGGACATGGTAGTTCACAACCACAGCAGGCTTCCATGCCTCCAAATATAAGAATCTGCCTAAGTACAGGGACTTCAAAGAGCTGAGGTACAGGGGAATGTGGTGGTTAAATGCTGGTTTATGGGTTATGTTACTGCAGTCTGTTTTTAGAAGCTGGGGTCATTGTTTATTGCAACCCTAAGTCACCTCTGAAATTATAGTCACAAAAATGAAACCAAAAACCAAATTAATTGGATCCACAGACTAGCCAAAAAGGAAATGTCTCTCAATATTTATAGACCAAATAAACAAAAACAACAGTAAAAATGTCTTTTTTGTTTTCTCTGGTTAAACACAGACCCCTCTGCTGCTGATCATTTGGCTGTACAGGAAATGTCCCAGCATCTGTGCTGTGGGTAGTTGTTGCTGGGACTTCATGGGTTTTTAGATCAGCACCACAAAACTTTTATGATTGTTACAAAGTGCAAGGACTGACTGCCAGGTTTTCCACCCAGTCTTTTTTGCTTGAACCTTCTTTTCACTTAAATCCTTGTTACATCAGTGTACCTGTGACGAAATTAGTTGCTCGGGTATAGGTACTCCTGATTCACATCAGTGAAAGAGCATCAGTGCATTTCCACTCTGTTCTCTTGGCCAGTTTGAAAGACAGTCAAGCCAAAGCGAACACAACTTCTCTATTTGGTGAAGCAATACAGTTTCTTATCTTACAGTTTGCTTTGTTACCTTTGTTCTCCGCTGTCTGTGCATGAAGACGGGCTTTTTCACACGTTTGCTCTTTGATTTTATGTTTTCTCATGCCCAGTTTGTCTGACTGCCTTTGCTTTTCAGTCACTATTTTTCAAAATGGCTCCAGCCACTCTTTTTTGCCATCTCAGAGGAAAGGCACAATTGCATTATTGTACTGAGTGAATGCATTTTTTCATACATGTAGCTGAAGGGGAGATTATTTAAATATCTTAAACACCCTCCTAATTGAAATAATGACATGGTAGGAATGGGAGTGTGAGGAGAATGTAATATTCAGGCTCCTGAATTTCAGTGAATGAGTAATCAACATTCATGACTTCCTACAAGGTAAACAGTTTTTTTAAGTAAATGGTTACTGTAAAAACACCATTTGACCGCCTTAAAACAAACAAACAAACATAAATCCAAGAATGGCTATTTCTGGTGATCTTTAGATCACGTGAAAGCTTTGTGGATCCCTTAGCAAAGGAGAAGCTGACTTGAAGTGCTGCTGGCTCGTTGGTACCTCAGGGCTGCTCACCAGCCCCTGCCCTATGTTTACCCCAGCCATCCTCTCTCTCCTCACCTTGTGCTATCCTGGTGCTGGCGTCAACACAAGCACTTGGAAGCCAATGCTCTAAGCCAGACTGAAGGGGTGATTTGGGTTAAAAAATAACCCAGCAAAGTATGTTTGCTTGTCTCTATGCGTACATGTTTGGAAGGCTCAGTTTCCCCATGTGATTCATGAAAAGGCTGTACCAAGGTCTGTGCTGGTACGAGGGCAAGTAGGAGCAAGGGGGAAATGGAGCAATCCCAGGGCTGTGGGGGAAAATATCTCTGATTGATGTTGCTGTCAAATATTGTATCTTCTGAAGTAAATGCCTTAGACCAGAGCAGTTGCATTGGTACCTGTAGCCTGTACCTTAGCAAGGCTGACTTATCTTTGCATCTTTGCTTACAGCCTTATTCTTATCAACATGTTGGTCATCTTGTTGGTCAACTTACTGTAATAAGGTCAATTATGTGCAGTTAATCAGAAGTCAGGGTGTAGTGGTCTAATATAATCTAATAATTTTTATATACAAAATGTAATTTTCCTGTCATTCTGGACATTCACAATAATTACAACAGCACTCTTAATCATTTACCTAAAAGAGCCTTTAAGCATTCTGAGTGATTAAGCATTGTTGCCACTACTCTCTTTTGCATCCGCCAGTACTATGATATCTTTTTACTGTTTCTTTTCTGCCAGTTGTTTCTATAATTAATTTCACTGGGCTTGATCTGAAGCCCATGGAGGTGAACGTACAGGCTTTCATTAACTTGAATAGGCTGCAGATCAGACCTCCTGTGAATGTTTTAATAGCCACAGGTGAAGGACTTGAAATTCAGGACATTCATTTTACTTTGTGTTTCTACCGCTATTTCAGCTAGGTCCAGTAGATATTTGTATAGAAATGCAAATTCTCCTAGGCACAACACTGGAAAGTAAAAGTCTATACTACATTTAATACAACAGTACTTAGAAATGCCAACCACATCACAGGTTGCACTGTGCCTCACTCAAGCACCCAGCAAGAGACAAACAGGCCATTTGCTGCAGAACTGAGACTTAAATCCAGGTAATGTTAAGTGCAAGTTTAGTGTCTGTTCTCTTTCCTGCTGAGGCACAACAGCATACATACCTATGCAAGTGCAATATTCTCTAATACTTTCTGATAATGATACAGGAGGCAGAATATTAATCCAAAGGAAAGGGTGGACCCTTGGGTGTTTCTATCAACCCCTGTGCTGTTTGCTTGCACAGCAGCAATTATGGACTCTGCTACTGACAGCATGAATAAATCTTTCCAGTGTCTCCCTGATAAGAAGACACTGCAAGGGATCATGTGTACATGTCTCACAGGGCTCAAAGTTTCCTAATCCCTTTGCCATTCCACTTTCCAGCATTATCAGATGCACTGCAATATCCAGCCTTGGAGCAGAGCTTGAGCTGCAGGGACTTTTGCTGCCCACTTTATGTGGTCCTGCTCAAAAGCAGCCATCCACGACCAAGTGTAGTAAAAATATAAAAATTCCAGCTCAAGCTGAAGCAAATTCTTGTTCCCATTAATTGCTCAGAACAAATATTGGTGACAGTGCACCATCCCTGCTGGAATATATACCATGATAAGAAAGTTAACTACAAAGTTAGCTTTAGCTGCTAAAGAGTTGTATTTTTTCACAACAGCAGACTGAGTTATCATGAGGTGAAAAACAGGCACTTAGCAGTGGACCCTGAAGTCACTAGTTCTGGACAGACATTCGAGCTGATCTCAGCAAAACTACATTGTCATCTTCTGACTGTTTCCACTTCAGGAAAACGAATGTTGACCATCCAGAAGTTTGAAAAACTAAGAAAGATTTTTCTTTTAAAAAAATTAAAACCTATTTTTAGGAATTAATTTCAAGTCTCTAAGCATCTCAAACAGTTCTAATTCATCTATTGATCTAAATGCAGATTCAGTTATTTATGCTGGATTTATTGCCCATTGTGCTCTGACCACTTGCTGACTCTGTCTCAGAGACTACATGAACTCTGGTGACAAACAGAACTTCCTCTGTGCCAAACAGGAAAAATTTTAAACTATTTATCTGGTATGGCAATATTGATAATAGCACAGAGAAGCACTTTGGACTTCTAAATGGTATGCTGATCTTCATTATCTTCTGTTTGCATTTCTTTTTGCCCTGTAAAAGAGAGATTAGGAGACAGCTGGCTTAGCTTGGTGTTGAGCAGGAATATAGAAGATGGTAGCTGCAAGGACACATTATTTACTTGATCAATAAGAGTGACTTTGGAGTGCAGTCTGATTTGCCTTCTGAATAATTATCTTAGACTTTAGTTCCTAAATGCTGCCTCACTCTCAGCTGCCAAAATAAGGATTTTTAAATTACTTGCCTTCTATAAATGTTTTGTAACAGGGACAGCAATTTGTAGGCACCATCCAGATCTTCCTTTGTAAAATAATTTTCTTTCTTTCAGTAAAAATCTTCAATTGTCTAAAGAAAATTTCTAGTTTAACCATCTGAGTCTGGCAGAAGGTGAGTCACAGGATGAGCAAAAGGACAATGGGGAGCACACAGATTGCCTGTGGTTCTGTTACCAAGCTTGTGTACTGCAGCACCCAGGACATTCATAGGAAAAAAATGCTACTGCAGGTAAGAGGGTAATGGTAGTAGCTATCCTAAGCTACTCCACTCTCTCCTTTCTTGATGTATTGGCATACTGATAGTCTCTGAGAAGAGCCTCTGATATTTGGGCTGGGAATTGTCTGTGTGCTCCACAGGAGGGTCTGCACCACAACTCTGCACGTGAACAGGCACCTCATTGCAGCGACACCTTCCCATGTGGACTCACTCACGGTTCCCCCTGGGCTTCTTACAGGTTCTCAGCAGAACCTGCTTGTGGGCACGTGGGCTCCATGGCAAGATGCTGACACATCAAGTGGGAAGGAAAGGTGAAAAGGCTTGAGAGGTTTAAGCAACCCAGCATGGCCACATGAAAATGAACCAGCAGTAAGTTTGTTGGTAAAAGCAAGCCCAGCTGCTTACTTCTACTGGTTTTACTGGGTCAGTACTGGATGTGGTTGTAACAGTCCCTTTCTCAATTTCTTTGTCCTAAACATGAACTTATTGTTTTAGGATGTGATGAGGGAGTGGGGTTTGGGTGCTGAAATTTCAGAAAGAAGGAAACACTGTGCCTTGTCTTTCCAGCTCTTCATAATTAGTTGGCTTTCTGGGTCTTCCCTGAGGGAGTCTTTGCTTCCTTCTGCCAATTGTATACAGAAATTAATTACTCTGATTCATATCCTGGACCCTGGCACCTGATAATTAGGTGTCCATAAGGGCTGCAAGTGGGTATATCCTCCGTAAGGCTTCCAGAACTTATCCCAGAAATGTAGTTAAATGAGGATTTTCTCTAGTGCCAAAGTTCACCCAAAAACATCCCTCCCTCTCTTCTCCACCTCAGTCTGCTCATTCCCCCCTTCTGGACTTCTCCATCCCCCAGGGTTTACTTTTAATACAGCAGAACTCCAAAAAGATTTACATGGGCACAATGGTGAAATCAAGGAAAGGAGCAGGAACAGCAGGGAGAGAAGTGCCTGTCCTCCCTGAGCCTCTGAAAAGGGCTTTTAGGTTCCAGTGATGTCTGAGGCCTCAAAACATAGGTTGCAAGTGCTTTGCAATTCCCAGATGACAGTGTTAGTGCCAAAATTCAGGTGTAATTCTCTAACTCTGGGCAGTGACCATACAGATCACCAAAATGAGGGCTGTGCTACCAGGTCTAGTTTGGGACCAGCAGGCATCTTCTGTGAGTTTTGCAGTGAGAGGCATAAAATGCCAGTTTTTTTCTCCTGGCTGACTCACTGGAGTCAAACGTGACCTATCTAGAGTGTTATGAACACAGCTAAGTCTGAACTGTAGGCTCCAAGACAAAGGTATTTTTAGTAAGGATCTTTTTATAGCCCACATATGGAAAGAGAACCCCTTTTGGTTGCCTTCATCTCTTCTGGGTTTGAATGAGACTGTGAAATGCCCGGCAGTCAGGTATGCTGAGTCCATACAAGAGGGAGAGCCCTCATACTGTTATTCTGCTCCTTCAGTAACCACTCAGTAGTGTTTGCCCCTGTATCTAAGCTTTGGCAGGTCTGTAGAGAACAAAGCAATTTAGAGAAATGCCTCCTGAAGTGTTTAACGCCCTCAGATGAATCTGCCTGAGCTGTACACGACTTTATTGCATACCCTGTGGCTGTTCTCAGTGGGCCATGTAAAGCAGAAGGGACAGACCACTCTGTGTTACTTTGACACTGGTTTTGGTTCCTCTCCAGCTATTCTGGGGGTCTTTCCTGCTGACATAACAGCTCTCGTGATTCCTGCCCATATCTGTGGAAAAACCAGCTGCTGATTCAGCTGTGGCTCTCTCAGGAAGGGAAACCTGAGTTTGGGTTTTGAGGAGGCAGGCCAGCCTCCAGGAGCCTTCCCCGGTTCCCAGGGGAACCCCAGAGCCAGGGATGAAGACAAAGCACATGAATTGGTTTCAATTCACTTTTTAAAACTAGTGCCTTTTCAAAAACCAGTTTCTATAGTGACAGGGAACTGTGGCACCATTGTAAAGGCCCAAACAGTCCAACAGGGTATTAGCCAGAAATTCAGCAGTGCAGCCAGCTCTGGAGCAACCAGCCCCAGCCCCTGCTGTGCTCGCAGCAGGGCTCTGCTTCAAACACCTTCCCTGCTCGCCAGCCACACTTTTAGCTGCCTGTGGGCTATATTACTCCTGAGCGCTACAGCTTTGCTTAATCACAGGTAAAATGATGTATGCCCAAAATAGGAATATGCTCTGGTCGGGTTTAGCTGTATTCAAGCTTACTTTGCTATAAAGGGAAAGGCCAGACTTGAAGACAGCTCTCAACCATTGTTTTCTTTTGCAGACTGGTGCAAAAACATGAAATGTGCTCACAATCATCCATGGAGACAGCAGAGGAGCCCAGCTGAAAGCCCAGGTTCTATGTAACTCTTATTTATTAGAACATGCCACCTCCCATCTTCCCTCTTGTTTTCTGTCATACCGGGATACTCCCACCCATGCATATAATCCAGGCCTCCCAAAAGAACCTAGGAAATTGCACACAAGTGTACTATTCTCCTGGACCTTACCATAACACATAAGAAGTGTGCCAGAGAGAAAATCCGCCTTGTTCGGCTCAGTGCCAGAAGGTGGAGGTGACAGATGCCACCACTTACTCACAGTGCTCCTTTGCCCTCATCCCTCGTTATCCTCTGGATTATGTTGCAGTCTGTAGCATGCAAAGAAATACAACCACAGCAGTGTTACAAGTTAAATCTCAGGTAAAATTACAGATACCTGTCAAGTGCTTACTTTACCTGTGGCTTTTAGGTAATGCGCCTTATGCATGTGCAAGAGGTAGAGGAAAGTGTGGTTGTGCTGTTTGTACAAATCTCAGGAATAGCCAGTTGCCATGGACTTCAGTGCGGGTCTCTGAGTCCTGTGGTGCCATTTGGTGTGTAGACCCATCCTACCAGGTGGGACAAGGATGCCTCTCCAAGGGGCACAGGGATGTTAAAGTCCCAACAGGTACCACTGTGCATGCAGAATTTCAGAACAGAAAGAAGCCACAGCATGGAGCCAACCAAGGCTCTCCTGGCACTGAAGACACCTCCTCCAGTCATAAACCAAGCACTGTTATCTCTTTCAGTTTTATGATAAATTCTCATTTTTCTTAAGTATTTTAAAATCATTATTCCCTTCCTACTCCTCCTATTTTTGCCTGTATATCAATGCAACACTTTCGGAGCTGAGATCACATGCAAGGAAACAGAGTGAAAATAGCAACTAATATAATTTCTGTCAGAGGAGAATTTTTTACATGTTGTTTCCTCTTAAACCATTGGAAATGGCATAACCAAATAAAAAATTGTCCTTCTGGTGCAAGATCTTAACTCAAATGAAAAAGGCCAAGTTCTGCAGGAAAGCAAAAAAAGAAAGAGGCATATTTAGACCAGTTCTTATGCCAGTATTTCCAGTGTAAGGGCAGATGTATGGCACCAAGCTAAGGGTTTATCACTGCACTGTACTGCACTGTCAGCTAAGGCTGACAGCAGAGCCCCAGAAGAGGACAAGAGACCAGAAATATTTGCTTTGTATTTCCCAGCGTCCAGCAAACAGCAGCTCAGGGATTTAATCAAGACAGAGGTGAAACTGTGTCTATATTGCCAGGACAAACTGAATAAAATGTCTTGAAAATTAATCATTAGGATTCACGAAAACTTGATAAGTGCACCACTCTGACTGTCTTGTGACTGTGAGTGAAGGCACTGTTTTAGGAAGGTACTTCCTGCGAGAGACATGAATTTTTCCCTTGCTTCCTTGAGACCTTCAAGTGACCCTCCTAAATTGTTAAAATGCCATTAGAAAGTGGCTGCTGGGAACATGTGCAATAAATAGCTGCTAAGATCAATGGCAGTCTTGCTGGATTTAAAATCAATGTATTGCTTGCTGACGGAGCCGGCAGTGTTTTCATCTGGGAAATGTAACAGTGATTGGCTTTAAATAAACACAGTGGTAAAAAACTTTTTCTGAACTCATTAGTGACTCAGGCTGATTTTAGAGTAAACCAGAAAATGTCTGTTGCCCACAGACTAGACTTGGAGGTGATCACTGACTTCGGATACTGCCATTTATGGTGGACCACTTGACAATAACATAGAACAGAGCAGAACTTCTGAAACTGCTCTCTGAAGGACAGGTATTTAAGGTACTTAGACCATTCTCTGAAAGCCACTGGCCACTTTTGAAAACCTGAGACAAACAACATCAGATTACTATGTCTCTAATGACCACCATGCACCTTTTCCAGGACAATTCCTTGTTCTCCTCCCAGCTTCTGGCTGGCCTTCCCAGCCATGTGACACCCATGTGACAACATGCATTCATGATGGAAATAAGTCCACCAAAACCTAAAATGTCACCAAAAGTTAGTCTCATCCACCAGTCACCAGCATTTACCGTTGGGTCAGGTCAGGATGCTCTCCCTCTTCTTCCTTAGAGCTCCTTCTTCATCATAGGAACAATTTTTTCAGTCATTTGCTCAGCTAGATTGCTTCAAAGAAAATAGACATGAAAGCATTTGCCCTACCTACATGATGATTTGTAAAATAACCATTTAATTGCATCATGTTTTTTTCTGTACAAATAACCTGATGATGATTCTCAGGACAAGCCTTCACCTCTTTTCCTGCATGTTTTACTACTTCAGCTATTACCACCTCCTGGATGTAGATAAGGATATGACTATATCATGAGTGGATTGATCATTAGATAAATCAGAGCTCTTTCTGGCAGGTTTCTAACCAGGGAAATAGGACATCTGAGGGAGAAACAGAAACTGTGACCACATTCAGAACTCTATGAAGTAAATGGCTATAGACTGTTCAGATGGGACAGGCAAGGACAGAGGCCAGGGTATTTGCCATACATATAAAAAAAGGATTGAATGCACAAAACTGTCTTTAAAAGCCAGCAACAAACAGGATGAGAGCTTATAAGTAAAAATTAGGGGGCCACACAAAGCAAGGAAACCTCACAGTTGGTGCTTACTGCAGGCCACTGGAGCAAGGGGAGCCTGTTGGTGAAGTGTTCTTGTTTTGACTACAGAAAACATTGTGCTCACATGCTCTGTTCCTGCTCGGGTACTCCTTGATAACTCTTGGAAAAGTGGCACACTAAGCTGTTAGCAATCCTGGAAAACTCTTGGAGTGTGTTGAGGATAATTTCTTAATCCAGTTGACAAACAGCTCAACCAGAGAAGCATTACTAGTTCTGTTGCTTACCATCATGGACAAACTAATTAGAGATGACAAGACTGGTGGCAGCCTGGGCTGCAGTGATGCTGCTCTGGGGGAATTCACAATCTTGAACACCTCTTCTGTGAAGAAAGGCTGAGAAAGGTGGTGTTGTTCAGCCTGAAGAAGAGAAGGATCCAGGAAGACCTTATTGCTATCCTTTAGTTTATACAAAAGATGGAGGAAGATTTTTTACAGATGATGTTTAAAGGTCCCTTCCAACCCAAACCATTCTATGACTCTATGATAAACTGTAAACATTTTAGACTTTGTGATTTCCTTCCATGATGTAGAATATTTTAAAAAATTGAGAATATTTTTCCTTCCCTATTAATGTTCTTTACAAGATTATAATGTGCTTGTTTTGATGGTGATTAGGAGGATATAAACCAGTCACAAACAAGAAAAATCCCATAACAGACTTGCACTCTGGATCCTTCTTAGTTATACACATGCTCATCTCTAGAAATAGCAACTTTTCCATAAAGATGGACACAAACACATACACACAGCACTTATTAAGGCCAAACAGCAAAGTGGTTTTATGCCTGGGAAGAAAACTTTCAAATAAAAAGCCTATAAATAGATGATATGTTGCCTTTCTGGCTCAACAAATAGCCTGAAAAAGTGCTCTCAGGAGACATTAATTTGCAGTGTCCCCTCCTTTATTTCACTGAGATGTTTTTTCTGCAGTCTAAATTTAATACTTTATTGTCATTATGGGAATTGCCATCATGAGGGAAGCAAAGGCACTTTCTGCATTTCTGTAAGCATCAGGAAATAAATCTGTACAGACAGGAAACGTCCCAGTATCTCCTCATGTACAGAAGGAAACACCAAGTTATATGACATGAAAAGTATCAGGAGCTAGTGCAATGACCAGTACACAAATCACAAAGAGGCCTAGATAGAGCTGCATATGACAAAATGGAAAGCCACTTCAGATATATCTCTCAATAGCTGACATGTACACTGCTGTCCCAGGATCTGGGACACTGTGCTTGGAGCAGCCAGCAAGGAGACGGCTCAGGAGCATCTCACATGGATGAATCTCAGATAAAACTTTTCCAGCCTTTAATGACACAGTTGGTTTTGGTTCCTGAGTATTTTAATTCCAAGGTACTTTTGTATTAATAGTAAATGTGAAAGTGCAAAACAAAGCACATGGCTCCATGGCCCATGGGCAGAGACTGTTTCAGCAGAGTGTGAGCAGATGCAACCCCTCATTCCAGAGGAACCTGAGTGTGAGAAATGTTTTGCTCTTCTTCCAGCCATTGCTGGAGGTAGGACAACCTCCTTGAGTAATAAACAGCTACAAACCACCAAGCTTTAGGGCTGTTCCAACATTTTCCTATAAACACCCATATATTATATTTCATGCAAATATCTACAGACCTTTGCACCCCCAAGGCAATCACTTTTGGTAAGAGTCTTTCTTTTTTTGACCTGTTCGAACTATATTTAACAACAATAGAGTTCTGAGTCTTCCTGATGCATTGGGCTTTGAGAGAACTCAGCTAGGAGGGACTAGTGGAGTCAATGGACTGACATTTTTCCTACAGGAGAATAAACCAGTAGAAAAAAGTACCGAGAGAGGAAGAAAAATGGTCAAGCTATTATTGAAATATGACAGTTAATTTTAAAAAGAAATAATAGACCCTCATGAGCCACAAAGCTACTGTACACTTAAACAACATGGGTTCCTTCATAAAAAATTGGCTGTGTAGCAGCCTTGCTGAAGATGGGACTTCTCTTGCTGTCTTTTTTCCCCCTTGCACACCACAAACGTGGCCCAGCAGAAGTATTTTCAAGAAGTACTTAATGCTCTGTGTTGCTATACCCAACCCCCATAAATTTATGCTCATGTAATTACTGTTCTCTGTTTGTCTACTGATAGTGAGTTAAAAATACCACACACACCCCAAATTAGAACTGGTTTCTATTTTTTGTTAAATCCCTGCAGTTGATATAGAAGAAAATGTTGTGCTAAGCCACATGAGATCTCTCTTGCCTGCATTAGTCAGGACAGAAGACTGCAACAACACCAACAAAAAAAAAAAACACCAAAAGCACAGCAGGCACATGAAGCCATTGATCCTGTATTCCCTTTCCTTTCTTCATCTGATGCTTGGTATTTTTACAGTAGAAATGGATTTGTGCCATGACCTATTCTATCAGACCTTGCTTTTAAGCAAAATGTAAAATCCTTCTGCAATATCCAAATTCCTAACTTACATTCCAAGGTGTCCCTTGTCTTACAAGGAACTATTTATCATTGATGTAGCACTTATTTTGATTGTAGAAATATGGACATCATCCCCATCATCCCATAATAACAATCTTGTGAGTCTCATGGAATTAATTTAGTATTAAATAAGCAACAACAGCAAATTCTCATCTTATATTCAGGTTGTAAAATCTTTGTCATATGAGCCATCTCTTTATTACATACAAATACCATATTTGCCACTAGGGCTTCTGAGCCTTTGCTTTTAAAAGCTTTGTGGAAGGAACAGTCTGGAAATATAAGGTCAATCTTCCCCCAAGCAAAACTAAATGAGATTGAGTATCCCAGTGCCTGTTTGAGATGGGAAAGTCAGGACATGCACACGGTTTCCCCTTCGCTTCAGTTAAGCTTCTTTGAGCAAATAATGTAGCAGGAAAACTCACCCTAAACTGTTAATGTTTTTGAATGTTTGCATCAATGACACAGAGAAATATCTCATATGGGAGACCAGGCGAAGCCTCAGCTGGCAGCCAGTGAAGACAGGTACTGCATTAAAACAAAAAAGAACAGATGCAACCAGCCTAATATCACGTCCCACTTTAGAGCAGCTGAGACAATGCCAAACGCAAACATGCCCCTACCCACTGCACTGCCTGGCTTGTCACTTAAAGGCCAGGATAAGCAGATGAAGAGTTTGGCTGAAGACTACGGAAAAGATTTTTTTTTTTCCACATATTGAAAAGCCAAGACATACTCAAGGTCCTAGATGGATTTTCAAAAACAATTAAGAGCCCAAATTCTGTGAGTCCATTGGTCCTTCTGGCAATCCTGTATAGTAGCAAATTAACTACATCATTTGACATCAAAATACCTCTGTGTTCTTGTGCTGCTTCTGCTAGGGACTATCACCCTTGATTTCAGCAGGGGAAAGCCTTTGTTAAGAAAAGCTGAGAAATTCCTTCCCATTCTTTAGTTCACCCAGCTCCCCGCCTAAGGGGAAAGTTTATCCTTCTCTTGCTTAATGAAAATGTTACTGCCCTATGAACCATTTTAACTGAAGATCAGCACTCAAACTCCAGTCCATGGTCACACAGGTCTTTTGTGTACAGAGAACAGTTTCCTTTCAGCTGATTGAGGTTTACTTGCCACAGATTTCACTGCAATGCCTCTCTGATCTGATAGTGCAGATTTGCAGTGTCCATCCCTGTCCCATTGAGTGGTGGTGGGCCAAATGCTGCCTTCTCTATTTACACTCCCTGCTGATAGGAATCATCCTGCCCGTGTGGGGTTTTGGCACTAATGTTCATATACATTTTGTCCTCAGAAACATGATATCAATCTACTTCACACAGACTGCAAAAGAATTGTACAGAATTTTTTTTATTATTTTTTTTTTTACTTTATAGAAGAAAATGTTCCCTCAATCTGATAAATACCAAAGATGATTTTTGCATAGGCTGGAAAGAGCAAATTACTTAATCACCTACTATTTAAGTACCTGTTGCTTTTGTCATGAAGAGAAACTTTTGAGTCAGATCGTATTACACGTGAAGTGGCTTCCTACATCCTTAAATATTAAACCTAAAGTAAAAACAGAAGGTAGTCTCAGGGTCACTTTAATTAAAGTTGGAGCTGCTGCATCCCACTGTCTTATATCCCACACTAAATGTTCCTTGCCTTGTCGTTGTGCCAACACCAACATTTTCGCAGTCTCTGGATGACCTTGGCAGGAGAACAAGGATGGGGATGTGAGCTGGGAGGGACCCACTCCTGGAGGGGCACAGGGTCCATTACGAGCCACTGGGAGTAGGGAGAAGGATGGAAAGTATGTCCAGCCCCCCAGAGAGAGGATTTGCCAAGGACCTGTGGGTTTTCAGATGGAGATGATGGAAAGTGTTAAGGGGGCAATTGTGAATGGAGAGAAGCCCCCGGAAAGGAAAAAAACCGGGAAGCGGGGGGCGGTGAAGAGTCGGGGTGGAAGGCTGCAAAGGGCCGTCTAAGACATAGGGATGTGAAAGGAAGGGCAGGAGCGGCGGGCGGGAAGCTACAGGAGGCGAAGGCAGGAGAAAGACGGGGGATCCCGGCACAGGGACCAGGCGTGTGGAAGGGGCAGCTGGGACGGGACGCGCCTGGGAGAGGGCGAGGGGCAGGGGATGCTGCCCCGGTCCAGCCGAAGGGCTCTGTCCCACCCAGCTGCCCTCGGGCACCGCCACGGGCTGCGGCTCCGGGCAGGGACCCCGGGGCTGCCCCCGGCGAGGGGACACGGCGGGGCCGCTGCTGCTGCCGCTGCCCGGGGGGAGCGCCGAGAGCAGCACGGGGAGGGGGAGGCGGCACCGGCACCGACACTGACACTGGTACTGACACTGACACTGGCACTGACACTGCTACTGACACTGGTACTGGTACTGACATTGACACTGACACTGGTACTGGTACTGACATTGACACTGACACTGGTACTGGTACTGACATTGACACTGACACTGGTACTGG
>JAWWEE010000158.1:14005719-14044190 GCA_035221455.1 Xenops minutus
CCGTTCTCTCGCCCCAGCACCCTCGCCCCTCTCCCCGGGGCGGTGCCGGTCCCTCCCCGTCCCGCCCCTCTCCCCGCAGCGCATTCGCCGCGGGGGCCCCGCTCCGCTGACGTGAGCGCTGCCTAAAAAAGCGCCCCGGCGGGCAGGCAGGGCAGGGCAGGCAGGGCAGCCGGCGGGGCGGGCGGCGACAGCAGCAGCAGCACAGCTGTACGGCACGGCGATAGAGCACAGCGGCGACAGCGACAGATCGCGACAGGAGGCGCGCGCCCCGCCGCCGACATGGTGTCCCCGGTCACCGTGGTGAGTGCGGGCCGCGGCGGGGGGAGCGGGACCTGTGCCCCCTCCCACGGGCACCCCCACAGCCGCTGTGTCCCCTTGTCCCCGCTGTGCCCACCCTGCCCCCGAGGCGCTGCCCCCCATGCGGAGGGTGCTCAGCCCCGCTCCCGGGGCCACCATGGGCGGCGACCCCCCCGTGCTCGCCCCGGTCCCCCCGCCAGCTGTTGCTCCAGCGGTTCTCTTGCCCGCGCGGCTCTCCCTCGCTTCCTCCTCTTCCTCCTCCTCCTCGTGTCGCTTGTGTTTTTGTAAACAGCTGTGATCTCTCTGCTGTCCGCGGGCTGCAGCTGCTCGGAGCGGCGCTGCCCCGGGAGCATCCTGCTGCTCCCGCGGCCTCCCTGCCCCAGCGGGCACCTCCGCCTCCCCGCCCGCACATGGCTCTGCTGTCCGGGCCATGGCTTGGGATAAGGCTCCTGCTGACCACCGGGTGCGTGGCTTCCCGCTGGTGACTCTGGCTCTGCCAGCCAGTCTGGCACTTCCAGCACATAACGACGTGAGGTGGGGATGGTGTCACCTGCCTGTTTCATGGGGGAGTCACAACGCTTAATTAACACAACCAGCAATAAGGCAGCAGGGCACTGCTGCCCTCCCAGTAGGTGATGTGCACAGCTGGATCGATGGAGCAAAGCCGGTAACTGAAGGAGCTTTGGCTCGTGCCAGCAATACCAGGTCCTGGCGCCGCAGGGGAACAGGGGGTTGTTTCAATGCCGAGAGAAGAAGAGCCAGAACAGCAGAGAAGCTTCACTGTTAGACATGCTGCTTTGCATGTTCCTCTTTCTAGAAAGCAGGGGATCTGTCGGAGTATGCCAGCAGACTAACACATACTGTAGGAATAGTTAACTGTTGGTGGGAAAGCTGCCTGGTGGTTTGCTGCAGCACTGAACACCTACTGCTGGTGTCCTGGTCCCCTGTCAATCCATTACCATCCTGTTTTGAATGGCCAGGCCGTTGCATACTCTCTTGCAGGCACAACTCTTGTCCTTTCCCTGTTCTTAGCTCACGAAGCTGGGGTTCAAAACTTCTAAATTGCTTTGTCAGTTCTGCGCGGCAACTTGTATTGTCTGATACTTCAGATGAATTTCCCCCCAGTTATTGACATGTACCTGGTAAGTTCATCAGCAGCCTGGGGGTGACTTTTATCTCTGGAGGCAGAGGGAAGTAGCTTGGAAATTATACCATTGTACTGCCAAATATTTTTTTTTTTTGTGCTTTTCAAAAATAGCTAATGAGGTTTGGTATCTTTGTGCTTCTGTGCCATAAGTTAAATTTGTCCTTCAGTAATGCTTTTGGTTCCAGTGAATTGAGTATGTGGACCTTGGAAGTAAAATCTTATGCTGGGACAATACTGGAATGGGTCAAAAACTTGCAGAATTTGTTTCACTGTTTGCAGGAGGCAGTGCTTAGCTGTTATGCTAGTGCATCAGGGTGGTCTTGCAGTCTGTATTTCAGCTGAGCTTTGAGAGGAGGCAGAAGTATGTGTTGGGAAGGGTGTACATAGTTCAGACTAAAAGGCTTTGCCTACATTTTAGGAAGGTAACTTGGGGAGGAAAACAAACACCCCTACTTTCTTCACTTGCCCTTTTGATGGGTAATAAAACCTGTTTCTGTTCTGGCTGCATCCCTGTGGGATAGGACATAGGAACAATTTGCTTTACCAAAAGCAACTAACGCAGGTGTGAAGCTGTGGGGAGCTGGAAGGATGCTGAGTCTGGGAGCTGCAACCAGAGCTGCAGCTGTTTACCATGGCTGAAGAGGTGAGAGAGGAGAGTGATCCTCCACAGAGCTCACAGGAAAAGAGATCTGCAAGCCTTCAGTATCCTAAGAAGCAATTCTTTGCACTGTTCCTCTGAAGGAGTGCACTGTGCTCTCCGAGTTGACTGTGGCTGTCCTCTGTCCCACGAAGGGCAGGGGCTGAATTGGTGTCCTGCAGCAGTTTGTGCTGCCCTTGCACAGCTGCTGGCTGAGGGGGTGAGAAGCAGGGTGGCTGTTCAGCAGGTAGGTTTCCTGCATCAAGTTGCTTGCTGATGGGAATAGCAGTGGCAATTGGTCTGGCCATGGCTAGGTGGTAGCCTTGGGGTCTGGGCCTTATCTCTGTGCTGCACTGCCTTTGCTGCATAGATAGACCGGGTGTTTGGAGCCAGCATGGCTATGGCTGCCATAGCATGTGGGGGGGAGACTCTGAAGGGGCAGCACCTGAGGCATAATCAAATTAGCCAGAGGAATGGATTTGTCTACAGCGTATGTCCTCTTCCAGCACACTGCAGCATCAGCCTCCATGGGGAGGACACTAGAAGAGCACATCTGTGAGTGTCTGGATTTTTCTTCCCATTCTCCAGGCAATGGGCTTTGTACAGTGCTGCAGCAGATGGCCCTGACTGCTTATACGCAACCTGCTCTCCTGCGTCTCCCCATTTCCTTCTTTAGAACACTCTTGTAAGGAGTCAAAACCCCTGAACTCCAAATCTGCTGTGCAACCGATAGCTGGAAGAAACCACGCAAGGAGGCACAGTTCACAGAGAGGAACCTAGGGAGAGATCACAGCTAGGACTGCTTATTTGTGCTGGCTGCCAGGTGTGCATCATTGCCCAGAGGGTTTGGCATATCTGCCCCGTGCACAGGGGGAGACCATGGCATTGTGCAGAGCTAGCCAAGCTGTCGTCTCTCATCCTGCACAATTCAGATGTGCTGAGGGTGGAGCATGCACACAAATAAACAAATCTGGTGCCAAAATACCTTTTAACATATTGTGCCAGGTCCTCAGGTGAGATAAAGCTCTGGAGTCTTGCTGAGACCAGAGTCTAGACTTGCATGGCACTCGGCTGTGTCAGGGAAGATGCATTTATCTGCTAGTCCTGTTCCAGCTGGTGAGCGATGCTCACTCTAGTTGGAAGTCACCTTGGAGGGAAGCTTTCACTGCTTGCTCTGCTAGGCAAGCAGGAGCATCCTGCTTAAAAATTATTATTCTTGATACTGCTCTGATTAAGAGCTGTTTTTTTCTGCATAAAGCCATGTGGGCTGAGAGCCTGCAGTTGGAGCTCAGTATTGATAAATAGTACATTTGTTTCATGAACATGTGAGGTTTAATTCCATTCTTGTTCAGTCATCACTGGTATCATCTTAATAAAAGAGTCCTAGTTACTGATTTTTGTCCAGTTCCCCCTACCCCATTTGCTGTTGGCTAAGCAGCTTTTATCGTGAGCTTGTGGAAGATAACCCTTGCCTTAAGGACCTTTCTGCCCAGCAGGCATCATGACTGCAGGAGCTGCAAGTGTGCAGGAGATGAGCCTGGAGACATGCAGTCATTCTGACATTTACATAATGCTGCTGGCTCAAAGGGACCCTATTTTTTCCCTAAACTTAAGGCTAAACTTAGTATAGTGCTTCATGCCACCTTGAGGAAAACAGGGCATAGCAAATACATGTATTATTTGGCTGAGGGTGGGTCTCTTTTGGGGACAGTTATAGATAATATTGGTGTGTCTTTTAGAGCAAGATGAACTATGAGCTCTCATCCTTACAACACCCCCTCTGCAGCCAGCTTTTACTTGACCTAGCACAGTCCTGTGTGTGGGAGGGAGGTGAAACACTGGTTGGGACAGATTTTTGTCCAGAATCCATATCTTAACAATCCCCATCCCTTTCTTTTTGTCCTTTGATGTATTTGCATCTTTAAACAGAGATAGCTGGGCTGGGGAAAAATATGTTGGTTTGGTTGCACAAAGGAAGATGAGCCCTTGGCCCTGTCCCCCCTAGGTGGGGAGCAGCAGCACCATCCTGAGAACAGCCCTTGTCAGCCCTCTCTGTAGACGCAGGATGTCACTGTGATGAAGGTCACTTGCAAAAACTGGGCAAAAACCCTGAAAGGTATGGTCTGGAAAGGTACTCACCAGTAAGAAGTATGGAATAGGGCTGGAGAACTGCATGGGTATCAGTTGAGTTTCTGAATGGGGCCAAACCACACTGATCCAGATGAGTATGGAAAACTGATGTAGATGACTGCTTAGAGACTCCGCATTGTGGGCAACTGCAGCAGTAGTAGGCCTAAGCATAGTTTTAAGGGTTTATTATTAGAAAGTGTGCTTCATAATCCTCAAACTGCTGCTAAAAACAAGAAAGCCAGATTACACTTGGAGCTGTTTCAGCCTTTGTTCTTAAAGAGAGGATGTATTATTTCTGCATTAGTGAATGAAGTGTTAGCAGCCATCTAAGTTAGAAGTAGCTCTTAGGGTAGAGAGTTAATTTTACTTGTTCTCTTTATTTATATGCAATATTGTTGCTTTTATTGTAATTTCCCGCATTACTTAAATGCATTATAAATTGGGATTTTAGTATGCAGGAGGCTTGTAAACATGCACATTTATATACTGCAGAGACAGTTATGGAAATATGGCACTTGTATAAAAACCAAGCCAATGTAAATGAATTATGGAAAAGATTTCTAAACATCTGAGCTCACTGAAGAAAGGGAGGGAATCATCACCTTAGGAAAGCTTAGCCGAATCCCCACTTTTTGGGAGAAGCCTAAAAGCTTTGGTCCTACTGGGCAAAAAGCTGTACTGATTTATGCCTGCTAGAGCCCAGTGTTACATGCCATGATTTATTGTTTCAGACTGAACCTGTGCATTCTTGCTATGACATTGACATTCTTTGCTGTAGCTGTTGCTACGAGAGGGTGGGCTATCAGGGGATAGAAAGTGTGGCTTCTATCATGCTCTTACAAGTCTCAGGGTGGTTGCATTAAGCAGTTAGTACCAATCACTGCTGCAGGCAGTGCTGTAGATTAAAGGTTTCATTATTGTAGTGTGTCACTCAAGTCACACATGTCTCTTGTTCAAAGTGTGCTTTGTGCATTAAGGTTATGAGTCCAGTTCAGAAGTCTGTACTTACACATAATTCCTCTGAAAGGACAAAGATGCATTTCTTCCATTCTCTTTTCCTGTTCAAGTATCTAAATCCAAAATAAGCTGCTTGCGACAGAAGAGCCAAAGTTATCTTCTCTGTGGGTAACTTCATAGCACTGAGGAAATAATAACTCCAGTGAAATTAGACTCTTACAAAAAGATGGCATCTGAACCCATCTTCTGCTAGCATGTGGAAACTCTTGAACAGCAAAAAGATTATTAGTTATATAACTCCCTTCCCTCCTGGAGGCCTAAGTGGCTATTATATTAGCACTTAATTTTTCCACTGCCCTTCATATAACACAATGTCTAGTAGATTTATCATTACAATAGGGACAAAAGTTCTGCTTACTGCAACATGCCCAAAATGAGGGTGATGATGATTGCTTCTTCTAGCCCACTTGTGCCCTTCCTATATCCATTTTTTGTACTGTCATAATCTAGGTAGAATTTAAGCCAATGACAGGTTTCTGTATGACGTGTGTCAGTCTAGAGCATCCCTCTGTGTAATGCTAAATGTTAACATGTATCCAGGTGACATGGTGCAGAAAACTATGCCTAGGACTTTACACACCACCAGAGCTGAAAGGCAGTAGGTGGACTGGGCAAGAACTTTCCTGAAGATTTCAAGCATGCTGAGGTGGAAGGATTTTGGATACTTGCAGAGCTCAGGGGCTCACACCGCAGCCTCTGACTCAAGAGTTGCACAGGTGCAATTTTGCTCTGGATAGCACTTCTTGTGTTGTTAATGTTGTAGCTGACTCTTGTGTTGCAAATCTGCCTATTAATGAGGATGGTGGCTGTTTTGGTTCCCTTTGCTGTAATCCTATGGAAATGCCCTGTTTCTACCAACAGACTAGACTCCTCCCAAAACTGAATTCCTGTTGATTACTATAAGATGTGTTCTTTCCAAAACTGAGGGAAGATGAGGCAAGCCATGTTACTGAATGGCCTTGGGACTTTGGTCAAGTTCTAATGAACGGTGAAGTTACACTTTTTGCCCCTCAGTAGAGACCAGCATATCAGCTTTGGAGACAGATATGGCCCCAGTTGGCATGTTCCGATTATGTATCAAAATGAGCGCATTTCTGCTAGTGGCAAGTAGTCTCTGATTGAATCATTGCTTGGGATTGAGGGAAGTTTGATGTTAAGCCAGCTGCTTATTTTTCAGTACTTACTAGACACACCAGGCCAGATCCTCAGACTCCTGTGTCTCCCATGGCTTCAGCAAAATTGGACTAAGACCCTGGCTTGGCTACAGTGTCCCTGTTTGCTTGTGTCTGTTGGTTTTGTTACGGCATTAATACAGTGCTCATGTGCTCCACTGCAAGAGGAACAAGTTTTGTGGCTTTTCCCTGCAACCCTGATATAAAAGGAGTGTGATGGCAAGGTTATTACTTAATTGATGTTTATGAAATTTCCACTTGCCTTGGTTGCATCTCTGGTCTTGCACCCTCAATAAAAAGGACATAGCACTGGTAAGCAGCAGCACACTTATTTGTGAGCGTGGTCTGCATTTGTATATACAGTCCAATTACAGCAGGGGCTTTGCAAGTGAAACCCTTAATATTAGTGTTTAATCCTGGGAGTGCATGGGTTAGTGCTTGTGCAGGTTAGTGTTTGCACCTGCCCACTCCACATCTGTTGAGATTGGCTGGGAAGGTCCAATTTCTCTTCATGTAAGTTGTGTCTGATACCAACTAGTCCAGGTCACAACATCTTGACAGAAGAATAGACATTGGAAATAAAATCTGTGACTCCACTGTCATCCTCTGACCTTACACCCTCCTGTCTCTTAAGCATATCAATACCATGATAACATAAGGAGGGCTGCTACTTTTTTAGAAGGTACCACAGTGGCACCTCTCTAAATACACATCTTGATTGGGGTACAATGCTCGTTTCCCTTCTGATTTTCTTTAACATCAGTGTTTCACAAGCTTTCAGCCTGCAGGGTAGACAAGAGCTCTTCGTTCAGCTTCCCATCAGTGACAAAACAATCTGAGCTATCCCTCCTGTATTTCCCAGCACAGCGCTACTTACTTTTGCTGGTGTTATTGCAACTCCTTGTGAGGATTTGTACAGTGGAAGTCTCTTGCACAGAGCTGCCAGCTTTCCATCTACTGGCAGCCTCCTTCCCCTCATGTTTCAGTTCTTCCTTCCTGTTCCTTCTGCAAAAACCTCACCTCTGCCAGGTATATACCAATCTGTTGTGTGAGCCAAAAAAGTGAGCTGCAAAAGTGCCTTTTGAATGCTGGAGGTCGTTTCACCCTTGGCGGGTCTTTGGCAATGGCTGTTAGGGCTGGTACAGCCTGTCACATGCCACCTGCCTTCTCTGCTGCACTACTGGCTCTTTAGCTGTTCCTATAAAGGGCTGTAACAGCACCAACACCTGCAATGCTCTTCGTTTAGACCCATGTTATTCCCAGTAGCTTGTAGGTAAAATGAGGTCATCTCCTCTGAAGAGGTTGCCTCTGAATGAAAGGGTCTCCCATCCCAAATACCAGTCCCTGCTGGCAAAGTAGCATGGGACAGAGTAGAGCTTTGCCAAGTGCCCATTTCTCTGAGTACACATTCTTCCATACATTCTTCCATGCATTCCCCCTACCACAGCAAAAGAGAGGCTGGGGCATTCCAACAAGTACATAAATGTTGCACTGGGTTGTGGGGTGTAAATAAGGCTGGAAATGGGAGAGAGTAGGCACAAGATGAATTTCAGCCCTGGGTCTCTGTGTACAAAACATTCTCAAAACACTCTGTATGCAGACTCCTCACTGCTATTACTTAGACCCTCAGCCTGCCCTTGGTGCTGATAAGGAAAGAACTGACATTTCTGCCTGGGGGATTTTGTTTTGGGTCTGCACCAGAGACCAGAGAGAGGCCTCAGTCTTGCCACACAGCTTGCAGGGCAGGTGTCAGTGTGTGACACTTGTCTGTAGTAACAGGACTTGCAAGGGGGAGCTGCTTTTTGATGCGGTCCTGTGCTCCACAGCTCTTGTGTTGGGCTTACCTTACAGTACTTCTTTCTATGTAATGGAAGTCTGGACTTTCTTTCACAGGAAAGTGTGATATAAATAAGGTAAAGTCTCCTGAACAAGTGGATTGTAGTCTGGAAGCTGTCCCCAGAATAAGTTTTGGAGGTTTTTCCATAAGCAGAAGGAAATTTTTTGTCTGGGTTTTAGTGTGACAAGGGAAATCACTGCCCCTTTCCGATACTGAGAGGAATTGCCTGGACAGGTACCAACTGTGCATTTCAGGGTGCTGGCTGGCTGGCTTGTGAATTCCCTGTGGCTTCACAGCATCCTTCTGATGTCTGGGGTAGCAGTAGGGATACAGCCCCCACCTGACCTCACTGAGGAAGAGTGCATGCCCTTGCTGTGGCAGCAGTGCAGCTCTGATGAGCAAAATGAAAAGGCAGATCTATTGTAGTTTAGGTTTTTAAACATCTGTGAGGAGTTCTTTTGTGAGTGTTACAGCAAAGGAGATGTTTGGAGAGGCTTGCTTTCTGCTACACAAAAAGGAAGATCCAGAATCCCAGGGGGGAAAATGCAGTCTTTGCTCAGAGATGCTGGCAGGCAAATACTATATTTTTGCTTTCATTTCTGAGAGCCAATGAACTACCCTGAAAGCATTAGTATGTAACAGCCCCTACAGCTCTGCAGAGACATTCAAATTCCTGACTAGTTTAATATTATTAATCCTTGACCGTGCTCAGAAGGCAATCTCCAAAACTGCTGACAGCTATAGCATTGCTACAGATGTGGAGTCAATCATTACTACTGCAGGTTAGGAAAAGGTTTTTAAAATAGCCCTGTTTGTGGCTCTTTGCCAATCTGGTAGACAGGACAGATGATTGGTAATGGAAGAAACCAAAACCACCCCCCAAGAAACAAGCCCTAGCAAAACCACATACATCCAAGCTGAGCCTTCAGTGTGAAATGTATTTGTCTGTAATTTGATTTTATGAGTTAACATCTGCTAAAGAAAGACTTCACCACCTTGAAAGCTTCCCTGTGGTCCCAGAAAGCCAAGGGCAGGTACCACAGTGACTTTAGAAGGTCATGGTGGATGTAGTGGTATCTCACTTTGCCTGGCCTGATAGCAGTAGGTCCTTTGTGATGCAGGAACGTCCTGGAGACACTGTTGCATAGATTGTTAGCCAAGCTAACAGGATTTTGTCTTTTATCCAGTACAGGAGGTACCCTTTATGGATACTGTAACTTGCTTAATTCCTGGAGGGAACACCACAGTGTCCAGATAGCTTTGGGCAACGTGGTGGTTTAAAAGGGAAGAAACAGGAGTGAGCTCTTGTTGCAGCAAGTGGCACAGGCAGTGCCCTGATGCAGTGGGGTGATTTCCTTGGCTCCAGAACCACCTGCATCTAATTTAGGCTGTTAAAGGGGACTGTTCACTCACATTTCTAAAGCCCCCTGCAAGGAGTCTTTTGAAGGCAAGACTCCAGTTTCCCTTTTGTGACATTTTCTGACACTGTTTTACATCCCAGGTGTCTGCAGATGCATGTTTTTTAACTCGTGGGTATAGCAGCAGACAGCTGCAATGTCGAGGACCTCCCAGGTCACATTGGCTGCTGAGCCAAACTGGCCTCATCAGCAGCCCCGTGAGAACAGTCAGTGTGACTACTCAGCACCCAGCATGGTTTAATTTCTTCATTAAGCACCTGAAGATGAGCCAGGACTACTGTTATATTTGTACTGCAGCTTTGTTAACACGTGTGTTGTTGTTTCTATGTGAGTGCCAGTTTGGCTTCTCCTGCCTTAACCTGGGAAGGGGCAGAAATGAAGGCTGCCTGCCCCCTTTGCCTGTTACTGCTCATCTCCCTCCCTGACCACTGTACAAGAATTTATGGTTGCAGCTATTCTCTTGTCCTCTGGAGAAGGCCACAAAGCTTGTCTAGTGTTTCTCTTTTACCTCCCCAAGTCTCTTATTTAATTATCCTTCATACTTTGTGTGTTCAGTGCTGTTTTCTCCTGAAAGCTATTGTAGACAATCCCCTTCAGAAATTTACTCCCAGACAACAGATGACAGGGTTTTGTAGCAGATCATAGCAGGGCTATGATGAAGTGTTGGGTAGCACAGATGTTGCTTGAGGAGTGTGTCCAGCTAGGGACAGGCAGCAGTCTGTGGTGGAGAAATTGCACTTGGAGAGCAAACATCAGGAGAGAGATCTTTTCAAAAGCAAGGTCTGCAGTCTCATGTCACTGGCACTCCCATGGCATGATTAGCCTTGCTCATGTGCTCCCCAGCTGTCTTGGTACAAAACATCCCATTCTTGACGCTTGCCTGCTGCTGCTCAGCTGGGTGGCCGTGCTGTGCCCCTGCTGTGCCCAGGCTGCCACGCTGCAGGGACTCGAGCTGCCCTTTCACCTGGGAGAGGCTGGTGCAGGCAAACATTGCCTGGCAGCCAGACATCTGTGGGGAAACTCCTGCTATAAATTTCCTCCCTTCTTTCTGCATCTCGGGTGAAGTTGCTTGTCTGGAAGATTTTAACTTTGGTGCTGACAGGTTTTTATCCCCCCTATGATTAATCCAGAGATGAGGCTGAATGTTTATGTCACTGTGAGTTGGCCAGAATTTTGGCTTGGAAATTAAATTTTTTTGTTGTGGTTTTCATTTCTGCATGCAGCTATGTGTGGAGCCGCCCAGTCATGCACAGGGGTCCTTGTAAGATGCCAGCTTGATTGATCCTCACCCACTGCCTGCTCCTGTGTGACTCCACCAAAGGGTGACTGTTTTGGTGCCAAGAATTTGTGCAGCAATATAGCTGAGTTCAGCAACCAAGAACTGGAAGCGCCTGTGCCAAGTGTTTAATTGTACTTTTCTGGCAAATAGCCATAGCTTGGTCTTAAGAAAAATAAGTTGAATATTTCTAGCTCTCAACCCTGTGTTAATCTGTTGTGGAGCAAAGTATGGAAGTATAGCTGGACCTTACTTTGCTTGTATGAGGGGAGGAGGAGCGTGCTCAGGCTGCTGGGGTAGAGGGAGAGATGACAGAAGCCAACAAACCACCCCTATTTTGCAGGAGTTGAATAGACCTTGGGGGTGGAAGAGCTGCCTTGGGCACACATGTGTCTGAGCTGGAGGATGGTCCTTCTGCAGGCAGGGAGTGTTCAGGCAGAACCTTGTTACTTTTGGCTTGTGCTGACCAACAGAGGCTCCTGTCAGACAAAGCCATGGTTTTTTGACCCCCTGCAAATAAGTCTGACTGAACAGCTGAGCATGAGCTGAGTTTCGCTGCGTTACCCTTGTGAGAAAGAACGAAGGCCCTGACCTGTGCTGGGGAGTGCCAGGAGCTGCAGTAAAGCACTGCGAGACTTGGCGAAACTCATTGCATGACATAAGCATGATGATGACAGAGGATCATCAGCACAGACATTCTCCCAAAGGCAGATCATGTACTGAGTGACTTATGGGCTGTTTTAAAAACCCGTTTTAGATGGAGCCTCTACAATCTTGTTTCCATTTGAGGGGAGTAAGGTTTATCTATTGCTCTGAATTTCCTGCAGCACGTGGAGCCTGTTCAGGAGCCATCTGCCTCAGATGCCTGGCCCATGGCATCTCTGACACAAACACAAACCCTGTTATTATTTGCAAAAATATATTGCACCAACACAGTATTTCAGACAGGTTGACTGGCTGGTTCAGTAACTCTTCACTACCATCTGTAAAAAACATTTTTTTCTCAGGATTTTATTCAGGAGCAACTTGGGGCATGCATGAGTTGATGCCTTCCATGACAAAAGGTGATAGACAATCAGTTATCCCCCAGGAGCATGTTTGCTCCTGCAGAAGAGCAGAGTTGGAAGTGAAGTGCTTTGTGTTCATGTACTGTCATCAGTTAGGTGAGTATCAGTTAGTGCTGTCCCAGCCAGCTCTAATATTTCAGCAGCCCTCCAGAATGAAAAACACTGACTGGCTGAACCCTTTACCTCTCATCTGTCTTCCCTTCACTCACCTCTGCAAGCCGCCCAGGATGGATGCAGAGCTGAGCAGCCAGAGTGGTCACTGGGGCCTTTGCTTTGTGTGGCCAGGTGAGAGCCCATGCCAGGGCTGGTCACTGTGATGGGCTCTGTGTCTGTCCAGAATAGGAAAGATGTAAATGGTGGATTTGTGTACCAAACATCTGAATCCTCCCTATTACACAATCTGACCCCCTGCCTAAAAATTTCCTCTTTTAAATCAGTTTTAGTGTGTACACGGTCAGAAGGCTTGATGTTGCACCATCTGAGCAAAGGTGGGAATGTGCAAGCAAGCCCAGAAAGATGAGGATGGCAGCTTTGCAGTCCACTCACATTGGTTAATGGCCAAGAATTGCCCTGCACTGCCAAGTTCCTCCTTAGTTCAGAAAAAGTAATAGGTTGTTGAATTCCAGAGAAAAACTGCTGCCCCTGGCTAGAATCAGTGCACAAAGGTGGATTTTCTGTAGGCTCAGCCCGACAGTGAATTGTGTTTGTTCCCCATTGCTCCATAAATGAGAACCTGTAGCACATATATGTACACTTTATTCCAACTGTGGTCCATCCCCAGGTTGAAGTAACTCTCCCTCTCTGTGACTCAGCCTGCACAGAGGGTTGTCAGTGCCTTGCAGAGAGCCACATGTTCTGGGGAATGAAAAACATGAGCCATGTGCTTGCAGTGGCAGCAAATGTGGCAACAAAGCCAAATAAATATTTATCAGCACGCAACTGGGTGTAAGAGCTATTGTCACAATAGGGCAGAACCAAGGTGGGATCCATGATGCAGGATGCCAAAAGCCAGGAGAAGCAGCTCAGACATGGATACACAAAACGGTACTTGGCCAGCCAAGGCCACTGGGAAGGATGGGTGGAGGACAGTGACCTAGAATTTTTTTTGGCCAGTGTGCACAGTTGTGCTCAAGTGTTGCTCAGTGGAGTAGCTAGAGTATTTTTTAAAGTACTTTTCCTGGAAAGCAACACTTTACAGTGCAGTGGGTATGAGCCATATCCCCACAGCAGGTTGGTACACAGCAGATGTTTATATACTCATTTTCTGTGCAGGCTGATTTAGGGGCTTTTGTGGAGAGAAGAGCGTTGATACTCCACGTTATTTCCTGGGACCAAGGCAAGGCTTAGAACAGGGAACTTCGTGCAACTTCAGCATTTCAATGCAACGAACTTGTGGCATTCTTCTGTACCTCAGGAAGATGTCTCCCTCCCTGTAGCAGCTGGATTTTCTGTATTCCACTTGTGATACAGACACAGACAGTTGGCTCCAAAATGTTAAAATCAGGGCACTGTCTTATGAATGTAGCTGTTCCTCTGTGGATGGGACTTATTCTGGAGTAGAGGGGCCAGGTGTAAATTTTTTGTCTTTACAATAGCTTAAGTGATTTTTTCAAGACTCTAAATAACTTAATTGTCATAGCAGTTGAGAAAATGCCCTAAATTATGCTCAGTTTAGAAATTCTAAACTTGGAAATACTGCCTGTCATTGTATTCAAGTTGTTTTCTGTACTGCATTTTGACACGGAGTAAATAAGTGGTGGAAGAAGAAAAGTGGGAAGAAAAATGCAATAAATATATAACAAAATGGCAAAACCCAGCTTAAACCCATGACAGCCACATGCATTACTGTAAAGGGTTTTGTCACCTCTGTCATGCTTCCTTTTCCAACACTACGGCAGGGCCCCATCTCACATTCCATCTCTGGTATAATTTATCCATGCAGCCAAGAACTAATGCTCCCTTCCTTAAGGTAAAGGCAAGTCCAGTCATGGATTATATGTGCTGCTTTCCTCAAGCCACAGCCTCCAGTTGTGTTGGTACATGGTTTCCCAATACCAGCCTTGACTTGTCCTTCAGGTGGCAAGTTGCCCCATCACCTTTCCAAGCCTCAGCCACATGTCCAAACAGAGGGTAATCCCTAGCCTCACCCTCTGGTTGCCTCAGTTTTTCTTGAAGGGCTTCTCCCAAATATTTCCAGTGCCACACTATCCCAGCAGGATGTGTTGCCCACCCCTCAGCTGCCCAGGTGCCTCTGTCTCACCCTCATTTTAGTCAGAGCTGTCACAGGGGCTCCACTGAGCTGCAGCATTCAGTGATAGGAAAGGGCATGGTTGGAAATAACTCATCTGAAGTATGCTTGTAGAAAAAGCATAAAGAAATAAGTGTGTCAATTCACTGATGAGAAGCCTGTAGCCCTTCTAGATATGAGCTCATTCTTACATTAGGACTCTGTAACACTGTAAATTCTAGGGTTGCAGGTAATTAACTAAGGCTGGAATCTGACCCCTAATGCAGGAAAAATTTCTTAATTATTATTTTAATGGAAATAATACAAACCATTATTTTAAAATAATGCTGGCTGAACTTGCAAAATTCACATTTGGATAGTAAGAAATGGTAATTTTAAGTTTACAAGGCAAACATAATAGTTCTGCACAAGTGCATATCTTACATTCAGTAAGGAAGGGTTCCTGGGGAAAATGACAAGTGTAATTAAAACCTGTCTCATTGTGCATGCACACAGGGGAGGGCAAGCTGTGATTGTAATGGTGACTGCTCCTAGCAGGTGTTTTTCTGTTAATATGAGGTATTAAATAAAACTTCCTGTGTTTATTAACCCAAATACTCTCCTGTATGCTTCTAACAGTGCCACTGTGATGTGTTGCAAATGGGTTGAACTTCAACTATATCCTTCAGCATGAACTTTTGCCTTCAGAGGAACAAAACTACCTACCTTAGCTGAGACTGTTACAGGAACCTGGAGCACTGTTGATGCTGCCAGTTCTTTTGCACTTTGTAGCTCTGGGGCTTGTTAGCTTTCTGTGAAGATCATCTCAGGCTCATTGCAGCATGGTGGGGATCCTCCACAACTGGTAGGGGAGAGGAGAAAACCCTGCTAGAAACAATTGTCATCTGTTGCCTCCAACTGTAAGAGGATGAATGTGATTAACTACATTTTAACAAAAAAAGAGTCAGAAGGAGAGGAAGCAGAGCTGGAGCTGGGCACTGGCTTTGCCCAGTCTGAGCCTGATGTATCACTACAGAATAGCAAGGTACTGGGTCTGAAGGATGGGGAAGCTTGGCTGCACTCTTTCCCTTAAATTCTTGATAGTTCCCAGGCAACCGCAGTACTGTGAGACTACGTGGGCTTTTATAACTTTTATTTCAAGTTCATTTGTTATTTGCTGCCAGAATTTTCCCAAGGAATGCAGACAAGGAGTGGTAAATGGTGATTAATTTAGACAACCTAAGTAGAGGACTCACGACAGCTCCCCATGTAATACAAGAAAGTGAACGGCTTGCTGATGTCCTTTTGTTAGTGAATTGTGTAGCCTGGTTGTTTAATGGAGTGTTTAAAAATTGTGTTGGCAATAGCCTATGAATAATGTATAATGAAATACCTTACTGCCAAGAAACTGCTGATATGCTGGGGAAATTTCCATCAGATGTGAGAACAACTTTGAAGGCACTGTCTTCTTGGGATGCCCTTTATTTATAGCCTTACTGCTTGAGAGATTGCATTCCCTTTTTAGATATTGGATATAAAGATGCCCTCCACTGCCTCTGCCTCTGCCTTCCAGCTTCACCTGACTCCATTTGCATGTGTCTGTAAAAGGTCTGGAATTTTTATGAGATAAGGCTGCATTACCTGAGCACCGTAAGCATGGAATATTTCCTGTGCAGTCTTCATCTGTTCCAGGTATCTGCACCAAGGCACACTGCATCAAAGGAAGATGGACACTGCTTTTGTGTCATGGCAATGTACAGTGATGCAAGGAAGGAGAAATAGGGCCAAGGGATTTGGAAAAACAAAGACCAGTGGGACTCTGCAGTGTGAAAGCAACTTTGATGCCTCTAAATTCTCCCGTGTCCTCCTCTAGTGTATGAGACCTCTGTGTGCTTTGGCCACGAGTAGAGAGAAGTTGTTGTGATATTAAGCAACTAAATCTTGCTTCACCAAAGAAATGAGAAGACTGAGAATGAACCTCTGCTTACAGAGGAGCTCTGGAGGTTGCACTGCCCTAGGTGCAGGACAAAACAGGCATAGCTCAGGCACAGGAGGCAGATACAGTCTTTTCCTTTGCTCCTTGTTTTGGCACTCAGGTGCTCTTCAGGGGAAAATAAAATCAGAATTTTGTTTCTCATGTGAGGTTCTCCCCACCTGCACTGAAATGCAGAATTATAACAGGAGGGCAGGTGACCACAATACATGTATTATCACTGTGCAGAGTGTTCTCAGCTAAGTACATGTCAAGGGCAGACCCAGCTTGTGGAGTCTGTAGCTCTGTGCCCCGCCCCTGCTGTGGCTTTCTTATGAGTAACCAAGTGCTCATGCTACATTTTTGTGTCTGTATTTACACAGTAGAGCCCTGAGTCAAAATATTTCCTGCAATATGGGTACTGTATTATTATTGTAATGCTAGAACAAAGCAACACGTGGTTGATGTTGGTATTAGTCAGGTGAGGAAGTGGCATCCTCACCTGGAAGGTTGATGTGATGAGTTTTGAAGTCACGTGGTGATGTCAACAGCAAGCTCCAGGCATAAGGCTACAGGGCAGGAGAAATGTGTTAGAAGAGAGGTTGTATCCTCAGGGTGATCTGCAACGGGAGGGTGGAGGATTTGTGTAAATGGAGAGGAAGATTTGTACTTTTACTGGTTTGTTTGCTGCTGGGATATATCTGCGGGTGCAGTATTTTCACAGCACCAGGACAGGTGTATAAAAGGGGTTAGTCCAAACACAAGGTAGGTGGCAAGAAGCATCAGAGGAGTTTGATGGCCTAGATGTTCTCTGAAGAAAACATAAAGAGAAAAGGTATCTAAAACTTCCTCCAAATGCACCAGCCAGACTCCATCCTGCCAGCTGAGAAGTGTTTTCAGCAGAGACAGTCACGAAGGTCTAGGCTGAGGATTATGGTGAAGTTCAACCAGCATTTCTCAGGGTAGAAATATTGCTAGCTGACAGTATACATGGAAGAGCAGCTTTCAAAAGGAAGAAGACAGTTCTGTCATGAAGTTTATTCCACTGATGCTTAATTTAACTTTTTTTAATGTTTTTTAATGTTTGTTTTCTTTAGGTGAAGAGCGAAGGCCCCAAACTGGTGCCCTTCTTTAAAGCCACTTGTGTCTATTTTGTCCTCTGGCTGCCAACTTCCAGCCCCTCCTGGTTCAGTGCTCTCATTAAATGTCTGCCCATCTTTTGCCTGTGGGTTTTCCTTCTGGCTCATGGAATTAACTTCTTAGTGTCACACCGGAGTGCCAGCCGCATCCTAGCGGGACTCATATTCTCGGCAGTGGGAGACGCCTTTCTCATCTGGCAGGAGCAGGGCTACTTCATTCATGGTGAGTATGGTGTCAGTCCTAAAGGGATGCCACAGTGTCCAGCTGTTACCCTCTTTATTTAGTAATGAGTTGCTGGGGCACATGTTTTGTTTGTTCATGTACAGCCTAAGCCCCGGACGCTTGGAAGTGCTCATTATTTGACTAAAATCCATCATGGTTAGAGGAGTCACACCATGGATGAGTCTTTCTCTCAAGCTTCTCTTGAGGTTAGAGAGGTAATTGGGTCAGGTTTGGTTTCATGGCATATGTCACAGTATCTCAGCTGGCTGGAACTGAGAAGGTGGCATGCCGGAATCCCTGGGGAAGAGAAGGAAATGCTCACAGTATTCCTGAGCTCCCATGAAGTTACAAGAAGTATCTACCTCCTATCTATCTGCAGGGAGATCTGTCAGCCCTTTGCTACAAGATCAGGGACATACTGTGCAAAAGGCCTCGGTGAGAACAGGTGGAGAGGACCTTTTTGTTTTGATAGACAAGCCCATAGCCTGGGGCAGGTGTTTAAGTGGATGCTAGAAACCAAAGCATCAGAAAACTTGTCCTACTTGCAGGTTCATCAGTGTGAATCATGCAGCCTGTTCTACAAGATGTATCTGTTTTGTAACACATGTAAATGATGGTCAGTTAAGGGCAAACCTTACCACAATGGTCTGTCTTCTCTACAGAAAGATCCACATCTCTCAGAGCAAAATGAACCTGGTTTATTTTGCTAGTTTGCAGACTGGAACATAATGATTTAGATTAATCATTTAAAGCCACGTTGAACCTGCCCGCAGCAACACTCTCCCTGGCCTTGGACTGTCACAAGAAATCAGCAGCAGTTGAGTCCTTCACTAAACTGACTGGTGGGGTTTCTGAAATTAACTTAACCAGCACAGGGATCTCACATAACACCCACCATTAACTGGCTGCTGTGACTGTCCCACTGGAAAATGTAATGAGACGAGAGAACTTTTCTGACTTGTACTGTTGTCAGCTCTGAAAGTCAAAGGCTTATTTTGTCCCTCTCTCATGAGGTTAGTATTTAGTCTTATTCTGGGATTCCCACAAGCTTGCTCTTTATGAGAGGGAAGTGTGTGCAGTGCCAGATAGGAAAGGCCAAATGCTCTGAATCTGGTTTTAATCCTGCTTCCCAAAGGCTTATCCCAACCTCATTAAAAGTTCTTGTAAAAGTTTTTACTAATTTTGGTGGGGTTTATATTAGGCCCTGAGGATTGGACTTGTCTGGCTGAATCTTGGGTACGTTGCTGAGGAGCTCCATCTTTCTCTTAGGGTGCCATCCCCTCTGTGCTGAGTGTTGACATTCCCACCAATAGGCCTTCTCCTAACAGGAGTACCTGGCTCAAAGCAGGTCGCCTCAGCCTGACTAGTTGTACTTCTGTTTTGCTTCCTGGAGTTGCTTTTTGAGCTGTGGCTTGGAAAATATTCAAGGTCCAATTCTCCCCATTGCCATTTTTGTATAGGGACTGTTCTGCACTTCTTCATTCCACATAGCTGATACATCTCGAAGTTCCCTCTCCAATTCAGTGCTAGAGGAAGGGTTAACCAGTCACAGCGATTCAGTATCTGGTTGATGTGTTTTAATCTTCAAATAAATCGGGTTTTCAATGCTAGTCTAACAACTGATCAGTTTTTCTTTGTGGGTTTGGACACATTTTTCTTCTTAAAGAGAAAAAAACCTCTGTTGGAGCATGTTGAAAATCTCAGTCTACTGAGCTACTGTCTTCAGTAGTGAAGTGTTAATATTTGCTTTTCAGCTGTAAGCAGATAAAGCATACCGCTCCATTTCATCCTTCACCTTGCCTGCAAAATTTATTTTCTCCTATTTAAAACTCATCAGGTTGCTGTTGCTGACAACTGACAATATTTAACCTTTTGACATCATTGTTTGTCGGAATTTGAAGTTTCAGGAGAGTAAGAGGAAATACTGGATAAAAATGTACTTTCTGTTCAATTTCCACGGCTTTTGGACTAAAAAGGGTTGGAAACTGGGCTGATTTGAATAGCTTTTGAGACAACGAGTTTATAAAAGGACGTTTGTTCATTACTTTATAGGGAAGTGAGAGCCTGGGAACCTAGTCCTGGCACATTTGACTTTTTTTCATTTTTGCTGTATCAGGTCACTAGTAACATGCTATTTTCTGACTAGTGTCTTACTGCATGTAGAAGATACTTTACAGTGTTAATATCCACCTCCTTAGATAGCAGGCACTTAAAAACAATATATACATTTGGTGAAGAAGACAGGGACTAGTAAAAAGGCCTTATTGCCCGCCTGAGGAAACCCAGGGCAAGGAAGTGGACAGAGAGAAGGGCTGATCTGCCTGATGTGGGAGGACCCAGCTAAAGGCTCAGAAAGACATGAGAAATGCACTCCCCTCCCTGTGCAGCCATCACAGGTTTCCCCAGTTCCTGTCTTGATTTGTGGGTGTTGAATGAGTAAACTCAGGACCTGACTCCCTTGTTTGTGACCAGCCTCACCACGTATCACAAAACTCCTACTGCCTTTCCGGGCCTGTGTTTGGCTGCTGCATCCTGTCCTCTCTTCCTTCACCTCTTCACTGTCAGATACCTGCATGAAGGACAACACATTCTTCAGTTCTCTGTCCCAGAATGCTCCATATATTGCCACTGAAAGAAAAAACACTCCTCGCTGCTAGGGCGACATATCCTTCTTCTCCTTACCCACCTCTCTGGGCTCTAATCTTTCCTGCACTATAACAGTATAAATGTCCTAAATCCCTTCTCAGTTTCCTCAGTGCTGTGCCCATGATGTGCAATAGCTCTGTGAAACATAGCTTCTCATTGCCCTCCTCTATGCTTCTCTTCCTTCCCCTTCACACTGCATTTTCTCTAGCCTCATCCTGCAGACCAGATCCCCATCAGCCCCCTTCTATCTGCAGGTTCTCTTCTCATCCCACCATGGCTGAGCTTTCAGTGGATGTCTGATCTGGTCCTCTCCAAAGGCAGGGAGACAATTCTTCTTCTTTGAGCTGCCTGAACACAAGAGTATTTGGATGAAGCAATGTCTGCCAGCAGTAGGTTTTAGTGACTGCCTTTTATGCCACAGTGTCACACGTTAAATGTGAACCAGTGTCCTGCTGGAGGGCTCAGCTTCCCAGATCCTTTTCTCTATTTCATGCTTTAGAGCTGTATGAAAAATTCCAGCTCCCCTAATAACCCTGCCAGAATAAAGTGGGACAGCCTGCAGCTGCATCATTTGTGGGTGTGGGAACCAGAGGACCCAAGGAGCTGCACTCAGTTTGGGGCCCATTATCTACAATTGTCATGACAGCTAGCAGTCAGCAGCTGTACCAACACACTGGGACATATTTTTGTCAAACGGATTAGTGGCAAGTGAATAACAACATGTGGGCAGTACCTTCCACCACCCACATCTGGCATTTCTCAGGGGTGTTGCACTTCAAAGGGAAGCTGGCATTTTATTTTCACTGATTGAGTCCTGCTAAGGTTCATCTGAACATTGAAAAAAGCCACAAAATTGTTGGCAGATCCCTTTGGTGCAGTCCCTGAAATACGTCAGCTGCTTCTTTCTAACTTAGGCTTCTCCCAGCCATGGGCAGAGACGGAGTAGAAAGCAGATTTAGTCCCCGCGTGCCTTTAGGTTTGCAGCTAAATACGGTCAGGCTGGGTTCAGAGCGATTGGTATCCTTTGTCATGTTTTGTTTCTACAGTGCTCTAATTCCAGCCTTCCTGTTCCACATGTGACCTATGAGCAAAACATTTTAGATACTTGTAGGGGATTATCTTTGGTTTGCCTTGCTCCCACCCTCCGCCCAAAGCAGGGGAAGAGGAACCACTGAAAAACAAGCTCAGTTCCTTCTTAGCAGCTTAGTTCACCTGGCCTTCCAGCAGAAAGGCTTTGTCACAGCAGAGCTGTACTTGGCTGCAGCTCTAGATATGCTGGGACTTTTTCTTAGGCCAGGGTCTTGGTGTTAAGGCTGATCTCCCATGCAGGTTTTTGTATTAAAATGGTCTTAAGTGGTCAGTATGGTTTTCACTGATAGTGTTAAGGGTGTAAGGAGATCTTAGCCTGTGCTTGTTGTAATATATTTAAAATGCAATACAGGCACATGTTTTCTTCTGCTACTGACTGCCAGTTACTGATGATCTATGTCAATGCCTCTTTCCAGGTCTGCTGATGTTCGCCATCACACACATCCTGTACTCTTCAGCATTTGGCATGAAGCCTTTGGACCTCAAAGCCGGCTTGTTGATGGGCCTGGTATCCGGTTCCTGTTATGCCTTCCTGTACTCCTACCTCTCAGGCCCGTTCACCTACCTGGTAGCTGTCTACATTGCCTTGATTGGCTTCATGGGCTGGCGAGCAGTCGCTGGCATGCAGCTGTGCAACGACCTCTGGACGTGGACCAAGCTCTCCGCCTGCATCGGCGCGATGCTGTTCATGGTGTCGGATCTAACCATTGCACTTAACAAGTTCTGCTTCCCTGTGCCCTACTCGCGCTTCATCATCATGGCTACTTACTATGCAGCACAAATGCTTATTGCACTGTCAGCTGTAGAGACCAGAGATGAAGAGGACTTCAGAAAGAGGAGCTAGGTGGAGTGCCAATAGTCTGTGAACACGTGGGTTATATCTCAGGTGCTGTAGCTGCATTCACCCCTGAGAAAGATCTCCATTTCTCTAGGCACACTGGTGATGTTGATTTTGCTTCTTTGAAGCATTACCTTTGGGAATTATTTTTTTTCAATGGCTTTCTCTGAATAAAGCTTCAGCGTGGAGTCCACATCAGAAAGTGTAGACTGTCCCTGCAGTAGTTACTTGTTCAACTTTTCCTCCTTGGAATTGCTGTACTACTGCATTTTACTTATTAGTCTTGAAACTGATGCTAAATGTTTGGGAAGAGGAGAGATGATGGAAAGGAGGTTTAGCCATGCACTGTGCTAAAAGGCTTCCTCTCAATTGTAGGCAGACAGGCTCAGATCTCTGCTAAAGTCATAGGTAAAAATTAATTTAACTGATGTTTGTCTCTTTGTGCATTACAAACTCAGTATGCAAACTGGAGCTATTGCCTCTGCTGGAAGGAAACTTGGAGGGAAAGTAAAAACAGCATATCCAGGTGGGAGTTGAGCTTTAGAGTCAAGGGTGGCATGTGGTGCAGCACCCAGTGGAACCAGCATGACAGCAGAACCCCAAGCTGAGAGCACAGGGCAAGAGGTGTGCTGATGTGCAGTACTGTGTGCTTTGATCATGGCAATGACTGCTCAAGGGCAGATCTGTAGATGGAAGTCAGCATTGCCACATGTGGCAGAACTAGGAGTTTGGTGGGATTTCAGGGACATCTCGGTAGCCAGGCCAACACATTCTGCCTTGCCATGTGTGTGCAGTTACATGGTGCCTGCAGCCACCAGTGACAGCTGGGATGTAAGGGGCACATGAGGAACTTTGATTTTTACAGCAGAACTTTGAGCATGTGTCTTACTAGTGTATGCCCTAATTGCCCTTAATACAGGAGACAGGAATCTAACCTTTAAGTCTTTCTTCCCCAGTGTCCTAAAAAGTAGTATTCCATATACCCAGTAAGCTTTATAGTACTGCTGCCTGCAGTATCTTGAATCTTCATCTGAGCATTTCCTGTGGTCAAGGCCCTGATGTTGGATGTAGACTGTTATTGGGCATTGCCAGCTGGTGGTAAATGATCATCTTTGCATCTTCCTTTTTTTTTAGAAAAGAGCAGAGCTTCCTGAAACACACTGTCCTGTGTGTTCAAAGTGCCTGATGCTTTCTTCTTGAACTCACAGGGACACAGGGAGAATGCATAGACAGGGCTGGCAAAGCCTGTTTAATTCTGATCCAAATTCTTTGGATTGTTTGCCCAACTGTTGAAGCAAGATTATTTCTGACTTCAGACTTTATTAAAAAGATAGAGGAAGAGGTTGGCCTGATTTTTAATGCAAGTTAATTTGTGATCATATGTATATTTTTTCCTCTTATTTAGGATTCTTATCACCAAACTCTGTTTCTATTTGAAACTGTGTTACTATCTTGAATGTGCTTCTTCCTTCTGTCCATCCTAGGGCTGCTCCCATGAGCTGAGATGCTTCTCCAGTGGCTTGTTTTAAGTGCACTCAAGGTGTGCAGAAAAAGCTTGCTGAGGGTTCCTGCACCTCTTCAAACTGCAGCCAAACAGGGACAACCAGAGCAGACTGCACAACTTGAATCCACTGAATCCCCAACAGCCCTTTCCATGTGCTCACACGGGCAGAGGGAGCAGGAGGGGCAGCCCTCTAGACCAGCCCTGGGGGCTGAAAATCACCATGGTCTCTATACCTAGCATGCCCAGACCATTCCAGGCAAAAGTGTGGTGCTGAATCCCTGGCACAGTCAGCAGGGCAGTAATTCTTCTTTGGAAGGAGTCTGAAAAGTTCAGGGACAGCTGAGGAACCCCTACCAACCCTGCTAGCTTTCCCCTTGGTGTTCAGAGTTTCTGAGCCAGTCTCCTGCTCCACACTGGCCTTGTGTGGTATGTCTGAGTGGGAAATAGGCATTGCCTCCCTGTGACTTCTGTATCAGTGCAAATGCAGCCAGTATTACAAAAATTTAGGTTAACCATCCTGACCCCGTGGAGGCATCTGCTGCTTTTCAGACAGAGATCAGAAAGGTCAGCTGCATTATTGAGAAGGAAAGCATGGTAGGTAGCACAGCCCCGTGTAATCCCTTTCCTTTAATGCTGTTGTGTAATACTGTCAGTATTCATTCACTGGTGCACTGGGGCCTGCCGGGAGTAAACAGCTAGGGGAATTTAGAGCCATAAACCATCTTCATTCATCAGCATTGCTTATCTCCTGGCCACAGATTGAACCCTGCAGTGTAGCTCTCTGCAGATGTCACCTGCTGTTTCTCAGCTTGACTGTTGGCAAATCTCCTGCAACAGACTGACCCAGCTAAGAGGAAATCTGAGCATTTGGGGTGAACCCCACCATCCTCTCAGCATGTAAGCAAACAGTACATTGAAGTCTGAGTCACAGCATCTTGGCACAGGTTGGTCCAGCATATGCAGTCCTTAGCTGGCAGTGCTGGCAGTTCTTTAGAGGAGCCCCCCACATCCTGAGCTTCCCTTTGCTTTGAGGGAAATGCGTGTGTGATAAAATAAGCTTTATTTAAAAGTCTGAATTTTGATTCTCTCTTTCTTCGTCTCTAGAACTGAGTAGTCGCCAACTTCTTGAAGACAGCTGAGTTGCTTTTCTCTGGGCTTTTTCATCTTGTCTTGCTTTGTTGTCCTGCTCTGCTATCAGCCATTGAATACTTGCAGAAAAGAGTCTCTAAGTGTTATTGGGAGACTTCTCCTCTCCACTGGCCATCAGAGGTGCAGTTTGTGGTGGCAGAGATCTCTGGCTGGGACAGCAGAAACATGTGCAGCCCAAGTGGGCTGTTGTTCCCTTGCTGTGCCCTCACCTGGAGTGACCTGGCTGGAACGCATTCTGGCCAGTCCTTCTGGCCCTGTCCCAGTGCTGCAACAGCTTCAGCCTTCCCAGGAACACGAGGCAGAGCCCTCAGCATACAAAGAAGGAGAATCCTGGCTGGCTCAGAGGTTTGTCAGCAAAGGCTCTCAATCTTCAGAATCTCTTTCTTGCTCTGCATTTCTCCTTCTAATCCGTATTACTTTAAAGAGACCATTTTCTTGGAGGCTCTTTCCTGCTGGGAAGAGACCAGCTACTGTGGACAGTGATTTGACAGAATTCTTAGATTCCTAAATGCTGAGAAACAAAAATCAGCTGCTGGCACTCTGTTAAATACCTTTTCTTGGGATTAAAACTGTTCCCTTGACCCCAGTGAGGGCAGTCTCCACTTTGAAATGGAGCAAATAAGGAATGGGAACTGTGTAACTGTCTGTGACACTGCTTTTGTGGACCTTCCTCTTGTCTCTTTGCACGGTTAAACTGTGAGGTTTGATCCATTCTTCCCCTTGTAAGGGATACAGTCTTTGAGAAGCATCCAGTCTTTGGCCCTGGAATGTTAGAGGGAATGAAGCATCCCAAGTGGTGTAGCTGCCTGGCCTCAGCAGTAGCAGCTCCTTTGCTTGCTAAATACAGAGGCTTTCTCTTCACACTGCTGTACCCAAACAACTCTCTGCAATTCCTTTCTGTGGTCACTTCAGGTTACACACATGGTCTGATTACTTGCACTTTTTCTTCTGTAGTTACCACCCTCTTGGAGATCCTTTTGCTTCTTATTTGGACATATAAAAGATGTGGTATGTTTATTTCAGCCTCTTCCTGTAGGACAGATCCTCACACAGAACTCCCAGTGAAGTCAAAGATGCAATGCTAATTGCAACTGGTTTTTAAATACTAGTAATGCTTCTGGGCTGTGCCAGGCACACTGATGTCAGCAGGGTGATGCTCATGTAGAAATGGCAGGTTGAGAAGAACAAAGCCAGAGGATTTTAACAGCTGTGCTCCTACTCTACCAAGGAAGTGGTATTCACACTGAATACCTGGCTTATTACTCCTCCATATTGAGGCAACTGTAAGACTAATTGGTTTAAAAATTACTCTAGCATGTCTTTTATGTAGATTGCTGAAAGTTTCATGTAATCAGTAGAGGTAATTAATATATTTTTACACAAGTGCATAGAATTCCCAGGACTAACTTTGCAGAATTTTTAATGGCTCTTAAAGGTTTTCCAGTCCTGTAGTTTGGCACTAACCACCTGTATGTTTTCAGCTTGCTATGATGGTAATTTTGTGAGCTCTTCTGGAAGAAGCAGATCAAAGCAAACAGCAAATGTAAAGCTCAGTGGCAGGTGCCTCTTTCTTTTTGTTTGGTTTCTGGGTACAGATGGGCTCTTTTAAGCAGAGGCATCCTAACTGTGTTCTTGGAAGAAGATGGGAAGTTGCTGACTTCTCATGACAGAAGTTTTCCTGGATAATTCTCCTGGCTTTTATCCATGCTCGCTCCTATTGTGGCCTTGGGTAAGTCACTTATATCTTCTGTGGCCAGGTCCTCATCTGGTGTAAAAAGGCAAAAGTGTATGATGGCCAGTGTTATGCCAAATTACCACAGCAGGAGACCTCACCCCATTTCTAAAATGGGGTTATTAGCACTTACCTACCTCACAAAAATGCTGTGAGGATTAATGCTCATACAGCACTTTGGAGATGTAAAGTGCTATATAAGTCCCAAGTATTATCCAACTTTAGTGTTAAAACTGCTCTTAGGGATCTGCAGGACTTCTCTTAAAGCATGGAATGTGTGACTACCTTTTCAATTTGCATCAGATGCAAATGCAAACTATTTATTCATACTGGTTATCAGGATGGGCTCAGCTGCTATGGAACTCTGAGGAAGGTTTAGCTTAAAAATCTGAATTCTAATTTCAGTTTTGCAAATGCCTTTTAGTTCTTCTAAAAGCTTCAACCAAATTCTTAGATGTGAACCTTGCATCCAAATTTCGCAGTCTGGTCTTATCCCCGACTGTTAACTAGAATAAATCTAATCCAGCCAAAACACAGTGCACTCAGAGTCTGCTATGGCTGTTGAAAAGACTGGAACAGAAAACAAAGTCATTCTGTTTAACCTTCATTCTGCAGAAGGTCAGCTAGATTTCATGGGACAAACTGCAAAGGGATGTTTAATTTCTATAATTGTAAGTTTTAGTGGCTTTAAAATCAGCAGAGAGGGAAGGCCTTGATGGAATCAATAAGTCTGGCACATCCTTGAATTACTTTCTTGTCACCAGAATCAAAGAAGTAGCAGGTTCGGTAGCAAAGGAAGTGCTTGTACCACTAGTCCTAGAGCCTGTAACAAAAGTTGATCCAGAAATATAGCTCTGAACCATCACCATGTTCTCAGCTAGGATAAAGAATGTCACTGTTCACTGATTTCAAATCTGGACCACAGCCAGAAACTACTTAGTCCTGGTAGCACTAACTGCTGTACAAATACAAATGAAGGCCAGGAATTACACACCAAGGAATGTGAGCTGTGTACATGTGAAATGGACCATAATTTTGAAGCAGCTGCAGTAAAATCTTATCTTAATATGAACTCAGAAGCAAACACAATGCAAATTTTTATGGTTTCTTTAAAATATATGATGGGGTTTAGTTTTCTTAATGTTATTTTTACTCTTACTGTAAAGAATAAAAATATACACCTCTAGATAGACTACAGATGAAAAAAAAGGTGGCCAGTTGGCAGAAATGCCAAAACTTCTGTGGTTTGTATTGTTTCTGTGGTGACATTATGCTGCTTTAGGTTGAGCTACTGGAATTGTGTGATGGCCCAACACTGAGGCTGAAGCACAGGGCCAGATGGGTGCAGGGGTTGACCCACCAAGACTGCAGTGGGAGCATGACTGGGCCAATTCAGATTGGTCAAAAGACAGAGCATCAGGACGTAAAAGACAATTTTTCCCAACAGAAGAAAAGCAAGAAACGAAAACCAGCCTTTTGAGTGATGGTTCTGAATCACTACAAACATACTTATCTAGACCTTGCTGGTGTAGGCTCTGGTTGGACCAAGCCTTGCTCCTAATTCACCTGGGGAGGCTTGCTGCATGTCTACAGTGCTGGCACGGTCAGGCAGCAGAACCTCACCCGTTGTTAAATAAAACTCAAAAACTAGAAAACAACAACAAAACCAATAACAAGAACAAAAAACCCAAACCAAAACCCAAAACAAAACCAACCCACCAAAAACCAAACCAAACACCACAAAAAAACCCAATGAAACAAAACCACTGCAAAAACATGGAAGGCAAAAGCAAATGCCATTGGGTAAGTGGCAGTTCTTCCTGGCTGAGAATGCAGACTGGCTGGTCTGTCCTGAACACTAATGTCTTGGACCCATTCAAGCCTCTTGCTCCAGCCCCTCTCCCACGCATTCCAGGCAGAGTGCACTGAAAGATGTGACTGAAGCAGCTGCTCTCCTTTGGGGAGTCAAGCATTTGCCATGTCTGAAAGTCTCTTACTTTCTTTACTGTGATTGTAAAGGTCACCACATACAGTACAGCCAGTTGATCTGGGATCTTTTCTTAACACATTTTATGCTGATTTTACTATTTTAATTCTTTGTTTGGAATGTATTTTTTTTCTCATTTCTTCTGTGTGTAACAGCAATTAAAAATATTAATTTACTGTGTATTTTTACTGTGCAGACAAGTGTCTCCTTGTGCATTTTCTGCTCTTGTGCCTGTTTCAGGACAGAGTATGAGGCCAGCTGAACCTCTGTGGTGGGCAGTTTTGTGCCACTGTTACGCCCATCAGCATATGTTATGCTGGAGCTACTTGGCATCCCACTGAAGCTGACTGTCACAGTCAGCTGCTGTATTCCTGTCTGGGGAACCCTGAAACAGCCACGTGCACCCCACAGAGCACATCCAACACAAACCAACCATGCACCCAGGTGCCCTGGGATGCAGAGCCCTGAAGCAAGCTTGCCCCTTGCTGCTCCAGCCAGTTCCACATACAATGGCCATTTGTCCACACTTCCAGGGAGAAGGCATCTTGCTGCACAGGATTGCCCTGGGAAGGCTCTTTGCTGCCAGGAAGTTCCAGACAAATGGCCAAATCTCTCTCCCCGCCCCAGAAAAATTTCCGGGAGGAAAAAAGTAGAGTAGTCTGCACATTTTATTCTGGTTGGGGGATCTGATGCCAGATTCTTCAGCTGTTTGATGCAGTGGCACAGATATTTTGTTTCATTAATCCTGAACTAGGCCACCTGTCACAAGTGGAACAGGTTTCAAGGATTTATAGCATAGAAATACAGTGTGTGTAACTGTTCCCAGTAAATTAAATGGATCTACTTGCAGGCTTAATGGAGACTCCTTAAATACTCCCCTTCTGAAGTGGAGTGGTTCCTGATGTGAGAATTAATCAGTACCAGGCAGAAATACTACTGAATTATTTTCAAAGCAGCCTAAAGGGGTTAACAGCAGGCAAAAAGCAGGCGAGTCTTTTCTCTTTCTTTAATTTGGTCTTTTACAATTCCTTTCAAAAACTTAGAGGCCTGCTGGGAGGAGCATCCTGTTTTCTCATACCTCCTTCCTAGCTCCAGATGGAACAAAAGTGACAAAATATTCTCAGGCAGAGTGTGTGTCTGTGTCTTGCCACTGCTATGCTTTTATTCCACAGTTGGTTCCTGGAAGATTTCAGTCTAAATTAAAAGAACCAGCACCAAGGTATATATATTTGTATTTACCTACCTGTCAGTCTGCTGATTGTTGAGTAGTTCAGATATGCTCTAATTCCTTATCTAGTCTTGGCCACCAGCAGTGGAGTTCCTGGGTCTTCTGTGGCCAGCTCTTTCACAAAGTGACTCCCTCGTTTACCAAGCTGTATTTACTTTCTTGGTATTGCAAGGATTCAAGTACTTATGGCTTAGTCTGTGTTTATATACAATCTGACATAAAGAAGCCTAAAACATCATGAAGGTCCTGCTTGGTTATCTGGGAACATGGAGACAGAACCCAAATCTCCTCTTGAACCCAGAAGCAGGAGCCTCACTGACCAGTGCAAAAGCAAACATATATAGAAGAGAGAACTGCAATCTCTGGCTCGTTTTATTACCATTAAGATACATGAGCAGATGGTGTTAGAAATATCACCTTTAACATCCACCCTGCTGTCTGAAACCATTTAGAGGGAAGGAAGATAGAAACATCAGAAGTGTTCCTGCTGAGCAGAAACCCCACTCTACCACCTGGTTTAACTGACCATTACTAAAGCCAAGGGCAGCTGCACTTTGAGCCACGTGAAATCAAACTACACAGCCACAGCAATGCTGTTCTGCGTGCTGGACCAGGCACAGCTAGTTCCACTAATTATATCTTGTGTTTTGACCTCTGCAAACTTCCTGTCACTGTGTCCATCTTTTTCTTAAGGAAAAGAAAAGGAGTAAGTGCCATAATTAGTGCAATTAACCCTATGTTTTGAGTGCAAGTCTTGCAATTATGGATAAAAACCTTTGCAAAACTTTTATAAAGCTCTGCAAGGCTTTCTACTGTATAAAGGAAAAAGTTGTCTGGTCGCCGTTTTTGTAGGAACTGACAGTTCAAATTTAGGGAGTTCTCATTTTCACTCCCATTTCCCCTTGTTCAGTTCAGCACTATTCTGAATATTTTGCCTTGGGTCTAAAAGGATTTGTGTTCCCTGGAACCTGCCACCTCCCAGCCTCAGGCAAATTATATTAACCCCTTCTGAGCTACAACAGCAGCAAGGCTGCTGCTGTGTTTCACAGGAGTGGTGCAATGCCCTATTTGTTTTTGCAAGTGCTAAGAAAAAGGCTAAAACTGAAAAACATGGCTGAGCAGAAGGATGAAAATGTCCTTCCTATAGAAGGGAAACAGAAGGGCACGTATGTATTGGGTTTGTGTGGCAAGTTTTTGGTAGCGTGGGGCTGCAGGGGTGGCTTCTGTGAGACGCTGCAAGAAGCTTCCCCTGCGTCCAATAAAGTGAACAGGTCCAAAATGGATCCACTGCTGGCCAAGGCTGAGCCCAGCAAAAGTGGTCGTGCCTCTGTGTCAACACATTTAAGAAGGGGAAAAAAAACCCCGTGCAACAGCAATTGTCCCCAAAGAGAGGTGTGAGAATATGTGAGAACGGAGGAAGGAGGGGCAAAGACAAGGTTTGATGAACTGACCACAGCCCCTATTCCCTGTCCACCTGAGCCACTGAGGGAAAGAGATAAAGAATTCTGGAGTAAAGTCAAACCCAGGAAGAAGGGAAGGGTGGACGGAAAATATTTTAAGATTTGGGTTTTATTTCTCATTAGCCTGATTATAAATAAAATAAATTAATTTCCTCAAGTTGGGTGTATTTTGACAGTAATTAGTGAATGATCTCTCTGTCGTTATCTCACCCCGTTAGCCTTTTGTTAAATTTCCTCTCTCCCATCTGGCTGTGGAGGGTAGTGATAGAGTGGCTTTGGTATGCACCTGGTGTCCAGCCAGGGCCAGCCCACCACAATACATTAAGAGGAACTGAGACAGAAGTTTGCCTTCCATGGAATCAACATAGAAATCAGCAACTCCTGCAGAGCTACTCAAATCAGCAGATTTGCTCAACCCTTAGATCCCTCCTTATTCCTTTCTCTTAGGACAGCCTGTCATCAGATAAAGACCATTGAATGACTCTAAAAGTGTCCCTAAAGAAAGTCTTTCAAGTCCTGACCTGAAAGGGCTCCTGGTCTCATGAAGAGGGCTTGCTTTACATGAGCCATAATGCCCTCCACCCTACAGTGCCTGACTCCAGGCAGTAACTACCCCTCTTCCAGAACTAAAATCATCAAGAATATCCTTCCTGAGAGCTCAAATAAACCTGCAGTTAAGCTAAATTTGATGTTACTGCCTTATCTGCTGAAATCAGTTTTACAGTCTCTTATTCTGACTCCTGCTTTCCCACCTCACTCAGCTGCAAAGAGCTGAGAAACCCTCCCCAGAGACTGCTCAGGTCAAGGTAAGGAGGAGCCTCCGGCACCCTCAAACACAGACTCTCATTAAGGAAACTGAGTACAAACCAGCACCTCACCCATACAGTGCTTTTGCAAGCCGTGTTCCTTAGCCAGCTCTGCTGTAAACAGGTTGCTTTGAGAAACTTTGAAGAGGTGTGTTCTTATTCCAACAGTCCTCACTCTGACAAGCTGTGTGTGGGAAGGCAGAAGATAAGTGCTACCCAGCAATCAGATCTCTGAGCTGTTCCTGTGCCCCCCAGGCCTGCCTGCCCTCCCAGAAGAGGGTAAGTAGTGCTGCCAGGGCTCCTTGCATCAGCCTGGCTGGCAATCAGAGGAGGCTCCCACGGATTATCGGAACAAGGAAGCTACACTCCAGCTGTGGCTTCAGGGAGCAGTGTATCAGGGAGCTGGGAAAGTGGGAGACAACGTAACACCAGGAGTTCTTCAAAAAAGGGTAAAGAATTGCTTTCAGTCTTTTCAATGAGCAGTGTCTGGCTTCAGTGAAGAAGTCTTCTACGTATTCTATGCAGAAAGACAGAGCAAATTGCTTGAAAATCAGAGCAGGAAACCCAGTGTGTGCATCCCTTCCCTCTGCAGACCCCTGTGAGCTACTTCCACATTAGCAGGGAGAGCCAAATCCTGGGTGGGGTGTGTGTGTGTGTGCTCAGCAGTTGTCAGCAGGCTGTCCACAAGCAATGATCTCAGGCAAAAATAACTCTGAAAGATCTTTCCAAATATAGTCCCTCATTATCGGTGCTGTATCAGTTTCATTTCAAGCTGCGCCTGGCAGTCTCCCTCTCTTGTTCCCTTTCAGAGGACACTAACAGGCCTGAGGCACCAGGGCCTTTCTCTAGAAAGGGAGAATAGGAGAAACATACTTCAGTGATGTCAGACAAAAGAACAGAGAATCCTTGCTCTCAAATGTTTAACCTCAAAGGCTCCATAGTTAATCAGCCCTAAGCAGGGTGAGCTTGCCAGGGGCTGATGACACTCACAGGACACAGCTGTTTCCAGGCACTGCTGCACACACTGTGAGACCACTCTGCAAGGTCTAAGTTTGGGCATGGTGACATGGGGAACCATGTGTGGGTCATGAGTTAATGTCAGTAAAACCTCAGTCCATGCACCTGGAAGTGTTCAGGCTCACATGATCAGTTTGAGCCAACTGGATCCAAGCTCTGTGTTACAGCTGGATTTCAAACTTCACTGGGTGGGAGTTTTAACTAAACAGGAAAGGGAGACCAGAATATGAAATGTCTGTTTTTCTTCCTTTGTGTCTTGAAAATATAACTAGCTGTCATATGATGTGGGCAAAATCCTGCCATTTTACAAAGGAAGAGAACAGATTTACCCAGTGTGATGTCTGGTCTGTCAGCACAAAGCTGTTGTCAGAGTGTATCAGTGGACTCCTGGGAAGTGCTAAATATGTCACAGGTGCAGGGCAGGACTGGGCAATGGCTGTATTTGCTTCTGAACCATCTAGGGAATTCATGAGGCCGGCTGGCCAAAATACACCATTTTAAGGGATGCAGCAACACTGCCTTCAAGCAACTAAAGACAAGTCTCAGTGACCACAGAGGAAGACAAAGTGAGAAGTAGGCTTTTTGGGGTTTTTTTGTGTACAAAGGTACATTCTTACAATATGGCTCTTGCAGCTCCAGCACCTACAGAGTGAGCCATCTCTTCCTCTGTGGACAAGGATGAGAACTAAACTGGCCCAGAGAAGTCTGATCCACAGTGCCAGTCCCAAAAAGTGCACTTGCCCTGGTAGAACAGCAGGGTACAAACTATACTCAGACACGAAATCTATGGTTACTCAGCCTGGGGAATCAACCCCCCAAAATTGCAGTGGGTGCAAATCTGACCTACCACAGATGATCAGCTTGCAGCTGCAAGCTGTAGGGATCCTAAGCAGACAGATGTTACATGTTGAGGTCAACCACAACTTAGACTTGGCCATGATCCTGATGTTGCGCTTGTAGGGGGTCACTGTTGGGTGGGGGGTGCTGATGAAAGCACATCTCAGGGCACAATTGTTCCTGTGACTCATGTTGTGGTCCCTCAGTGTGGCAATGAAAGAGGAAGCACAGTCCTTCCTGGGATACTGTCTTGAAGTCGAAACAAGACACTGCTCTGCACTGCACTTTCTGTTGCACACACAAACATGGAGCCAGCACCACCAAGACAGAGTCTTCTCCTGCACAAGTACAAACCTTAAAGAGCTTGGGTATGACTTTTCATGATCTGGACCTTCTTTCCCATCAGGGAAAATCCATGGAGGAGGAAGAATGAACAATACACCACATTACTCTTGGCATTTGACCAGCACACCTATCTCAACATGTAAACAAATACAAGCTGCAAAGCAAGAGAGGAAGGAATCCTCTCTCTTTAATGGGAGAAAAGTCTCATTCTCCCATTAATCTGCTATGCAACTGTAAGCAAGCAATTAATTTCTTTGTTTCTTGGTCTGTAACTAAGGTGTCAGATTTTTGCTCCACAGGGATATATCAATGCCTTCTCTCACTAATGCCATTAAATTGTAAAGTGCTTTTGGATATTTGGCTCCCAAGGCACTTTAGAAATGCATGATTAAATTACACCCAATTATAAACCAAAGCAGGTGATCTTGTAAAGGAAGGGATATTGCTCTGCTGGTGTTGTTCTGAGTCATTAATAGTCTACAGAATGCTCTGGGGAAATCAAGGGGAACTGCATGTACAATTTAATTTCCAGTGTCCACTGCAATTCTCACATTTTCAGCCTGTATTTAAACATATTTCTTGAAGTCTTTATTACTACGTTTTGCATTGGCATGGGATCCCATCAAGTAAGTCCCTTGGATTCTAAATGTATCACTGTGTGGCAAAATTCTTTAATGAGAGAAAACAGCTTATTTCCTCCAGTTCTTTCAGAGTTTTTTTGCCCTCTTCTGTTTGTACAAATAAACCTCATGACTTGCCATTTGTAATGAAGAATAAGAAATCAGTTCACATCTGCTTGTGTCCTGCTGGTTCTGCCTGAAGATAGGTAGGCTGTTATCACAGGAATGTTGAGGGAATGAACTGCAAGGCATAGCCAATCTAACTTTCCTCCATTTATTGCTCTTCTACACTTGCCTACACGCACAGAAGTTACTGAGGTTATATGAGACTCTGTAAAATCCAGTCCTGGAGCACTTCCACACAAGAACACAAATACAGCCACATAACTGTAAGTGCTCTTTCTTAGATGCACGTGTAGCCCAAGTAACATACCAATGGTGTCATTACGTCAATCACAAAAGGCTGATTATTAACTACAAATTCACAATTTGACACCTCATTACTCCTTTTAGTGTACTACTCATAGTGTTATTTAAATGTATTGCCTAGCCCTCTTAGTGGGATTAGAAGACTTGTAGCAGCATGTGGATAGGCTTCTGACGAAATATATTCTTAATCTTGTTTGGGAGCACTGCTGATAAGATTATTACTTATTATTGATTAGGCATGAGCAGGGAGCAACTGAACAAAGGAAAAGAGCTCTGAATGTTTAAATTAATGTGTTTTTAGGGACTTATAGGTTCTGGCCCTGAATGACTGTCACAGAGTCTCCTACATGTGACAGATTTGTTTGCTTTTTATTTCGGGAACAAATCCTAGTCAGACTTGAAATGTGCTACAAGAGAAATGATTTGTAACACTAATCTTCTGTTATGTCAAGACATGGTAATACCTCTGTCCCTGCACATGGATGGCCTTGACTGTCCTGAATTTTAGTTTAAACAGCACCTGTATGAACTGCTATGTAATGTGCTACATTCACATGTAGCAAAAGGAAGGCTGGTTCTGAAGAGATTGACAACAAATGGATGGGATAGGACAGGAGGTATTCTTGTATCTAGTCCCCAGCTGGGCATCTGTGGTGTGAAGCAGGTTAGTGAACTCAGGGAGCCCGAGCTTAACCCAGAGTATTGTGTACAAGAGCACCCAGCTTCCTCCAGTGCTGTCATGAATTTTTATGCTTACCTCTGTCTTTGGAGATGTACCATTGCTCCTGTGAATCCAGAGGGTCAGTGTCCCTACTGTCATTGTAAACAATGACTCAGAAGAAGTATTTTGTCCCTGGAAGCAGGCTTGTGACATCCTTATTGCTGTAGATCTTCTCTCTGTCTGTGAACCACCCGGCAGTACTGACATCACACTGCAGGACACCCTAAGTCTGCTAGTTGTCTTCTACATCCAAGCTGTGATTTAGGGTCACGGTGTTTCAGACTTCTTCAACCAGCTGCAGATTAGTGAGTGGTCACAGGAAAGCTAAGAATGAATAAGGCCATTTAAGTATTAGTTTATTCTGTTTGGCACTCTCCCTTTGTCCTTTTCTGGGGCAAAAATTTTTCCCTTTAGCCTCTCCCTTCCAAAGTCCCTGCTAGGAAAGTACTTCTTTCCTTGATTTCTTCTACCCTGAGCAATCCAAGGACCAGTTTGCCCCATGTGTGTAGTTACTTTCTGATGAAGAAATAAGGCTGTTAGTTTTAGAAAGCACTCTGAAGAGATGACAAGTACAAACTATACTGCAAAGGTCCCTAACCCCCAAGAGATCATTATAGTAATAGGAGTCTCTCTACGTAGCCAAGCCAGCCTGTCTCCACTTGGCTGGCACAGACCCACCTGCAATGGAAATGATGTCACCAGACCGTTGTGTTAGTGCTGGTATGGGAATTTGCCTGTTCAAATAGTGTCATGAAAAACAAGGTAGCATTTGGGGATGTCTTGAACAATAACTACTTCACTCTTTCCCTCCACTTTGGACAGAATGAGCAAAGCCCAGCAGTACCATCCTTATTCCTCAGCTCTGAACCATCTTGCTTCCAGGTTTGGCTCAGCTAACAGGCCCTGAGCTACTGTGAAGGAAGGACTTGGAAAACACAATGAGGAGAGGTAGGAAAATCCTTTCTGAGCAGGGAGTCTTTCTCTCCTTGAGTGGAAACAAAATTTGCATTGTTCCTGTGGCAGTTTTTTGATAAAGGGCTCTATCACTGGAAGCATTTGCCTTTTTTAAAAAAAAACAAAAAAAAAACACAACCAAAAAACCAAAAAATCCCAACTTTCCCAATCCTCATATTGGTGCAGAAATTGTGTGAAATTTCCATCAGCAGAACACCTCCTTGTCATTACCCAGAGGTGACTGAGGTGCTCAAGTTTTCTCTACACTGTACCTGCAACATGCATTTGAATGTTGTAAAGGGTTATCTCTGTAACCACTCTTGGTACAGGTCAGAAACAAATCACATGGTGCTGTGGATAAGGACTGGGTATGGTTCTTGTCCTTCCTCTTGTTGATATGCCTTCTTTTTGCTACACCACTGGTCGTGGTGGGGAGCATTGGCCAAGACAACTGCAACTGTAATGTTCTGCTTCCTGGCTTAGGCAGCAGCAGAAACAAACCACATCTCTGAGCACAAAAGGGATATCTGTGTCTACAAAAGCTACTTGTACATAATCACCCTGATAGAAAAATGTCTCAAGGACACCAGTCCAGGAAATTGCAAGCTGTAAAGGCAACAGCAGGCTCTGTCCCCAGAAAAGTGCACCGAGCTGGCTTGGCTTGGCTTGAGAGATGCCACATAAAATTTATGCTACAGTCCATTAGTTTGATAATCTTAAAAGCTGACAGAAAAAAGCTGATGTGATACAGATAAACTTGTACAATTTAGAGTGAGAGATACTTTTTTACAGTGGAGCTGATTCTGCAAGGTCCTGTGCAGCCTCAGCTCATGTAGTAGTCTAGGCTTAAAAGAAAGGACAGCACATAAATTGCCATTAGCCTCTACAGAACTGAGCTCAACATCCCTGTTAATAAAAGTTGTATCTCAGACAAGACAGTTTTGGGACTTCAAGTATTGTCTTTACAACCTGATGACTCCCTTAGGTCACTCAAGGTTTAATCAAGAATGATTTCACTACAGTTAACATGAACTGTAGTTGCATGCTTGAAAAATTCTGCTCCTCAGGATGAATCAGAGAGCTTCCCCAAAGTTTTATGGTTTGCTGAACACTGCTGCTCCAGCTGAAAAGGGCTGGGTTGTGCAGCTGACAAACTTGAGTGCACAGAAGTCCCGAACCCTTACCAGCACAGGGAGATTTATAGAAAGACTTGCCATAAACATAGGGAGCAGAACTTGATGAACCTAAAGCACTGCATGGGTGCTCTCCAATGCTCAGCTTTTAAACCAAAGTGACAGCTCATGTGATACAGGCCAAAGAACGACTACGGTCTCCATAGCTCTGAATGCAGATACTGCATTTCACCAGATGCAGAAGAAAACACTAATTGCAAGATTTCTCCTCTGGCAGGAGGACACAACACAGAATCTCACAGAAAGGATGTATGAATATGTGATGCTGTCCCACCACAAACCACTATGTGGCTCTTCAGCCTCACAATGAGATCAAACCGGGGCGGGGGGGGGGGGGGGGGGGGGGGGGGGGGGGGG
>JAWWEE010000158.1:14044200-14146586 GCA_035221455.1 Xenops minutus
CCCCCCCCCCCCCCCCCCCCCCCCCCCCCCCCCCCCCCCCCCCCCCCCCCCCCCCCCCCCCCCCCCCCGGCAGGAAGACAGATTGAGAGGAAAAGAGAGTGAGAGAAACAAAGAAAAAATTAAGAGAGTGAGTGATCGCAGGGATGGTTCAAGAACTGCACAGCTTGTGCTCCTCTTCATCTCCCCTCAGCACCTTTGAAAACTAAACAAAACCCAACAGAGCTGTGATGCTAAATGTTCTTTGGTGCAAGAGGAATTTCATACAGCTTTACAAAATGTAGTATATGTTAAAAACAAAAGAAAGTAACAGCTGACAGATAGGAGGTTCCGCTGGATGAATACTGCAGATCTTACCTCAAGGTGGCATTGCTAGAGTTCCTTCCTATAACTCCACTGCTTCTCCCATACCATCTTCATTTCATGGCTGGAGTTCAGAAGTAGCATTTGTCCCTCCTGCAAGCTTCCCATACTGTAAGTACTAGAGGTAGGGATCTTGGTTCATTTTCTCCACTTTCTGGTGTCCTCAGCTCACATCTCTAGTATGTGTCCTGACAGCACATCTCCCTGGTCTGGTTCCTGCCAGGCTAAGCAAATGCTGGAGTTGAAAAATTCACCACTTTCGGCAGTCCTGGAGGCTCTGTGACAGCAGGAGGGCTGTGACACACCACTGTACCCACAGGTCTATGCTTGCAGATGTGAATACAGAATGGGTTCCATTTCAAGATGCTGGACCTGCAGGGTTTGGGGGTAAAAGAAGCCTTAATAAACACAGAGCAAATTCTGTTCAACAAAACAATGCAGTTCCTAACATGACACATGCACACAGACCCTGTTTCAAGGTTGGCCATTTAAGAAAAAAACTCACACCATTTGGCACAGAACCAACTGGATTCAGCTTGGAAAGGGAACCTTCTATGAGCACTGACCACCACTAATTTTCCACATGTGTTTGGAAGAGGTGTCAAGCATTACAGCATAAATTTTGCTTTTGTCTCTTCCTAGCTGGCTGGTGAACTCTGCAGTACATTTCCTATAACCTGTTTTCTATGACTTTGAGTGGCTTGTGTCTCTTCTTGTTTAATAAATCCCTCTTACAGTTTTGTGCAGAGTAGTCAGTGCTATATGGACTGCTTGGATTAGGGAATGTCCTTACTGATTGCAAGATCCTATTAATGTTCTTCAAGTTTATTTGCCAAAGTAACAGTATCCCTAATTGTCATTTAAAAAAATATAGATCTTGATTTTTGATCTTTAGTCCACCTTGCAGCAGCCTCTGTAATACGTAAGAAGAGCAAAAGATGGACTATGAAAAAAACCCTGTATGTTTTCAATCAAATGAATAGGAAGTTGTGTGTCCAAATCCATACTCTGCTCTGAAAGTCTCAGCTAAAATGCAACAACACTCCCCCTGGCCCCATAAAAGTCAAACAGTGCAGCATGACATAACAGACTTGATGCTAAGGGCTTTTATACAGAACTCTCATCTGAGCACACAGGGCCATAAGGAATATGGTGCATATAGAAAGAATGGATTTTCCTAGCCTAATGTGAGATAATGCAGGTCTTCAAATAGGAGAACCATAACTTCAGGCTTTATTGGTTTTGTGTTGTCTTCTGGTGTAAAGGAGGAGCCTAAATGCTTTCCCATTGGAATAACTATTTAACCTCAAGGCTCTCCTCTACATCATAGAATTCTCTGATTTTTAGCTATACTGGCTTTCCCACTTAGTCAGGTTTTTTTCTAAATTATGTGCAGCTACTAGAGCCCACTTTAGTATCTATTACAAGAGTCCATCAATAGTTTAAGCTATTTATTGATGGCACCTGACAGTATTTTGCTTGTAAAATGCTTTAGTTATATAGTCATATAGAGAAAGAATTCTCTGTAACTGGCACAAAATAGTATCTGCCTATTTCAGCAGTTCTGAGGCTATTGTAATCCTCTGAAGTTTGTCTGTGACTTTGATCAGTTCAGAACTAGGCACAAATTCTTTACTACTAAAAATTCAGTACTAAAATAACAGAACATACACAACTTCCATGAATACCACAAGAGTCTTCTCTTCTTTTAGAAAGGTTGATGGGGGACTGAAGAGCATAGTAGTATGTATGAGATATTATATTCTTTGTCATACATTAGGGCCTTTGGCAACCTATATGTTTACATTAAGTACTAAAGTTATCTACACCTCAGACCACCTTTATCATGTTGATCTCCGCTGTTCGCATACACTCACTTTCCCCCAGGTGAGAATCCTTGACTGTGTCCGTGTTTTAACAGTTACATATTTTAAGTAAATATAAATACACTTTCAGGCACTTATAATTACATTTACAGCCAACAGTATTAAGGCCTTCCTTAGTCTCTAGTTGGGCTTTAATACAATGCAGTCCATTGCACTGAGCTCACATTCCTTCAGTACTAAATGCATAGTTCTAGACATTGCACACATGTTTAGGAAAACTAGAAATTAAACAGTGAAAGAAACATACTAATGGGAACCTTTGCAACAAGAGTTCTAGGGCATACTTGGTTCACTGCTATCACATGGAAATCTTTCTGTATCCTGCAGAAAATCATCTGCTTGGAATCTGGTACTTAGAAAGACACATGTTGCAATTCCACAACTGTCTAATTAGTCAAAAAAATGTTCCCAAGTGGTCACTAATGTAATTTTTTTAATTGCTTTTGGACTGAGATAAACCAAGAAGAAATTTCATCTCACAGACTGCTGGAGGCTAATACAAATTTCAAGGGTTCAGGAACCCCCTTCACTGGGTCTATTTTACTTCTCCAGTGGTCTGCTCCATTTTCACCTCTCTCCCTAAGGAGGAGATGGAATTTTGATACATATAATGAGAAGAAAAATGCATAATTTGCTTTCCACTATATTATGGTCTATGGCTTGGGTTAGTCATACATGCTGGGGAAAAATAACTTCATGACTTGCTCCACTGACTACAGTGGGATTTTCCACAATGTAATGATTTCAACAGAGTGGCCATGCCTTCTTCAATCTAAGCTTCAAGCAAAGCTAAAGTTCCTGATGTGGACTGAGGCCCAGCCTGTCCATGAGCAGTGACTGGCAGCCCCCGGCCAACTCCCCACAATTTATACACTGAGCATGATGGTCTGTGGTAAAAGAATATCCCTTTGGCCAGTTCAGGTCAGCTGTCCTGACCACGCTCTCTCCCAGCTTTTTGTGCACCTGCTCACTGGCAGAGCACGGGAAACTCTAAAGTCCTTTAGTAAGAGAAAGCACTACTTAGCAACAATTAAATCATCATTGTGCTATCAACATTATTCTCCTACAAAATCCAAAACATAGCACTGTACTACCTGCTAAGAAGAAAATTAACTCCATCCCAGATAAAACCAGGACAACAGTGTGGCTGATTGCAACTTAATTAACATGAAATTCCAACATTTTGAATGAGACAGAGGAAAGAATCCAAGAAAGAACCAAAATATTAACACAAAAAGAAAAGCAATAGTCTCGTTAGTCAGATGCTGCTGCTGACAGGAACACTCCCATGTGTTATACAAGCTGTGCTAAGCACGGATCATATGGTTACTATCTGATGGATACAACAAAATCAGTCATTTGTTTAATTCAGTTCTGGTTTAAGTCAGGAAAAAGCAGTAAAATCTAGGTGGGGAGAAATGTAAAATATAGGCTCTTGAAATTAGGCACTCAAATCCATAGGTGTGACTTTCAGAGGTGCTGAGTGTTCCGGCCTCTCATTGCTTGTGGGTAACAAGCCGCTTAAACAACTTCTATAAGAGATCTGTGTCAGAGGTTCTACACAGAAGAAAATCAAATTAGCACAGGACACTCAGAATTGACTGCCTCCAAATTGTGTGCATGTTTTATATTTGTGTGTAAATATTTATATGTATGTATAGCAAGAAGTCAAGGAGGGTAAGTGTATGTTTGGATTTATTCATGGTCACAACTTTCTTCCAAGGACTCTTTCTTTGCTACTTATTTCCCTTGGTCATTTCAAATGTTGAAACATTTCAATTCTTGCACTTATTCTGAAAATGAGCTCCTTCTGTGATGCATTACAGAGCACCTCAGAACCTCCCCTAATCCATAGAACGCTGGGACAAAAACGCAAACTTTAGATGAAAAATTATAGATATCCTTCAAGTCTGTGATTTTCTTTCTGAAATGTTTCAATAGGCCAGACTCTTATATTCTGTGATATACTCTGGTCTTGGGGGAAGGGGACTACAAAACCCCATTCATTAGGGATTCCAGTCCATAAAGCAAAAATGGGAACAAGAGGTGTCATAGAATAGTTTGGGTTGGGACTTTTAAAGGTCATCTAGTTCAACCCCGCTGCAATAAGCAAGGAGAGTTTCAACTAGATCAGGTACCTGAACTGTATCCCAGAAGATACTTCAGTAGAATTTTCTAACCCTGTGAGTTTTTCATAGAATGGTCTGGGTTGGAAGGAACCTTAAAGATCATCCAAGTTCTGACCTCCCTGCCATGGGCAGGGACACCTTTCACTAGACCAGATTGCTCAGGGCCCCATCCAACCTGGCCTTGAACACTTCCAGGGATGGGGCATCCCCAGCTTCTCTGGGAAGCCTGTTCCAGTTCCTCACCACCCTCACAGTAAGGAGTTTCTTCCTAACATCTAATCTCAATCTACCCTCTTTCAGTTTGAAGCCATTATCCCTTGTCCTACCCCTACATCCCTCTGCAACCACAGCGAGTTTTCAGAATCAGTATAAGGACTCCACTGTCTCCTCTCACCAAGGTTTTGATTGTGAGTAATGCAGTCAGTGGCTTTCTCCATCACCACATTCTCTTTCTCTGTCTCCTCAATACCATCCTGGATGTGACTTCGGGCACTGGTTTTACCTCAAAAGGCACCTCGATGCTTGCAGTGTGCTTAGTCTTCACAGTAACACTGTGTGCTCCAAAAAGCTCCAGGACAGATTCTTCACTAACTGGAGAATCTGTAAGGAACAGAAGACATTTGAAGGCTGCAGCTGCAAATACAGCTTGACATCTTTACCGACTCTTTAAGTTCCCAGAAAAGATGGTCCAAAACAGAACCCCTCACACAGTCCTTTATATTTTTACTATAAGAATTCTGTATTTAGTGAAAGTCTTCAGGGACACTCAAAATCTTCTATGTGTTTTGATTCAGTTAATTAGTTCTGTTTCCCATACAGCAAGTCAGCTGCCCTCCTTTAGCTGTTCACCTCTGCAGAAAAAGAGGGACCTCTGGGAAATAGCAAGCCCCAAAGCCCCTCACATTCCCAGGACCTGGAGATTTGGCTCCAAGCAGTTTCTCAGTTTTGTAAAGCATAAGAAGAAGTCCTTTTTGTGATTCTTGCCTAAAGTCTCATTGGGATATATGATCATGATAAAGACAGTATAATCAAAGTAAGGTACTGCTTTTAAAGAAAATGCTCCCTCATTTGCTACAGAGTAATATGGGAAAATGAAAAAGACGTCCTGCACACAATAAAAAAAATCCCAAACCAACAGGTTCCCAGTACCTGAAGGAAGACTACAGGAGAGAAGGAGACTATTTACAAAGGTGTGTAGTGACAGGACAAGAGGGAATATCTTCCAACTGAAAGCGAGTAGGTTTATGTTAGACATTGGGAAGAAATTCCTTACTGTGAGGGTGACAAGGCACTAGAAGAGGTTGCCCAGAGAAGTTCTGGATGCCCATTTCCTGGAAATGTTCAAGTCCAGGTTGGATGGGGCTCTGAGCAACCTGGTCTAGTGAAAGGTTGGAACTAGATGACCTTTAAGATTCCTTCCAACCCAAATCATTCTATGATTCTAAACCTATTTATTGTTTCTTCTTTTATTTTTTGTCACACAACGTGTATTTTTCGAAATTGCATTTCTCTGCTGAAAGTCGTCCAGGGTCTGAAAGGCTTTCAGAAATAGTTTTGAATGCAGGAAAATCAACCCTCCCTATGCCAAAGCTTTAGTGTGGGTAGAGTTTTATGGAACACAGGTATGATAAACATCCAGTGTTGCAGACACAGCGCCCTTACTGCAGTTTGTCCCACTGCCTGGGGAGCAGTCTCCATCCCCACTGCCTTGATCCAGCAGGCAGGAAGAGGCTCACTGCCACACCGAAAGCCCATCTGGCGCCATCTGCCTGCCAAGAGCTGAGCAATACACACATTTATCTGTTTCTATTTATAATTTCAGAAAAGGTGTTTTTCTTGTTGCTCATAACAACAACGTTTGAAGTAAAGGCTCAGCCCAAAATTCTTGATCACCGATTTATAACCACAGTCTATGCTTAGTGACTTAAAACCAACCAGCGTGACTGCTCAATTTTCTCCCCCCAGGGAACAAAGATGCAGAAAGAAGAGGTTTTGCTCATGCACACAGGTAAGACTGTCAAATGCTACTGGCCCAGGTAAGGAGACCTGGTGAAGCACTGATTCTTCAGGTGTCTGTGTACACCTGGTAAAGAACAGGAAGGAGATGAGGTGACTATCTCCACTGGCAACTCTGCCCCCATGGCTTTGAATGTCTGCCTCCCTTCATGCTCCTTTCCCAATCTGCAGTGATGGGTTTGTAGATGGCTCCCTGCTTCACTATCCAAATCCTTTTCAAGTCTGCAATCTGACAAAAAGATTGAGGCAGGAAACAACCCACATTGCAACAAACATAATTTTCAATCCTGTCCCTGAATCCTCTGATCAGAGTTTCCTGCTCTAAGATGTCTAAGCAGTCAGGATTTCTGGCTCCTACTTCGGTAAAGTACTCTGTGATCTATGGACAAAATGAATTGGGTGTTACAAGGATCTGTGCATCTGCCTAGATGCCACATGGCATATACCAAAGGGTCTGCATTAGTATGCAGAGGATACATCTACTAATTATTCTGAAAATCAGAGACTGGGAGAGGGAGAAGGGTGGGTGGTGAGAAGCCAATCTTCTGGGAAAGAGTGCAAGCCTATAGGCTGAGAAAATGGGTTAGCAAAGTGAAAGCATCTCTACAGGAGACTGTGAAGGAAAATTTTGAAAAAGACAAGATCCAAAGCCAAAACTTATCAAGACTGAGATTAGAGTAGACTGAAAAAGATTAGATCTGTTCTTGTCTGATCTGCCTGTCTGTTTGTCCTTGCTTAGAAACTCTTTACCAACACCAGGCCAAGTCCCACTAGGGTTTTGCAGTCTTTCATTATACTAAAGATTCTATGGACATTTTACCTATTGCCTTTTTGATCTATATTCCTTCCACCTTTGCATCATTCAGGACAACACAGAGCCTGTCAGGATCCCAATTAAGAGCATGAACATCACACTCTTTATGGCTGAAAACGTCATAGAATCATGGAGTATCTCATGTTGGAAGACACCCATAAGGATCATTGAGTTCAATTCTCTGATTCTCACAGGACTACCTAAGCCTAAACAATATGACTAAGCACTGACCAGACGACACTTCTTAAACTCTGACAGGCTTGGCACTGTGTTTCTGGAAAAAATCCCAGTGGGAGCATATAAACAGAAAAACTGTTCAGAATTGTCAACCACGCACTTCACCAAGGAGGAATTTAAAGGCAGGGAGATCAAACAAGGATCAAAATGGACAGGTTCTCAGGATGAAAGCAGTTTAGTAAATTGGAAGAAGTCCTGGGAAGAATGGGGGATGGAGAAATGCTGCTCCTACATGGTTTTTATCCTAATTTACGTGTGTTCACTGATGGGAATGCAGGTACAGGAACCCAAAAATTGAGGCTGGTCCAGAGGAGCAGATGAACACTTTCTTTACTGCCTGCATAGTATTTGTATCCCAACCTGAACTCCACATGGGGAAAGGTGAATCTGTAACTAAGACAACAGAGCGCAATTCCAGTGTGCACAGGAGTCAGAGGCAGCTCAGACAGAGTTTCCAGGTTAGCTGTGCCACAGAAGGGGTTTCTATCCCAGAGCAGGGGTCAGGGATGGCCCCCACCCCACACTGTCCCCTCTGGCTGCCCTGTCCACGCCCCACAGAGGACATGGCCTGGTACCCATCCTCCAGGAGCCTGGGGTCCCTTGCCCAACATCAGTCACACTCAACCCTGCCCAGAGAATCAAGGCTCACCAGGCTGAGTGCCTGGAAAGCCCAGGGCTGGAGATGCCATTGGGAAACCACTCCCTTCTGAACTGTTCTGGGAAAACAAAGGGAGAAATACATGGCCGAAATGCAAGTAGTAGAGTGACCTGGAGAGGACTGTAGCTAGTGGAGCTCTCAGTTGGGATTTCTTGGGGTCAGTACTGGGTCCAGTACTATTTAAATTACTCATCAGTGACCTGGATGAAGGGCCAGAGTGTACCCTCAGCATGTTTGCTGATGATACAGAACTAGAAGGAGTGGCTGCCACTCCTTCCTGTGCTGCCATTCCATGAGATCTGACAGGCTGGAGAGTTGGGCAGAGAGGAACTTGGCAAAGTCTGACACAGGCAAGTGCAGGGTCCTGCACCTGGGAAGGAATAATCACATTCACCAGCACAGGCTGGGGGTCAACATGCTGGAAGGCAGCTCTGGGGAGGAGGACCTGGGAGTCCTGGTGGACAACAAGCTGTCCATGAGCCAGCAGTGCCCTGGTGGCCAAGAAGGCCAATGATTTCCTGGGTTAGGAAGAGTATTGGCAGCACGTCAAGAGAAGCTATCCAAGCCCTCTACTAAGCCCTGGTTGAATCCTCACCTGCGGTGCTGTGTCCAGTTCTGGGCTCCCCAGCACAAGAGAGACAGGGCTCCTGCAGTGGGTCCAGCGGAGGGCCATGGAGATGACTAGGGCACTGGAGCATCTCTCTCATGGAGAAAGGCTGAAGGAGCTGGGCCTGTTCAGCCTGGAGAAGAGACAACTGAGAGGGAACCTTGTTAATGTCCATAAGTATCTGAAGTGAGGGTGTCAAGAGGATGGGGCCAGAGTCTTTTCAGTAGAGCCCAACAACAGGGTAAGTGGCAACAGCATAAAGTGAAACACAGGAAGTTCCACCTGAACATGAGGAAAACTTTTTTAATTTGAGGGTGACAGAGCACTGGAACAGGTTGTTCAGAGAGCTTGTGGAGTCTCCTTCTCTGGAGATATTCAAAACTTGCCTGGACACAATCCCTGACAACCTGCTCTAGGTGAACCTATTTTAGCAGGGGACTTGGACCAGATGGCCTCTCACCATACTACCAACCTGTGAAGGATACACTAATGTAATTTTATCCTCCTCCTATGTAGTTCATTTCAAAATGGTCTTAAAATGCTGCGCTTTTAATGGACGGCACTGAGCATAGTTCAAAGCTGGTTCACATCAAACAGAGCTCGTCTCAAAGACTAACAGTCACTAAAATCCACAACCTAACTTTGAAATTCTACTTCAGCCTGTGCTGACAGCATGAAGCTAAGCTTTCCAACTTTTCTTCCTAGCTTTCGTAACAGCTTGGTGTATTTCTGTAAAGATCATAGACTTAAGTTTACAGAATCAATAACACTACTGCAAAATTAATTCACAAAATAATTGTGACATTAAATATTTACCAGTCTCATGTTGTGCTGCTGGTCCTCAGCAGACTACAGTCTAATGTCCCATGGGTCACTTTAAAAAATCAGGATAAGACTACATTAAGGCAATCCTTATTAAAATAAAAAACATTATACACTTTACTAGGCTGGTTTAGGTGACAGGTGTAAGGACTTAAATGGAAGATTTACTGCTTTATGCTTCTACCACTTCATACAGCAAAGTCCCTAATCATTACCTTCATATTACCTAGAGGAGCTACAGACTAATGGCTTATTCCATATTAAACAATAAAAAGACTGCAGAGCAGTGCAAGTTTACAGTAGTTTCCTATCTGTTACAGGAAAGCAGCACTGCTCCACTGCAAAACTGCACTGAAGAATAATGTAAAGACAACTATTCCTCCTTCTGCTCTTCCTCTCTTGAGTCACTCACACTTACCTTCCACAGTTACAGTGGCACGGCTCTACTGCTCATTAGGGGCACTGTGCTGCATATGCCATGGTCATTGTGTGATCTCCTGAGTCACTCAGATCAGCAGCATTAATGATGAACTCTACTCTCTTCCCTTCTTACCTCATGGTACTTAGGAGATCTCTCAATCACTCATCCATTCTTTATTCCCCTTCAGGAGTCAGCACACACTCTAGGCAGGCTTTCCCCTTCTTTTTGACTTGGGTGTTCTTGGGTGTTCTCCTGGGAAAGGGGAAGGGGTTGGAAAGAAAAAATGGCACATACCAGCAAGTACCTTATAAATCAAAACAGGTGGCTTTGCCTTTGCAGGGTATAACATGGGCTTGGCTCCTGTGCAGGAGAGATTCTAGGCTTGGGACTTTACCTTCAGTGTGAAATGGTCTTGATACTCCTTTGCTTGCCTGTCTACAGCTATATGAAACTGCGACTTCCCAAGCTCTGGGAATTTTGTTAGCCCAAGCTCTAGGGTTTTGTGGTTTTGCTTTAAGGATTTTGCAGCTCAGACCCTGCTATCTTGCATTTGATCCACCCACTGTGCAAAGATGTTTATTTTTGCATCACTTATGATCAATGAAGAGCAGAGTGTTCTGCACTAGCTCTCCGGTATTAACATCAAAGTTCTTTAAAGCCACTGGACTGAAAATCCTTAATTTTCCCAGTGAGGGCCAATTCATTATCATAATTTCATACTTATCATCCCACTTCAACTACTTCCCACTGAACTTCTAGGTGAAGCTTTGTACTTTTTTTGTCAGGTCGATTTCAAGCACTGCTGTCTGTCTTTCAGTCAGTTTCAGTGGTTCCAGTTCTTCCAGGTGTTTGGAGCCTACCTGTTAAAATACCAAAAAGACAAACACTCATTCTGTTTATTTTCAGTTCTTGATAATCCAAATTTCTACACTAAGTAGGAAGATGTCAGTGAAGTACTTCTGACCTCTTGAGTAGCAGCAGAAAGATCAATTCATTCCTTTAATTTCGGTGCAGATTCAGCTAACTACAGCTCATAATATTCAGTAGAAGTTGCATATAACCCTATAAAGCTGGTTACCAACAGACACACTACTTTCCTGCTCAGTTCTTCTGTCTTAGCTCTTTTCTCTCTTTTACTGTAGGTCATTGTAAAGTAAATGGTGTCAGACAACTGTAGATGGCATCTGCAAGCATACCTGAAACCATTTGGCAAGTTGAAGGATGACTGCCATATTACTGTTTTATCTGTCAAGAATGCTGCAGTGCCGGGCATAGGATTACTGTCTCGTTAAGTGAGGTAATCTACCACACTACCAAAGAGCCTGTACCCCAAGCCCTGCCAAGCACTTAATCAAAAAGATAAGTATTATAGTTAAAAAAAGGTACTTATGGCAAAGTTCATCTTTAAGAGATGGTCCTGCTGCAATAAAAGATAAGGCAGGTGGGCAGCATCACCTGATCAGGATTGATTAAAATCAAGTTTGCTGTATATACTGTGGTTAGTTTTCTTTCAAACAGCAGAAACACATTTGGCTGGTGAAAGGAAGAACATGCAGATGATAAAAGAGCATTCTCATTATGCCCAGGCCCATCCACTCACTCCAAAGTGCTGTAACACCGCTTGAGCAAAGTTCACTTTCACTAAAAGGATGGTGCCAAGGAGCATTTTATCATTCCCATCTTTTCCGCTAAAACCGGTCCAAATTCAGTAGTGACTCACACCCCTGCCACACTGACGTCAGTGGAGAATCTGGCTTATTATGTATAATAACTAGGCTTCAAACTGAAATCTGCTGTCTCTTGAAAGGTGTTTTCACATGGGTGCTGGGGTAATTGCGGGTTGGTTTATGACTTGTACAAGTTAGATTCTGTGTGAGCCTAAAAACACCAGTGAATCATGAATGTTGCAAAGAGAAGAGAAAGTAAGTCAGCTTGGCCCACCTATTTTTGACCCTCAAACGTTTGTCTGCAGATGTTAACATCATACACAGAACCTCACAGATCTGAGAACAAACATCACCTATCATTCTGTGCTTAAGTTTCCTGTCAGCCACAGAGGATTGTAGGTGTCTGATCTGCCCTATTCACATTGGAGATGCAGGGCATATATTTCAAATCTATATGCTTCATATTATATTTTCTCAGGGATTACAGAGAACACAAAAGCTCTCCTCCATAATAAGCACAATGCTTGCAACTCTGAAAACACATTCTTCTTGTGCAGTGGACTCAGAGGGCAAGAACCATAGAGTTCAAAGTCACCAGGGGGTAGATTCTTTCATCCTGCTTCACCCCACTCTACTTGCAGCAAATCTGCTCTGCAAAGACACTCCATTTTGTCTAACTTCAAAATTCTTACAAGCTTAGTTGTCAGTGACTGGTGTAGCAACAGTCAAGCCAGACCTCTAGAGCTTACCTTTATCCATGATCAAGAACACTTTTAGACAGCATCAGTGCAGGTACTGGACATTACAGAATTGTAGTTATCTGTATCACCTCAGGAGAAGCATTCTGATTGGAAAGAAAAAAAAAAAAACAGGGAAAGTAATACGCAAAACCTCCAGGTACCCTGGTGTGGTAGGGAGTGGATATGGCAAAGATACTAGTGAATTCCTCCTTTATTTGTGTTTACATCAACGTTTTTTTCTACTCACTAACAAAACTGACCTGTTGAAAATTCAGAATCTCTGAGAGCAGAAATTCTGTGGCCAAATCCAATTCCCCCTCCTCTTTAAAGATCCCTCAGAGCCTTCTCAAAGACCCAGAAAGAGACAGAATTCTTTCCATCAATAGTGATGCATTTTGGATCAGGTACATTCTTGGCCTAAGGCAGCAAAATGAAGGCACCTTTCTTCTCAGAGACATCCTTTTATCCTGATGCTCTGCACTGGAAGGGAGTATTCCCCCTGCACTGCATAAGGAATACAGATACCAGAAGAGGGTGAATGGAAGCTGTTGGACTTAAGAGTCTACACTAATGCAGCAAAAGAAAAAGGGAGTTTGACCTGCCCTGGCTGGTACATTTGTAAACAAAGGACTTCCTGAGAGAAGAGGTGAATTAAGAACTAAGAATTAGGGAAAGAGGAGAGAAAGGGACAGAGCAAGGGAAGGAAAAGAACAGAAGAAGGCAGAACTTTTGCAGCCACAGGATATCACAAATTAAACAGGGCTGAACTGCGACATGTGTCCTGAATAATACTATGAATTACTAAGACTTAGCATTGATTTTGCCTGAATGGCACTTGAAGGAAGGTCATTGACCTTTTGGAGTGAGTCCAGAGGAGATGATCAGAGGGATGGAGCATGTCTCCTATGAGGAAAGGCTGAGAGAATTGGGATTGTTCAGCCTGGAAAGGACATGGCTTCAGGGTGTCCTAACTACAGTCTTCCAGTACCTGAAGGGTGCTTACAGGAAAAATGGGGCAAGACTACTTACAAGAGCATGTAGGGGGAATGGCTTCAAACTGAAAGAGAGTAGATTTAGATTAGGTATTAGGAAAAAATTCTTTACTGTGAGGGTGGTGAAACACTGGAATAGGTTGCCCAGGGAAGTTTTGGATGCCCCATCCCTGGAGGTGTTTAAGGCCAGGTTGGATGGGGCTCCCAGTCTAGTGAAAGGTGTCTCTGTCCAGAGCAGGGGGGTTGGAAATAAATGATCTTCCAGGTCTCCTTCCAACCCAAACCATTCTATGATTCTGTAACACACAAGATGTATTAGGGCTTCACTATGCTAAGCACAAAACCAATGAAAATGGTTCCTGCTCTGATGCTCTTTTTCTGTTGATCAGAAAAACTGCCCTACATGCGCAGAGCAGTATCTGAAAGTGGCACTTCTGCAGTAAGCTGGCTGCAAACAGGAATATTATTTTTACTGAGAAACACTGTAGTGCCTAAATTTTTTTTTTTTACAGTTTTTAGCGTGGGAATTAAAAAATAATGAGCTAATGGCACATGCTCCTTAAAAACACTGTAAAAAACATTCAGGATCCTTCTATTGGTACCCACTCTGTCTTTTCCATGTTACATTAGGGTTTGGTTTACTTTTAACTTCAGCTCAGAATATCGCTGTGTCTCCTAAAATTCAAGAAGAAACACTAGAATTACTGAATAAGCGAAATGGAATAGGGGACTGTTACCTATTTTCTCCGTTTGAGTTTATTTTAAATCATGATTTCCTTTCCTGTCTGTTTTATGGAAGAGATTAGATTAACCTTGCTTTATTTTACTTACTGTACTTCTTACAACTTTACATCCATCACAGATACCATTCTGGAATGAAATTTTTTCATTAGCAGCTCTCTGCACACTGACAACATGATTTGTGACTTTTTCTGATAATATATCACAAAAAAAAAGACTCATATGATCTTTCTGTCACTTTAGACAGTCACAGATCTGTCATATGGGAGAGATTATACATGATGGAAAGGCTTATTTACTTATGCATTAAAGGTCACATTCTTCCAGCCCCAGCCGAATCATTCGATCATGAGTTTTTCATAAATAAGAACTGCTGTATTTAAATCACTAAGGACAAGTTTCTAGCAGCTAAAATGAACAGCAGCATTCCCACTGGTCTGACTGATCCATGAAAAATCTCTAAAAACATTTAGGATGGGGCCAGGTAACTGCAGTTTGCATCTGGTTTTGTTTACCACTCTTCTATTACAGACAATGACAGATTGTATTTTCCTGCAGGAGATGAGTGAATATACCTAAGAGCACCTGAAAGTATAGTCAGCTGAACTACCTAAAGGTCTTTCCCCAGAAATAATTGTTACTCACCCGTAGGTGTTGTCAATGGACAAGATTTTCCCACAAATTTAGGAATACTTTCTCCAGTTCTAGGGAACACTTCAGTATGCTGAAAGACTCCAATACAGCAGAAGACTTCCTAGAAACAGCTTCTTTGACTGGGGAAAAATTCTGTTACTTAAACAGAAGAGTGAGGTACTGTTTTCAGGATTTATTTATCAGGAGTGGGAAAGAGTCGATAAAAGAAGAAGTCCCAAAACAAAGTTACACAGAAAACTGCTCAACACCTAAAACACATTGAGAGAGACACTTCTGTGCAGCAGGAAGAGTGCTTACTGTCCTTAGGAGGCTGCTGCTCAATTCCTTGCTTTTTTCCTGACTTTCTGCAGGATTTTGGCCAAGTAACTTGCTTTCTCTGTATCTAGCTTGTCATCTACACAATGAGAAAATTGGCTGCCTTGCTGTGCAGGAGTGCTGCAACATGCTCTGATGTTAGAAGTCATTCAAGAAAGGCATCAAAATTGGATGTGCCCTAAGTCCCATTAGAACTTACTCTGTTCTGCACAAGCTGCACTAAGCTCTTCAGTGCTGCTCATGCCTTATGTCTAGACAAATGCCCATAGTTTAAGACAAATCCTCCTGTTTTAAACTTCTTCAGTTCAGGAGGCTTCAAAGACCTACATTTTTCTATCAGAATGAAGCCATTTATTTTGATTTTATATTAACTAGTTCTTAAGTTCAGGTAAAAGTCTTTTTTTCCAGTCAGACTGACCAGTAAGGAGCTGGCCCTGAATACTAATTTCTAAAGCTCCATGCAAACACCTCACTGGAGCTGAGATACTTTTCTGTGGTTAAGAGCAAAATTACTCCATTTTACACCAGAAAATCAGCAGAAACTTGACTACCAGCTTGAGTGCCAAGACAGTAAGAAAGTTGCTTTAAGCCAAAATAATCAAAGCAAGACAAAAAGTTTCTAAAAAAAGGCAACAGGTTGATACAGGGACAATACCTGCAGTCTTGCAGTAGCAGTGCTAGCCTTTGAGAAGAATAAAACCACACACTCTGCCCTCAGAAGGCAAAATTCATGGCACAGATGCAGCCCACCTTTTGTGCATCACCCGAGGAGACAATGTGATCACGCTATTGGAAAAAAACTGTCAGCGTATAACCTGGTTCCAGTGGCACCTCTGCTGTCTATAGGTATGCCAAGACTGATCCCAGTGTGGAGGGCAGTTTCGAGAAAAGAGAAATTGTAGTCCTTGAGAGATTGATATGAGTCATTTGGAAACTGTGCCTCCCTAGTTTTAAAAAGTGTGCCTTGGCAAGGCAGATACAGTAAGGAATAGCCTTTCCAAGATTTGGGGACACAAACAATAAACCTAGAATTATGCCCTGCAACCTAGAAGATACAGTCCATGGGAAACACAATGGCCTTGAAAGACTGTATGACCTTGATACTTCGGGTTTTGCCATCAGGAATTACAGCTATGCCCAAAGTGCTCCATTTTGGGCATCCTCCAAAGGAGGTAATTTTCCTTATCAGAATATATATACCTTGATCTTGATGCTGGCCTTTGTCTCCAGGCTGCCTGCATGAGACACAAATGTTCTCTAGCTCCTTATGCCTGGTCTGCCCACAGGTGCTCCCAGCCCCCTTCCCACTCTCTCTCACTGCTCTGTTCTCACCCTTTCTCCCTTGTGTACCAATGGTCATTGGTGTTGGTGACAGCAATGATTTGGGCTAGTTTGGAAGAGATGAGATGTTATCCCATAATCCCAGAGGCCCTTGAAAAGAGTGTAGTTTACCCTCAGTCGTTATGGGACAAATCTACAGCAGGAGCACCAAGTGCTAAAATGAGAAGGCATTAGGATGCTGCTTTGCTTGCCTGCTTCACTGCTCTGCATACCCTCAGATTTGGATTTTCACAGTGACATGGCTTAAAAGTCAGCTGACCATTTCCCAGTTCCTCCTTTCACCTTAAAAATGGAATTCTCTTTACTTAGATTTCTTTTGCCTGAGCAAAAATTTCATCCTTGGCCACAGATTTTGTGAAGATAAAGAAGTTACAGATTAAGACCCACTAGCTTGTGCCAGCTAAGGAGCAGGAATGGTTGGTAAGAAACAGATTGTTTCTGAACTGCTGGGTTATTTATTACCTTTTGTTGTCCTTCAGTTGGGAGAGCAACCACTGTATTTAAAAAACTGCCCATAACGGTAAGCAATTAGGTTCTGTAAGCCATGTCAGATTGCAAGATTTCCCATTTCTTTATGAGTCTGGAACTGACTTCCAGAGCCTGAAACGTTGCACTTGAAGGATGTGACATTGTCTGTTGTTGCTCATCACCGAGACTCAACTTGCACATACCTCGACTGTGTACAAGAAAGAAAACAAAATGATAATGTAGACATCCCTCTGTTCTCAGGAACATATGAGTCAACCCATGGGCACTCTGCAGAGAGATTAACTTCACTCATCACATAACAGTGTGGCTATCATACTATTAACAGCATCAGCAGACATTCACCAGGAAAAACAGATCTTAATAAAAGACTTGCCATACCACTGAAGTACACACAGCAAAAAACTGGTACAAGGAAGTGGTAATTTTAGTTTTAGTTACAGAAGATAGAACTGAACAAGTTTGACTAATTCTTTCGTAGGTAACTGAGTTTTTCCTACATCATACTTTTCACAGCCCTTTTACTCTTGGCTTTAAGTGTCACAAGGAGCTATACTTCAGAGTGGTACTTTACAAGGTTTCTTTCTTGGAAAGGGAAGGAAAGGAAAAGCAAAGCATATATGCATCTAAAGGTACTGAACTCACACAGCCAATTTCCACCCTGCCCACCCATAGCCAGAAAACACAAAGTATTATGACATTCTTGAGAATATATGTTTATGTAAATTTTACCTTTTTATCCAAGCTCCTAAGGTCCTGGTCATTCCTACTCAGGGACAGGAGCTTTTAAGACCATTACGGACCCTTCTTGTGTCCTTCAGCTCACATGAAGTCCTGTCGATCATTGCATTCCTAGGAAGATGTCTGGGTCCCTTTACACTGGACAAATATGGCTTTGAGTAGTTCAAAATTTAAATACATACTGGCCTCTTGTGGGCTGTGTTGTTACATCCTTTACAGTGGCTTCAGCAGTTTCTCAGTTTTGAAATAACAGGACAATAAAACTTAAAGCATGAGGTTAAAAGGAATAAACCTTCAGTAGGTCAAAAGGATAGTTTTTAAATTTAAAAATAAACATTACCTCCAAAATCCCAGGTTTTCTTGTGATCGATTTTGACACCATTTCAAAACTTTGTTCAAAGGCAGACTATTAAACAATTTACCAGTCTCGTTTTTCATGTTAAAAACAAAACACATGGGTTCAGGTTTGAAACAGTTAAACATTCAAGAAATCCTGCTTTGGTGTTTAAGTCATTCCTCAGTGCTCCTTTCACACCTCCAGGCTTTGGCTCTGCTTATTTTAAAGCTGTACATGCATGTGTACATGCACACTTTCTATCATTTCCAAGTCCAGCCAGTTTATTCAGTAACTCAAGCAGGGACTAGGTGTTTTAGAAAATCAGTTCACAATTTTAGATAACAGAGATAATTTTTTAAATGGTTCTGTTTAATTCCTTAATAAATCTGAGATTCTGACACCCTTCTTCCTATGGAGAAGTACTTCATTCCCAATGAGCAAGGTAGTTCTCCAGGAGGGAATGAATTACATATCTTGGCCTGTGTATTTAGCTCTCTTTCATTTTATTAATGTTAACCACAGCAGTGCTGACATAGTGCAGGTACAGGAGATCATTTTATGTGTACACAGGCCTATCCATTCTGAAGGACACAAACTACACACCATGTCTGCCACTAAGGCTTAAAAAATATAGTGGCAATAAACTGCTTAACTGGTCACATTTGATTTCTGTTTGGAACAGAATGCTGTTATCTATTCCATAGAGACGTTAAATTAATTTGAAAAGGGAGTCTATTGCAGGAGGTACTTGGGTTACACTTTGCAAAACACAGGAACTTAGAAAACCAAAGAACATAAAAATCTAGCCAACTTCCACAGACTGACAAAAATAATTATAGGGGTAAACTCTGGAAAAAGCAATGGCCACCCAGCCCCCCCACAACCCTCCGGGAATATACCACCTTTTCCTGATGATTTTAAGGTGATTTCTGCTAGCTGGGGAAAGAAAGAGGAAGGTGAAAAGTTTCACAAAAATAAAGGAAAAACAGTGCAGAGGTTGAAACATTGTCAGCTTTTCCAGTGAGCAAAAAATACCACATACAGACAGCCAAAATAAACACATGTTGTAGTTCACAGGCTAAAGAAGGAATCCAGCAAGACAAGACGCTCTGTGCTCCCTTGTCTAGAAGATCATGTTCTTATAAACACAGATCAAATCAGAAGTGCATGGAAATGGGATTGGTCATGTTGTAAAGTGGGTAAGATATTATTAATTACTTGTCTAATAAAAGGATCAAGAAACCAGCCTCCACTTACCTCTTATTGTAAATCTATTCTAAATCTAAGCCAAAAGAGCCCGACTTAGATACAGGCAAACCTAGTATCTGGGCTGGAAGTTGTATTTTCCCCAACAAAAATAAAACACTGCCAACCCAATCCAATTCCTCCCACCTATTCAAACTGACTCAAAAACAAGGCACTCCCCTTCTATGTTCACTTCACAGTGCTCGTGAATCCTCCCTCACGCATCTGTTCGTATGCCAGCTATTGTGGCACACTGAGCGGGCATCTGTGTGTGCACACACTGCTGTGGGGCAAAACCAATGCACACAAACGAGACCTTTCCCTTTGGCCACACTGCCACACACAGGCCTCCAAAAGGGGAGGAGTGACTCAGTGATCTCTTTGTTACTCTGACCTTTGTGTTGACTGTTTTGCTTTCTGTATTCCTCAAAACAGCCCAAAGAACTAGAAGACAAAAGTGGATGTAGTGAAAGTAATCACATCTGGTTTTCCTTCTTTTGAGATAGAGAGAGTCAAAACTAATTTACAAGACGAGGTTTCTGTTGTGCTTTATTAGTTTTGACTTAATTCCTGACAGTCTTCCTTGTGCCCACTTCAGAGACAAACAAGATAAATATGCAAAGGAGAAAGAGCAAAAGGATTCTTCCCCTCTGTCCCTGGAGAGAAGTGTCGCCTTTGCCTTTTCAGAGGAAAGTGGACACCTTGCAGCTGCTATTGGGACTAGGGGAGTTAAGGTCAGACATAATAAGAAAACTTTGATGCAGGCAAACCTACTGTTTCTCAAAGGAGAAACTCCTTTAGTGAGGTGCACATACCTGCAGACTTCTGTCCCCAAAATTCTGGGATGAAAAAATAGGCAGAAGAAGCTGAGCCCTCTCAAGACAGTTTAGCAAGACAGGCTCTCTTCAAGGGAAGAGATGCTTTCTGGAAAACACTGGCTATCAATATATTAGAATAAAACTAGTGCAGTACAGTAACTTATTTAATTCCATTTTAAGCCTAAGCAGCAACAGGCAGATAAGTGATAAAGAACTAGTAGGGAGCACTGAAGTTGAGTGGCATGGTCCAGCAGAGAGAAAGGGTCAGGAATTGCAATACCTGAGTCCTTTGCCAGACTGTTTAAGCTTTATCTTCTCAAATACTCTGAGCCATATTGCCAGCTCTGCTGCCAAAATGGCTTTTAATTCTGAGTAAATAATTCAGTCTTTCTCTTCATTCAGCTTTGCTATCAACTGAGTAAACCTGACACTGTTGCCCTGCTGGGGATTATATGGCACACAAACTTGGGCAGGTCTAATCGTGACCCCTTCTGTGACTTTCACACCAGGCCATGAGAATGTAGCATCTGTTGTATTCAGGTGCTGGAGCCTGATCTGTATCAGGGCTCAAAGGAGAGTGGACTGTTCTCTTTCCTTGTATGTAACCAAAGGAATTAACCTCTTTGTGAATATGTGAAATTCACTTTGAGACACTAGAAATTAACACCTGTGTTCCCTAGAGCATGAAGTTCTTTTGCTGCCTGTACCTTATGTGCAAAGCTGCAAATGCTGCTTTCATTCATGTATTTCTTCCATGCTTTTGAAAGAAGCATTTCCTTGCAGGACTCCTGAGCTGCCCTACATTATCCTAAGTTGATAATCACTCTTGCAGACACCTGCAAATCTACATCTACAGACTTGGCAGAAAAAACAAGGTTATCCCCCACATATTTCAGAAAAAGTGCTTTGTGTTTTCTCCATAGCAAATCTATAAAAGCATGCTTCATGTCAAAAATAGAGGGACATGGTTAAGATTAACAAATTTTAGATTTATCACATCCCTTTGTTTAAACTGGCTTACAGGGAAAGAGCACATTAAAAAATAATAGGTCAGGTCCACTTTTGAAACCTGCCCACAACCAACAGTCTAAGGCCACCTATGAGCAAGCTGCATGATTCCTCCACTGAAGAGATAGCAGGGAAGTGACAGGAACTAAGCTCATTTTACAACTGCAAATTCACAGGTTAAGATTTTCCAGAGTAGATTAATTATAGAGGAAAAGTCCAGAATAAATAGGTATTTTAGAAAGTCTTGCAAGAAATGCAGTTTTCTACCCTACATGACTGCTGGGTAGCTGACATTTCAGAATAATTTGACCAAGTCGTCCTTATCTTGATCCTTCAGAGAGCGAAATGCGCTTTATCTGGGGACAGCTCTTATGCTCAAGTGCAATCTTAGTTTTTGTTTTTACATAACTCTGGTATCTGCTGATCTCAGACTACCTACAAAAGGAGAGAATGTGCCATTAGTCTTGTTACCATGACAGAAATATAAACAGGGTAAAACTACTTGTGTCATGACCAGTGACCAAACGACCAGCAAATAAGCAGGGCACTAAGCCAGGGTCTGTCCTGTTCACAGGACACTTTTTCAAAGTGTGAAAAAGTTTATGAAACAGAAAACATCACAGCTGGTTCTAAATAAAATGATCTCATGTTTGTTATATGCTTACCCATCTGGAGAGAGGAATCCAGTCCTCAAGGAAACAACTGTGTTGTAGGTGTTAATGTTGTAGTCTCCAATACCAAGAGGCCAAGGCAGTGAGCTGGAGAGAGTGGATGAAGTGTGCTTGGAATTTTCATTTAACAGGAAAAGAGTGCCCAGTAAGAAGACAAGTCTAGCAAGACACATAGCTTATCTTAGTTCTTATTGTCAGCTCAGTTGCAAACATACTGATTACAGAAGCAGCAGCCCCCACTCATCTCAAGTGTTTGTGCACGGCCAGAGCTCCTTTCTGCTAATCTTAAGCATTTCTTAAGAATACCTCTGCTGTCAGAAGAGATCAGAACAGCTGATAAAAGGTCCTTCAGGCCTCAAGTTCTATTTAAAAAAGAGACAAATATATTATGATAAGGCCAAAGAGCAAATGGGAGGATTAGCTTAAAACCCTTTAAACAAAATAACATTTCAAGAGGCATTTGAATATTTAGATCCTGAACAAGTGGTATGGTCTTGCCTGGTATGAGATGGCAGCAGTGCAGCCCTCATAACCAGACTGTGCAACTAGGCTGACATATGCTTTGTAGCAGTGAATGGATGCAAAACAGACTGATTTTATCAATTACTGCTCTCTCTCTGTAGAGAGAGAGACTTGTAGAAGGGGAGTGGACAGCAGGCTGGATTTCCTTCATCAGGATAAATTGTTCACTTCTACTCAAGTCAATGAAGCACTGCCAACTAACACCTGCTGAGGATCTGTGCAAGGACATCAAGGCCAGTACCTTAATACCTCATCTGCCATAAAGCTATTCTCCTCTAGAAAGTCTCCTTGTGCAGAAGGCAACTTATACAATGAACTTAGCTCCTATATGCAAACTCCTATAAATCATCAACAAATTTTCCTTAGCAGATGCATGGGAAGCTGATGACAGAGCAAGGTATTTTATTCATTGAGCTGGTTTTGACATGGAAGGGCACTGAGCAGCTGAAAACATTTATAGGGAGTTCCACTTACAATGCTATTCAGAACATCAGTGGTGATTTTGTTATTTCTAAGGAGTGCTTAGATGGAGTAGTGTTACCCTTCGAAAAAATCAGTAGCAGTGGGGAGAATATAGCTACAAATATTTACATAAAACTAACAGTCATGTTATGCTCAAAAGCTTAAGTTTATTGCTCTATTTAATGACTACCACCAGTATTTTAAAAAAGAATGCCAGTTCTTCCTGCTAGCTTCTCACTGAAGGAAATATTTTAAATACAGCAATAAAATCAAGTGGTTTAAAGATAACACATTTTTGCCACACAGTCATGCAAACCCTGCAGACAGGATTTTTACAGGTTCATGGATACAGAATAAACACAAAGATGTGTACTGAAATAATGGGAATTTTTCCCCACAGTGAAGAAGTTGTAGGCATAACATTTCAGGCCCTACCCTGCACCTAATGACGTCAATGGCAAAACGTCAGTGGGAGCAGGATCAGCCCTTATTGTTCTGAGAGCTGCTTTACCTTCTCCTGATAAGGAAGTGCAGTAAATTCGCAGAATCTCCTGCACTAATATAAGCAGTGGGTTTTGGTTATTGTTACAAATAAAGAGAAGCAAAAATATTTTTAGTAGGTCATTACAGCTTCTATTCACAAAACACTCATCTCTCATGTCAAGGATCCTGCGTACCTCCATTTTTCTCTGCTCAGTGAAGCACTTAAATGTGTGCTTACCTGTAAGCATTAAACACAAAATACTGTCTTCACAGCCTGATTGAGGTCTAAAATGAAAAGCAGGGGCAGCAGTCTGTATTTCTGAAAAGGAAACACTGCTGCCTGGCCTAGTGGTTAGAATGGGCTAATGATTGTCTAAATTTGAGGGCAAATTTACCAAAATGCACCCAACAAGTTTAGACAGATCTTTTTGATTTTTTTAAAGCTGCCTGTAGAATTTGCACTGATTTCAATTAATTCAAAGCTGTGAAACAAGTTTAAATTCATAGATTACACGTGATTTTATTTTTCGATTTTTAATAAATATGAACTCACAAAATTCCTCACCCAATTTTGAATCTCGGATTTCAGGGGAAATTGTATTTAGACTGTGGTCAGTGTAAAATAGAAACTATTTGCAAAAATCAAATCTGTTTGCCAGATGACTGAGATGCCAAAATATTGACAAAGAAAAGGTAAAGCGTGAAGAATTTATGTTCAGCTTTATTTCTACCATTCGCCTCAGATTCACCCAGCTGTCATGATACTGGGGTACACTGCTGGTAAGAATTCGAGGTAAGCATCTGAGGTAAGAATTTGACTCATGTAATTGAAATATTTTTTCCCCCCTTAGTTCTGATAACACTGGTGGTGGACTGCTTTAGAAAAAATAAACAAGCAAACATGATGTGCAAAACATCATTTCAATGTGAATCTACTTGAATCTTTCAATGCAGAGGCTCAGAAAGTTTACGATATACACAGTATTCGGTAATTTTATATGTAAAAACAATCAGAAAGAGGCAAAAAGTTACTTTCAAGCTTAGTCAACGTACAGCACATTTCAGCATGACAATTCAAAAAGTTTCACACTGTATTTGGATATATTAGCAATGATCTTTTAAAAAAAGCAAACTGAGGATGGTGGATTTTTTTCTGATTTTCTCTTGCTTTTGTAACAAATGAAGCTACTATTCTTATTTACAGTATAAATAAGCCTTTTTTTGGTGAATATTATGTCCTGTCACATATGTTTAAGACAAGGTGTACCTCAGCTCTTAAATGTCAATGCAAACAAGAGCATAAAAGCAATATCAAAGTAAAATAATATATCTTTCCAGCTAAGACAGCCAGGTTACCATGTGTCTCTTATCAGATCTGAAATGTATCTGAATGCAGTCAAAAGTTCTCTTGGCTTTAGCCTTTAGGAATATAATGAACACTTATTCTTCTGCTGCTCTAGAAAGCTGTTTTCCGTACAAGCTCATGACATGATGGACAAATTGATACTGTTCACAAGTCTGGATCATTCCTCCCCTGAAAAGGAAAGAAAAAGAGGGGAAGGAAATAGCAGTCTTATTACATGCAAACACATGAGGAACACAGCTGACACGGAGCTTGTGCTCCACACCACAGGTCTATTCCAAAGCTTCCTGAAATGAGGGAGAAGTACCCCTTGCTTGCACCCAGCTTGCAGTCTGACCTCGAGCTCCATTTTCAAAGTCTCTGCTGAGCAAGGAACAGAAGGTAGTGAGAACAGGAATGGGCTTTGTGTTCATTTTCCTTGGCAGAGGCCCTGATCCCATAAGGCAACACCATTATCATTTACATTCCTATTATGAGCACCTGTACTCCAAGCACCGCTTTAAAAACCATGAAAAGCAATCCCCATCCTAAAGCTATAGAGAGATAGACAGGAGCAGGGGGAATAAAGAGGGGAGGTAGCTAATCCAAGGCTTCATAGCTGGGCTAGGGACCGATTTTAAAGCTATGGAGAGGTAGGTCAGGCCAGATGAGCCCAGACAACTGATGCAAACGTCTCATTCTGCAGTGAGGATTCTTTCCTCTCTGCCATCCCACATCATGCTTTTGTCAAGTTCACCAGGGAGCTCTAGGGATGGCTAGCAGCATTTTAGAACAGACAATGTAACTTCAGAAAAGTTATTCAGATTTGTAACTGAGTTGACTTCTGTGCACACCTTGATAGTAAAAGACTCCCAGTACAGTAATCTGTTTTGGTTCAGCTTGTTTTTTTAGCTTTTACTGTTCTCTTTAAAACTGCAAACCTGAAAGGAAGTGCAAGTAGGAGCAAAACCAGATTGATTTTCCATGTATCATAAGCCTGTGTATTTCTGCAAGTAGTCTATTAACCAATACATGGGCACTACAGGGGGAGACAAATGAACCAAAAGAATCCTGACAAAGCTGTTCATTTTAAGCAGATTTTACTGATATTTAAAATTCTGCTAAGAGTACCCAATCAAATGAGATATGACCTCTTGATAATGCATTATGAAAACAATTAAAACCCATGGCTCACACTCACAAAAAGTGTATGCAGACTGGTGCCAGCACTGGTGCTGTTGCACAGATCCCAGGAGCATGGTGCCAAAGAGAGGCTGAAATAACAAGTGGGGTTGAGCAACATGGTTAACCTGTGGGTGACCAGAGCCAAACAGACTCTGTCAGTCTGAGCAAGAGCATATGTGGTGCATTCCCTTAGAAACCTTCACCACAGGCAATTAATGAAAAGTTGCTTTCTCGGAGCCAAATGGATAACAGACTGCTAATGCTCTCCTAGGGAACTGCCCTCTTCTATGGGGCTCAGCTTAACAATTATGGGTCACACAGTAACCATACCAGTAGGGAGTAGATGAGTGGGCAAGACAACCTCCTCCTTCAGCCTCTTGCACTTATCTTGTTAAGTGGCTCCTTGAAATAACACTTAACATTGAGCAGGGAAAGGCAGGGACCCATGGTCCAACCCCTCATCAGTTAGCAAAGGTGGGAAACACCCACTGTGTTTCTAAAAAACGTATTTCCTAGCTGAACATCTCCTCCCCACCTGCTCTAAATGCAAGCTCACAGTTGATCTGATTCTGAGTCCTCCTGTGCTGCACGCAGCATTGAAATACATCTACGTCAGTCTGTGACACACAAGGAACGTTAGTCATATCTGACAATTACTCCCCAAGCAATTCCATTAACAGTGGGGTTGCACCCTGAAGTTGTAGCAACACAAGCACTAGGGTGGCCATTGAATTTCAGACCACAGGAAATTGTTTTCCTTTTTATCCGATTCCCTGCTATGTGGCGGCTTCCTCCCTTCCCACACATATGCATGCCATGACATGTGCTTGCTGTCCAGGCTTTGGCACAGAATAGACAAATTATTTTTTCTCCCCTTTCTGCCACAGAAACCTTTCAAATCTGAGTTGCTTTCTGGGCAATGACAGCAAATGTCTTTCAGCACTGTGGGAAGAATGCAGGAATGATTACTTCCTCTCCTCAGTCATACGAGGTTATTTTAGGATCAACTGTTGGCCACTCATGCAAAACTCAGTGCATAGGATTTTTCCAAGGGATCTGTGAGAGAATGAAAGAAAAGAAATATTTGTTCTCTTCACATCCGTGGCAACCTGAAAGGTGGTTCTCAGGGTTAATGTCAGCCTCTCTAGTGCTGTGTGAAGCAGAGAGATGCATTCCTTTACACATCTACTCTGGCCTGCAAGCAACGCTCTTTCCCTAATTAGCTGGTGACTCCCTCCCATTCATCCTATTTTCTCTAGCCAGTAACAACCAGGCAATAGGAGTAGGCACAGACAGCGTCCCTTCCTATAGCTGCTTGGACAATGTTTCATCATCTCATGCTACTCTGGAAGTCACCTGGAGCTTTTGCAGGGAATCAGTGAAAATGAGAGTGGATGGCAGCATGACTTCCAAGAGACTACAAACCCCATTTTTCAGTCCTTGAAGAAATCATGCTCTTCTTACCAAGGATGGTGATTTGCTTTCCATCTTTAGTATTTTATCCCATGACATTTAAATGGCTTTTTTCTATCCCATACCACTCCTGAGAGGTACATGGCCACTACAGAGGTTCCTGCAGTCTTCTTTTCCCTCTGTGGTGTTGTTTAAGTGTGATTTCTCTTCTTCAGCCTCCAAAAACGACTTCCAGTTCCCCTCTCCCTGCAAAGCTAGTATTTTTAACTGGCCTTCTATCATGCTCCTTTTTAAGGAGGCGCCTTCAACCTTCATTTGTATGGCTATTTTCCTGTGCAACACTAGTCACAGAGACAAGGTATTTCACATCCAGACAGATATTTCACTGGTCCGTGGATGATCAGCACTCACTATTCATATTCAGGCTTTCTTTTTCTTAAGAAGCCTTTCCTTGTCTGGCCTGAAATCCATTGAAATAGCCAAATCTCTAAGCCCCTGCAGGTCCTGTCTATCAGAGCCTCAGCAGGGCAGCAAGCATTTCATTTTCTGCCTCCCACTGAGCATAATTTCTCCTCTGAAATAAAGTTCAGCGTGGGGTTGAGGTTCTTTTTTTTCCCCTCAGAAAAATCTCTGGTATGTTTTTCGTGACATCTCTTCCCCCGACTACATTTATCATTATCATTAGAGAGAGCACTGAGACATGTTTTGATGGCACTTGAAACCAGTGGGAGAGGAAAAATAACATCTCTGGTGCAAAATTCAAGTCTGTTTACTTCATAATCAAACTCAAGGTGGTGTGTTAAGAAATCCTTAACTGGAAACCACTGAATTTGTGGAGATTTTCTCAGCTCCTTTCATATGTCTGCAAACACTCCAGCTTGTACATACTCTCTCCAAGCAATGTCTCTCCTAACGTGGCTCATAGCTCCAAGCACGTGAGACCAGTTTTATTTATTCCACCTGGGGGGAAAGTCATGATCTGTGGCTCTGAACTTAAGTACAGCAGATCTTTGAGCCTTTGCTTCTGTATGAGCATGGGAATAACTCCTCAGCTGGTGAAAGGTCATCCCTTGCTGCATGGAGATGGGCAGCTAAGCAGATTTTTATGCCAGCTGTGAATCCAGCTCAATTCTAGGGGCTGTTCATTAAGGTTTACTGCTCATAAAATAGGCAAAGATTACAAGTCAGAACAGTTTAGAACATGACAACTTCCTTCAAGGAATGTTCTCACTTGGCTTCCACTTGCCTTTGTTCTTCCTCTCTTTCCATTTTTTTCTCCTTAAGTAAAGGGAAATAATACCATTTTCTTCTTATTTTTCTGGAAAAGAAGCAGGCTTTCTTACCTGTCTAACCGTAACTGGCAGGCTGTTCGCAGTATGTCAACTATGCCCTCATTCTTCAGCTGTTTACAGCAGACACTGGTTGCAATAAAGCAGCCAGTCCTCCCGATGCCTGCACTAAGAAAGGGAAAAGCAAAGAGAGGCAGTGGAGATGTCAGAATGACTTTGGAACCTTCTTGTTAAACAAGTGCCATGAAACTAGCACAAACCCCATTATCCCTTTTTTTTCCCTCCAACTTTTGCCAGATGGGTGCTTCCAGAGAGAAAGCCCTCACTAGGAAAAGATAACAGCTTCAGTGGGATGGCACAATTAAGTGTTAGCAACTCACAGCAAAAGGGTGAACATTGCACACGCAGTGCTAAAAATGGACTATTAGATACCATTTGACCTAATATGTTGTTGAACCTGCCACTGAACCACTGAAAAAAGCAGTTAAACTGTATTTCTTAGATTTGGTTTGATGGCAACCCTTGCTTTGAAGGCAAACTTTGCTTCAATATTCTTAATTCTAAAGCTTCTTTGAAAGTTATTTTCATTCACAGGTACATCAAAAAAACGTAACTCTTGCTCAAATAATTAGAGCTAGCACCAGTATAGTAAGTGTGAGGCCATTTGCTGATCATATCTACACTCTAGTAATTCTCTGAATTAGAGCAGGATACAACAAATTCACTATTAAATAAAATTATTTTCTTTTCCTGAACTCCTTTGTATCTGGTTCAGTCCTTGGTTAATGACAAGAACTGAATTTATTCTCAAAGGCACAGTGCTATAGAAATTGTGAATTCTTGTTATCACCTATTAAAGTACCAGCAAATGCTGGAAGCTCTTCTTATGCATGAAATAATTAAGTGAGCACACTCAGGAATAATTACTTGACACAACTACAAGAAATCCTACTTTCATTTATAAAATCATTTGCAACAAATGTACAAGCAACAGTGGAATTCACGGTTCACTGCTGCTCCCAAAGTCCTTCATCTTCTAGTTGGCCATAACCAAACAGACCACAGCACACAGCTCTTGGTACGGTTTCCTTTTCATAGACCTCAGAGTGTTTTGCCAAGGGAGGGAACAAAACTCATTTTTATTGAAAGCAAACAGCACTGGGACAGCACTTGTGCCACGACAAGCTGCAGGTCTCTCCACGGCTGAGACAACATCATAATCCCTCCAAGACTGCATGAGAGTGGCACATCATCCACACAAAATACTTTATAATCCTATCACCATGTCTCTCAGTATTTTGTTTCAAATTAAAATGCCCTGTTTCTCCCCAGATTATTACTTTGTCATGGGGATGAACCATATAAGAGGACAAAACTAATATGCATAGCAAGAGTGACATGGTGACCAGCAGCTTTACCTGCAGCAAATACCGTAATGCTTCAAGGAGCTCTTAGAGAGTCACAGATTTCCAAGGACAAAGGGGACCTTCTTAAAAACCATTTCTTATTTTTATCTGAACTCTCCCCAATTTGTCAACATCTGTTTAAAAACATAGGCAGAAAAACTGGACATGTGGTATCATACAAATTTTTTACTAGTGTTTACTCCATATTAGCTTATAGATGGACCTTTGATGGCACCAGGTTAACCGACCAATCATGCCAACAGGCTCTTTAAAAACATTCTCATTGTATAATACCCATTTACCATGGCTTCTGGAGAGCAATCATTTGCTGTTTCCTAGAAAATGCTATGCAAAATTAAGTAAAATTACTTACAAAAATCAATTTGGCAAAATGTATTTTACTGAAATTATGGACGATTACTCTGGCAAGATAACTGCATCTCTTATCAGTCTTTCTGCTGTTTATCTAGAATACCTGCTCTGACAACTGACTTGTAGTTTCCAAGTAATCACATTTAACCTTTCTAAACACTGGCAAAACAGGACTTGCTTTTAGACCTCTAAAACTTCTCCAATTTTCCAGAACTATAATTCAGCTGTAACAAACTGTAATGGTTTAGAGTCTGGGAACCGACTTTTTTAAACACCTTTGGATGAAAATCATCCAGCATATCTGATTTAATAATGGTCAGTAGCTGTTGTTGCTTAGCACGCTCTCAAGTCAGCAGTGCAAAAGAACATACTTCATCATGTCTACACGTGCTAAGTACATCATCCTACTTCTTTCTGAAGACAGAAGTATCTATCTTCATCTATTTTTATTCCGCTCTGAATGATAATTATAACTATCAGGCTTCAACCACTGTAAGAATTTTGCTCCTTCCATTTAAGAAGTTTTCATCTTTGCCAGGGCTTTTCACTCATACTTCAATTTTACTATGAATTGCATACGTTTCCTGACTGTTGGTTAGCACTTGCTGCAATCAGCTTTGCCACTGTTTATGTGTTATACTTAAATTATTGTTTTTGGCCTAATAATGACCTTAAAAAAAAAAAAAAAAGGCAAAGAAGGAACCTACAAAACAGGGAGGTTTGAGGCTTAAAGCTGGATATTCTTCTTTTTCAGCTTACATGTGTCCTCCTACTTAATTTCACCAAAGTATGTTAATCTTTGCTAACCTGGCCCTTCAAAGATCACTTAAAGCATGTATTACTGGTAAGGCAAATGAAATGAAACTGTTCTTATAATTAATTAAGCCTCCACCAACTTCTGGGTACAACTTTATTTGTATGTGAATGCAACACTTGGTAATAGAAAATTACTGTCATTAAATTTTTGAAGTTCCAAGCATATTTCAGAAGAAGTTGGGCAAGATGTCCTACACCTGATGACCTACATGACAGTATTTGCACTAGGTGAAGAAGCCCTTACAATTCAGATACAACATTTATTTACCTGCAGTGAACAATCACTGGGGCATTCTTCTCCTCTGCACTCTGCATGGCCTCTTCCACTTCCAGTACTAGCTGTAACAGAGGAGGAGCTTGATCTGGTGTCTTCTGGTCTGGCCAAGATGTGTACCAGTAATGTTTCAGGTTTCTGACTTCTTCTCCTTTCTGCAATCCAGTCAAGACAAACACCACAAAGTTTTAAAAGAACTTCTTGTAAATTGATACTGAAACCTGGCCTTCCCTTTAAGAATGAGATGATTCAATCAACCTGCTGGAAAGACAACACAGGTGGGCACACACAGATTCCTGCAGAGCACTGATGTTATCTTTTTGACACAGGTGGTGGAGGAGCCAACAAGGAGAGGTGTGCTGCTGGACCTTGTATTAACAGAGGGACTGGTTGGGCATGGGAAGGTTGGGGGCAGCCTTGACTGCAGCGACCAACAGATGGTAGAGTTCAGGATCCTGCTCAGAAGAAGCAAGGGTAGTAAGTAGGATTACAAAACTGAACTTTAGGAGAGCTAACTTTGGTTTCTTCAAGAACTCAACTGGAGGAATCCCCTGGGTTAAGGCCCTAGAAGACAGGGGTTCCAAGAGAGCTGGTTAATTTTCAAGCATCACTTCCTCCAAGCTCAAGATCAGTGCAAGTCTCGGGGTAAGAAATCAAGCACGGGGGGCAAGAGCCATGCATGGATGAACAAGAAGCTTCTAGAAAAACTCAAACATAAGAAGGAAGTTTACAGAACGTGGAAAAAGGGACAAGCCAATTGGGAGGAATATAGGAATGTTGTCAGAGTATGCAGAGATGTGACAAGGCAGGTTAAGGCCCATTTGGAATTACATCTTGCAAGGGATGTCAAGGACAATAAGAATGCTTTCTTCAATTACATCAGTAGCAAAAGGAAGACTAGGAAAATATAGGCCAGTTGCTGAATGAGGTGGGTGTTCTGGTGATGGAGCATACAGAGAAGGCAGAGTTACTGAATGCCTTCCTAGTTTCAGTCTTCACTGCCAAGGTTAGTCTAGAGAAAAAGACAACTTTCCTTTGGTTGAAGAGGATCGGGTTAGACATCATTTAGGTAAACCTGACACCCAGAAATCCATGGACCCCGACGAAATCCACCCATGAGTGCTGAGGAAATTGGCAGATGTTGCTGCTAAGCCACTCTCCATTACCTTTGAAACGTTATGGAGAACTGGAGAGGTGCCTGAGGACTGGAGGAAAGCCAGTGTCAACCCAGCCTTCAAAAAGGGCAAGAAGGATGCAGGGAGCTGCAGGACAGCTGGCCTCAGCCTGTAGCTAGTAGAGCTCTCCTGGGGTTAGTACTGGATATAGCACTGTTCAATTTACTCATCAATGACCTGGATGAAGGGTTCCCTCAGCATGTTTGCTGATGATATAGATTTGGGAGGAGTGGCTGTGCTGCCATTCTGCAAGACCTTGACAGTCTGGAGAGCTGGGTAGAGAGGAACTTGATAAAACTCAACACAGGCAAGTGCAGGGTCCTGCACCTGGGGAGGAATAACCCCAGGCACCAGTATAGGCTGCAGACTGACCTGCTGGAAAGCAGCTCTGTGCAGAAGGACCTGAGGGTCCTGGGGGACAACAAGCTGTCCATGAGCCAGCAGGGTGCCCTGGTGGCCAAGAAGGCCAATGATATCTTGGGGTTCATTAGGAAGAGCATTGGCAGCAGGTCAAGGGGATTGATCCTGACCATCTACTTAGCTGTAGTGAAGCCTCACCTGCAGTACTGTGTTGAAGAGAGACAAGGCACTACTGGAGAGGGTCCAGTGGAGGGCCACAGAGATGATTAGGGCACTGGAGTACCCCACTTATAAGGAAAGGCCAGGGAGGGAGCTGGGGCTGTTTAGCTTGGAGAAGAAATGACTGAGAGAGGACCTTATCAATATATATTAGTATCTGATGGGAGAACACCAAAAGGATGGGGCAAAGCTCTTTTCAGTAGTGCCAAGTGACAGGACAAGGGCAATGGGCACAAACTGAAACACAGGAAGTTTCACCTGAATATAAAGAAAAAATTTTGAGGAGGACAGAGAACTTGAACAGGTTGTCCAGAGAGGTTGTGGACTCTCCTTGGGAGATATTCAAGACTCACCTGGACAGAACCCCGTGCAAACTGCTTTAGGTGAACCTGCTTTAGAGGGGGACTTGTACCACATGATCTCTAGTGGTCCCTTCCCACCCCAACCATTATGTGAATTCTAAATGAAGAGATCCATATTGCAAGCCACATGACATAGAAATCTGGACTTCAAATATCATGTCTGCACTTCAGTAAATTGACTTAAAAAAAAAATCATCATTCTGCCCCCCACCCAAGTATCCTGCTCTTTTAATGCCAAGAGCTGTGTGAAAAAAACACTCCAGGCAGTCTGTTCCCTCTTGACAGATTCATTCAGCAAAGCCAGAGCTGTGCTTGTGACATAATTGCTTTCATAATGTATTTGACAGACAGAGAGCCAGGAGCCATATCTCTGTCTCTGATAGCTAGATAAATAGATGAGGGAGAGAGATGGGAGCTTATTTTTCTATCTCTTCTGACAGAGAGACTTACATCAGTTTCCTGTCAACTCTACTCTTCTCTTAGACATGGTGAGAAATTCAGAGACCCTGTGGAAGATTGGAATTTACTCTAACTGCAGTCCATGGCTTTTTGAGACACAAATTCTGATTCTCTGTCTCAGCATGGCTATGAATGTAGCAAATATGCCACTTCCTTTTCAGAGTGCCAAGTAGCACTGTGAGCTTCTGATTTTGTCTGTTCAAAGTGATATCCTTCTGTCTGATTACTAAAGGTGCAAAATAGGAACATGGTGCTCAGGGAACTGGCCTTACAGCCATGACATAAGCCAGCTGGCACAGGGCTAAGTAAATGTTTTCAAAAGGTCTACAAACAGAAATGTTAGCTTCCACAACCCTTCCTTCAAAACACGGCTGGCAGAATTGAAGAGGGGAGAGAAAAAAAGAGACAAATTTTGCTCTTTCTACAGAACAAGGCACAAAAACATCAAAATAGTTTCTGTCATCTATACTCCAAAGTCCCTCAGTGACTGAATGTTAAGAGTGCTCTCTGGTTGTGACATTTTCCATCCTTCTCTTTGCTTGACAGAGCTTTTGCACAGCTTCACAGTGAACTAGACTGGGGAAGTGATCAGGTTAAATCTTTTTACTCTCTTGAGATGGATTAATTTTCAGATGGATTTGGCTTACCACACAGTCGTACAAATGCTTTTGAGGGGACATGGGAGCTGGTACAAGGTTAGGAACAAGTGAGCTGCACAACAGGAGGCTTGGCTTCATTGAGATGCTGTTGCATCTTACACTGAGTTTAAAGTGCTTATTGAAGAACAGCCATAGGAACCTTAAGGCTATGTCTAGCTCACTTTTGGAAAAGAGAATCTTACTATTGTAACACAGAGCCAGGACTACAGTTATTTAACCTAATGAGAAAATATTTTGTTTAAGAAAGCATAACCAGTTGTCACAAATAGTACTTGAGCTCACTTGAGCAACAATAACTGCTCTGAAACAGGAACACACAGAGTTGCTTTTGAATGTTTGACTATGTGTGAGCCACAGGAGTTATGAACACCTGATTCTTGGCTCAGTTGTGAAAAACTATAATAAAAATGTTGTCAATAATACTGAGAAAAAAGCAAAGGATAAAAGTCATCTGATGAAAAACATGAATCACTGCATAAAATCACTTAGTTGACAGCAACAGAAAACAGCCTCAGTTCTAGTGATGAACTCTGGATGTCTTTAGTTTTGCCTATGGTGTTAAAAGTTTTACGCTTCTGAATAGAGAATCCTGACTTGTGTGATTCTGTACTGTTCTGCTTTTACTTTAACAAAATATACTCAAAATGTTCCTTGAGACAGAGAAGACTTGGGAACACTTAGGAGGAAGCCAGATTTAATTAATGCTTTGAAGTCTACCATCACGTATGCTATAGCTGAGGTCATGAATCAGTGGCTAGACACTGGCAGGTTTCTCTGAGAAAGGCAAACAAGCCTTGCCTGTTGTCTGAGCTTTTTATACATTCCTGAAGCTTGTCAAATCCTGACCACTATACTGAGAGAATTATGACAGCCCACTGTATAAAACATGCAGTAACCATATATTGCTCTTGGTGGTATCATATATTTCTGACCACTCCTGTTTAAGGGAAAACAGAAGTCTATTCATGGCTTCTCCAGTTTTCACTACCAACTCACTTAATGTACACATGGTTTGGGAGCTGCTACTCCACTGTTACTATTAAATGACAAATGTACAGATCTAGGCAATGGTAACTTAACAAATGCAATCTCTATGTCAGCTTTAGAACCCAACAGTTCACATCTTGACGTTTGGGGAGAAAGAGACATTGCTGCACTACTACTGAAAACAAAAACATTGTTTAACTTGGATGAAGCTGCAAGGCTGCAACATGTCACTTCCCACTTGTCAAGGAGTGTGATTTTCTCCTTGCTGCCTTAGCCAAAAGCATGAGTGACAGACTTTCCACACTTGGAATCCAGACATGGGATATCATATGCTGGCTTTCTGCCTATTAGCATATGGCTGAAGAGACTTGGAACCGGTGGGATAAAAGGAGAGTTTTTTCATCTTGGAAAGAAATTGTGGTGTTATACAGAGGGCAGGGGTAGATCTGGTAGACAAAAGATGTATGAAGTTTATGTAAATAGATGGTTTGTATTAAAACATGTAGCTTGATATCCTAGAATCTAGCAATGAAAACAGTTGTAAAATAGGACTCTACTACTTTAGACAAAGTAGAATCTAAGTACTTAAAAAATTAAACCTGTGTTTAAGCTTTCTATCCACAAGATGATAGAATGGTTACTGGTATACAAATCTACATATACAGTTGGTTGGATAGACACTAATATTTAGAAATGTAAGCATGGGGAATGCTGTGGAGAAAATATTTTTAAAGGTCACCAACAGTTTTAGTGTCTGGGAGTGGAATGATCCCTTAAAGTATCCTGAAAGTCAAGTCAGCCAAATAACTCAAAGAATAAACTAGCATAGTATCTATTAAAAGAGGTTTAGTCTTGGGAAACCAAAGTGGTGCTATCAAACCACTGGCAAGTGCCAAGCAGATCAGTAGTCCCAGTGCTGAGAGAAACTGAAAATAGGTAAGTAAAATTAAAACATCTTTTGTGCAGTTCTCAATTCCTTGACTTCTTGTTAGTAGCACAAGTCATCTTAAGTATAAACAGCTCAGTCTGACAGAATCCTAATCATGACCATAAAAAGACAAAAATATTTCTTAGGGGTCTACCCATACCACAAAATACATCAGATGCCATGCAGGTTAAAAATTCCCCATTAGTAATCAGTAGCCCTTTGCCCAAGTTCACGGCCCAATGAACAAACAAACCTTTGAATTCTACAGAACATCATCACAGAGTTTAGTGTGTTACTCCACAAGTGCTGTCTGTAGTTCAACTTGCAAAGGCTAGTAGGTAGCAATCTGTGAACTAATATGTCATTCTAAATGATCAGTGAACTCAGAGGACACAGACACAGAATGAGTTTCCTACCGAGTGAACCCCAACCTGCTACAACTGGCCTGGTAGCTTTCAGACTGTACACATGCAGCCTACATCTCTGACTGCTTACCTACTGTAGTCTTCATATTGAGGAACTGAGCAAAGCTATGACGACTTCAGTAATGAAAAATGATATTTGTACAGCAGTACACTGTGCAGAACATTTCTACATAACTCTCCATGAACATCTAAATTTATAGGTTTAGACATCTAAAGTACTGTAAGTACATTGGAATGATTTACCTTTAGGGTGATGAGCCTTAAACGGTAATCGTCTGCTTGTATAACTCTGTTAACTGTGATTTCTATTCCTTCATAGGTGACCTGGTCCTCTGGCCAATATTCTGTGCATTTCTGTGTGCAATATAAAATAAATCTAGTTAAGCATAGATCAAGGGAGGTTCATTTTTGCTCCTCTGAAAGTGGATACAGCACTTGCATAAATGAATATGAATAAACTTTGTTTCTATAATAAGTACAAGTTTTCACTTTCTAAACAGGGACCACATTTCAGCTGATTTTTGCTGCATTCGTAATAGTCTGATTGCTTGATTAAAAATGCACAAATCAAGTAATTACTAACCAATGCTTTTAAATACACACATCCTTATTTATCTTTGTGCAACTGATATGCATTTTGAAGGTTCATTAGAGAGACCAGTGGCAATGTGCTTGTGTTTTTAGATTAATCCCTTTCTTAAGATAATAATGATTTGTATAATATACACTAGTTACTGATACATCTGTGCTGCATATGTACTGAAGTGAAAACACAAAATACAGCTTTTCATTTTTTTATAAAAGCTCCACGCTCTCTGAATTTAAAATGATCATTTGCATAAGTTTTTGTATAAAATAACATGACTGGGAATGTTTTGGGAAATAGATTATGTATCACAATTCACTTAAAACTGTCTGTGAGAACCTTTCAAAGCTAAGGAACTAAAAGGAAGCAATAGCAGTGAGAGATATTAGACCACTACATTTGATTTTGCCAAAAACCAGTCAGAATGCAGCCAGCACAACCTGAGAATTAGAGACTCTGAAACTATACTCCAATTGCAAATCTACTTTGTGGTACCAACACACTAAAGATAAGCAGGTGAAAATTTGTAAGCACTCCTAGCCCATATGGAAGACTAAAAAAGGCTGTGGGTTTTTTGTATGCAGTTTCTTTGAATTAATCAATCTGCAAAGGCAGAGAAAGGCATTTCACATTAGTTCATGGACAAGGAATGAGGTGAACAAGGCAGAGTCTGAGAAAAAGGCTCCCTTGTGTTAATGCAAGAGGCAACCTTGTTATCACAGGAGAGTAGGTATCTGTTATTCAACAAACCTCAGTAAAGATGATGCTTGTAAGATTCCTCTTTTACACAGCTGTGCACAATCTTGAAGGAAGCAAGTTGAATCATTTTGCTCTCCCCCACCAAAAAATAATTCTGCTTCAGGAGAAAGACTAGCAACAGAAAAGTACCTTGCAAAGTTATTGAGTCAAAAATTTTGTGTGGGAGAATCAGTGTTGTTCCATCTGCACAGTGCATCAGTTAATAACCCACTGGGAGTGTGGCCCACTGTGTCTCTGCAAAGTTATTTACGCAGATTGTTTTTTCTCATAAACTGCAGAATCCACTGCAAAAATTGTCAAGTGTTCTAGCAGCTATCAATAGCACAGACATTGCTCTGCTTAAAGGAGTGGAGTAAGATTGCCCACTCATTTCTGTGGGTTGTCTGTCAGTTCAGATTAGAAGTGACAGAGGGCTGAGGTACAGAGCTTTTAACACTCACATTAATGAAGTCATTGCACCAAGGAGGAACACAAAGCCCCTCTTACTAGCATCATTGCTGAACAAGGGCTTTGGGTTTGAATCTAGGTACTTCTGAATCCTGTTATTCATATTCTAATATAGGAGTTATGCAAAAGGAAATGAATATAGAAGACATTTACATGAAAGGACCCTGTATTTATGGCTGAGATTCCTGACACCATTTAATTTTTGACACAAAAGGTATCAGAAAAGACTCAGCAGCTCTGTTGTGATATATAGGCTGTAGCAAGCTCCAGTTATATAGTGCATCAGCACTGCAGTGCACTGCTTCCCAAGACTGCTATGAGGGGTAAAATATTTGGCCAATGCAGTTAAGAGGCAAATCAAACATAAAGGTTATTTTGCATTCGTATTATACAATCTGGCTACGAAAACTACAGTGGAACAACTTATGACCAGATATGTCATTCAGGACCACTATTTCCTATGCATCTTCTTCTTTAAACCTCAAAAGATTCTGATACACTATGTGATGATATTTGAACATCTTACAAGCCAGAAACCAGCAATTTTGATCAATAAGCAAGTTTTTACTCCAGTGCTGCTGCTCAGACACAGGCAGATGTGAGTTTAAAATGTTAGTGAAAACAAAACATTCAGATCAGTAACATACTCTGTTTTGCACCAGCAATGCCCTGACAGTACGTGTCCAATCAACAAGCTGTAATAACTGACCATTTTTAACTTGCAATGCATGATAATTCTGTGTCACTCTCATTCATGTCCTTTTTTTCAATGAAGTTCAAGGTTAAATATTATTTACTCTATAACTGTGAAAAGCTAAAGGCTTGTGCATATGCACGATTATGGGCACTAAGCTTCCAGCTAGCAGATAAGCCATTATAACTCTGTGTGTATGTTGGATGACACTCATATTCTTGGGCTTCCAGGTGTCTAAAGCCTCTTCTCCAAAGGAAACAGTCTCATCAAAGACAAGCTTGACATACACTGCTGCTGCAGCTTAAGAAACAACATTTGGATAACTCCACTCCACCTTGCTGCTAGTGGTGAGGGAGGATGTAGAGCACAACACATGCCCAGACCACTTTCTCACATCTTACACTGCCAATAAAGGCAAACCTAAGCTCAGCTACATCTCTGTAAGCTGAAGCCCAGGCACAAAGTTCTTGCAACTCTGCTAGAGGGCAAATATTTCAGCAGGTAAGGAAGGAACACCTGGAGGGCAGCAGTATTTTAAACTGTGAAAAAAAAAATCCATTTTAGGTGAAAATTTAATTTCTGGATGTAGGTGGCAAATAGACAATTTTAGCATCTTAATTTCAGTATTTCAAAAGCATTTCCTAAAGGCATTCAGGAAAAGGTCCTGCAAATCCAAGTCAGTTCTAGTTACTGATTATCATAACTAGCATTTTTTAAGAACTGAGGTACAGCGTCAATAAAATGCAAGATAAAGCAGCAACAACTCTACTGATTCAAGATATTTAACCAGCAACAACTCTACTGATTCAAGATATTTAACTACCTTAGTAGTTATGGGTTACTATTGATTTTGATTCCTTCAGAGAGAACTTCAAAGACTGCCTGCAAATAGAGCTGGGTTAGGAAAGGTTTCAGGTCAGCTGGGAGAGGAAAATGGCAAAACCAGCAGTAGGCTGTCAGACAGCAAAACAGGACTTACAGTAAACTGAACTGAAAGAGAAGCCCACATCTGCTCTGAGCCTGAAGAATTTAATGCTGGCTCTGACTGCACAGGCCATTGAACTAACTTGTGTTTGCTGGCTTAGTGTCTATGCCAAAAATATCTACTAGAGTACAGACAAAAATCAGACTATATGCAACACCATTACCTCATTCATCTCTTCTATATTGGTAATCATGACAATGATGGGAGAACGCTCCTGCCACACCATTCTCCAGAAGTCAGTGACAGTATTAACTATCGGTCCCTGAGTAGCAATATATACCTTTTCCTCTCCTCCATAGCCCTGTCAACAAAACAACAAGAGATCAGTTTTAACAGGGATGTCCACCACAACCTTGAAGGTTCGGTCTTTAAAACAAAGAGCTATACTGGTTCAAATGGTGACTTCATGGCATCAGTTCTCCTCTCCATCTCTCTCCTGAACACGTGTACATGGAGTGAAGGCACAGTATGGACTCATGTAATTCCAGAAAAGTGTCCAACAGCCTTGAGGTGACTCTGGCTAGGTCAAAGCCTTATTCAGGCTGATTATCCAGTGCCTTGGTTAGGCCAGCTGACAAGGAATTTGCATCAAGAACTGCAGAAGTATGTTTCTGTCTGGTCTGAATCTGTACAGGTGCATTTTGAGATTTGGTTTTCAGCTAATGTAAGCAGGAGAGAAGAGCAATCAGATCAGCTAGGATGCCTTTAAAAGCCAATGAATGTTGCAATTCTGTTTGCATTAACAGCAGCTGATAGAGGCTAGGCACACACACTGGACTACTGAGCTCTTACCCTGATGTAGTTAGCATTGATGTACGAGCTGAGGGGATCGTCCTGATCAGCTGAGGTAAGGCACACTCTGCTGTGAGGATCTGAAAGGTGTAAAGAGGTAAGTAATAATTTATCAGTTCCTCAGAGGAAAGAGACACACAAGACTATTTGCTACAGTGAGACATTTACATGCAATCTTGGCTGTCACAACAGATGTTAGTGGCCTTGGAAAACTCCCATGTTAAGAAGTTACCATAAAAAAAAGGACAGTATGGTTGGGGTAATTTGCCACCCACTCTCTGGAGCCTGCTTAATTGGTCCTGTTGCAGAGTCAGTGTCTTGGTGTGACTCTGGAAAAGTGGTCTTCTGCTCCAGGAAATTATATCTCAATGTGTTAGATCAACAGACTCATTCTACCTTGAAAGACCTTAGAATATTGTTTGTGAAATGACAGCAGCTTTTCTCCCCAACCACAAACACGTGTTTCTTGCGTCTGAGCAAGACAGACGACAATAACTCTTTCCCTGTTTCACCTTGCAATGAACCATACTCCAAGATGTGCTATTAACAAATATAATGGTTAAAGAGACATTAAAGAATATTAACAGCCTCTTGTACTTTAAGTCTCTTCAGTACTTGAGCCTCCATCATTGAGGCTGTTTATGAAACATTATTCCTGTTCTAAGAAAATGACAAAAGAAAACATTATTTCACTTGAGAAATTCAGTCCAATTCCCATTGAAGTCAATGGCTGTTCCAATGATTTCAGTGTGAACTGACACAGGCCCACGTTCATCCACTTTCACCAGTGCTACACAGTCTGTTACCATTGACAAGAAACAATCTACTTCTGACAAACGCCTCAGCAAAGAGCAACAGTGTGTATCATCAGGATAATATTAAAACTAAATAACAGATAACTTTTTCATTAAAAAATTCAGCCTGCTTAGAAACAAGGGGGAAAAAAAAGTATGCAAAAATTGTGCTTTACCCAATATCATGTTAAGGACTAAGCACACAGTAATTTCTACAGTTCTACAAACACAGACCTAGCATGAAATACTGTCCTCAGAGAGACCAGATTCATGTTTACTGGGATCCTTGGCTTTGAAGCATAAAGAGGATGCTTAGCTCTTCTTGCTACCCTCTTTACTGCCAGCACCAAGCCCTTCAAAATGGAGACAGTGGGATAAGAGTGCACACTCAGCCCTCTTCCTCCCTCAACAATATCAAGCCCTCCTTTGGCCCCAGCCAGAGACAAGGCTGTACAGAGGTTACTAGTTTTTTAATTCATTCAGAACAAATACCGAGATCATAATAACCCTGGAAAAAGCCTTTTAACCCCTAGAGACATGGTAGGGTAGAAACTAGTTAGCTGAGATGGAGAGGTCAAAGTGACAGCAATGGGTGCTAACAGATATCCATATGGCTGGGATGAAGCTTGCAGCAAGTAACTAACTCACTGGGTGAAACTCTTAATAAAATATGGTAGTGGGCTATTCTCAGTCATCTGATTACAACTCTGGAACAGGGTTTTCAAAATGGAGCAATTCTGATGTTTCAGTTTAAACATCCAATATGATGTATCTAAAATGGATCCTGCTCTCAAAGTACACATTAGTTACCAAATTGAGAATACATAGATCACTTAGAAATCTGGCAACTTGGACATCTGAAATCATTAGCCACCTTTGCAATCTTCCCTTTTCAGCAAAAACAGTGAATTAATATTTGAAAAATTCACCTCAGTCATTAGTACAGCAATAGTGAAAGGTGGTTGAATGTTTCTACACTTGTGGTCTAAGGCAGAGTACAAAGCCATCAGAAGGGCTGAATGCACTGGGCAGCAGCTGCTGGAGTTTTAAGAAAGATTAAGAAAATCTCTTTTGAAACCATTTCCAATCCAGGTTCATTGACTAAAATGTCAGGTATTTGTAACTTCACTTATCTTTGCTAACCTGACAATGAACCTTTTGGACTTTGTAAATAGAGCTACTGTGGCTAGTGGTGACATCTTTCAGCAATGACTCAGAGCAAAAAAAGAGGCATGACATCCAATTGCATCACTTTTCAAAGTAACTTTAAGTATGACAGAGGGGAAAATGATGATACTTATAAAAGTTTGTACTGAAATGTTTCTCAGAACTCCTATTCCTAGATACAAATAAAATTAGTGTAATAGAAAAGAAGAATATTTTTATTTCCTGTGTCATCTTAATGCCATCAGGCCAGTTCCCAATATTTTCAGTCTGAATTTGAGGCATGATTCTGAGAAAAACATCAGCGAGGAAAATAACATTGCCAGAATTTAATCCTTCTAAAGGAGTTCAGTCAAAGAAACCACTAAAAACCATCTGAATAAACACTGAGGTCTTGGATAAAATTTTTAAGCAGCACCAAATGATGCAGTTCTAATAACTTAAAAACCTAAGGTTCACTGAAAATCAGCAGCACTTAGGTTCTTCATGCTCTGTACCTCTTTGGGAATTTGATTTACACTTTGAAGCCATGTTGCTGCTTCATTAACATGGACAATACATTGTGGTGGCAGTACACTTCATGCATTCTGGAAATTAAAATGCAAAGCTCTGCAGCATGTGGAATAAACCACCCTACCTCAGTAACTTAAAAAGCACAAACTTACTTGGGAGAATTGTTTTGTAGCGATTCTTACGCACTAAGCCTGGAATATCATATTCCTTTGGGTCAACAAAGTTCATTGGAATTTCCTGTTTAAAAACAACAACAACAAAATCACAAAACCATAAAAGACAGTAGGTAGTATTATTAGATTCACAGGAGGAATAAAAATCCCAGTCCCATTATGTCCTGTGAGGGAGGCAAAATGATGAAGTCAGCTGAGACATATGGTACAGTACTTCTAGCAATTTACCACCAAAATATGATTGATGTTTCCTTTTACTGTCACTGGCTTTCTTTTCTGAAATCCTTATTATGAAAATGCTCATAGTGACTAATTCATTGAGTAATAAGCGCAACAGCGTTATGTTCACTCCTGATATTATTAGAACTGAATTGTAAGTGTAGGCACAGAACTAAGCAAAAGGTGGTATGCAAGACCCTGCTCCAAAAGCGATGGATCTCAGACACCATCCTTTCTGACTCACATTGCATCCTCTCTGAGGGTGGAAGATAATTTGCTAGGGGTGTCAAGCTCCATGGAAAAGGACAGCAAAGGGGTATTCAGGGATTACCAGCTCTCAACACTGCTGATGCAAAGAACACACAAAGATGGATAGGCTTTGTATTCTCCACTACTCGTCTCCTGCAACAAGTGGCCAACACCAACCAGGAACAAAGAGGAGCTTTCCACCAACAGTAGTCAGTAGGCATGTGATGGGAACGAATGTGTTAACCAGGCTCAGCAGAGATATGGCTCATGGGAACCTGGAAGCAGTACTGGCCCTCCCAGCTGCTTCACACTGATTTGAGACGTCACTACTGGGCATACTGGTGACAGGAGTCGGGGTTGAATAAGACAGGCCTCACTCTGGGAAAAAATTAAGATGAGCAGAGCTATGGACTCTAGAGACATAGAATCCTTAAGATTGGAAGTGACCTCTAAAATCACTGAGTCCAACCATTCATCTAGCACCTCCATATTCACTGCTAAGCCATGTCCTTAAGTGCCACATCCACATGGTTTTGAACACTTTCAAGGATGATGATTACACCGCCTCCTTGGGCAGCTTGTTCCAGTGCCTGAGCACCCTTTCAGTGAGCAGTTTTTCTCCCAATATCGAATCTAAACCTTCTCAGGGGCAACTTGAAGCCAATTCTGGAACTTTAGAAGACTGTCTGCATTCTGTCTCTTACACAGCACTGAGCATGCTGTTGGGTTTAACTAAAGGCAATTCATGATAAAAACATCTTGTTGAAGTACTTTCCTATCATTTTGGAGAACTGCATGGGAACAAAACCTTCATATTTTTCTCAATTGTTACTTGATATTTAGTCACCCCAAACTCTTTCTGAGCTAAGCTCAAGGGTCTCTTTTTGGGTCTTAAGTCATTCACAGCTCAAGCCAACTCTTGGTGAAATCAGTAGGACTTCTGCCTGAGTAAAAACTCTAAACCTTGTAACAATTTCAGGATTTAGCCTTTCAAATGTTCCCTCTGACTTTTCTTCCAAAAGGAAGCACAGTTGCTTGCTTCATCATGGGTCTGTACTGAAAATACACAGTGCAGAGCTGGCTGGTGATAACTGTTTCACAAAAAAATAACTAGTTTACAATTTTTAATTACAGATACGGCATTTTGATTACACAGCATTTTTATCTGTGCTTTTTCAGTTTTCATTAAAGAAAGAAAACAGCTTTGGATAGTTTGGCTGCTGAATGATTCTATGAAAACCAGGAAAAAAAATAATTCCAAATTTCTTTGAGAAACGAAGCATTCTTTTTCCTGTTTCTAACATAATTTTCCTTGCTTGAAAGCTACAGTGTACCTCAGAGACTGATGAAACTGTACATGGACTGGTTCAGACACTAAGCGAACATTTCCCATTTCCTCTGTAAAACGGGAATAGATGCTTTTCTTTAAAAGAATCAGGGCTTGCCTGCACCAAACCTGCTTTTCTTCAATTTGTATAGCACTAAGTGAATTAAGGACCACAGACAGCTGGTGTTCTGTTTTAAAACAGAAGCCCAGAGTATCTCCGTCTTATTGTAAAGTGAAAAAACCCCTGAGAGGGGACAGCAAATGATACTCAGAGTATTACTCCTTCCCTTTCAGACACTTACAGGTCATGAAGAAGACAGGCTGAAAGGGTTGTTACGTTGCAAAACATAATTTTCCTCCTGCTGTGCTGAGATTCCATGCTTAAGAGAATATTTAACTTGGCACTATTAACTTCAGTAGCTCTCAATTACATGCCCTGCAACACCTCAAAATGCAAAGTCTGTGCCCCAGTTATCTCCCACCTTGAGCTGGAATTTACAACCCTGCCTAATAAACATAATATACCCACTGCAGCATTTTGTATACAACTTTTTTTTTTTTTTTTGTCAGGTATAATAAATATGAGAAACATGAAAATTTCTATTACATGGACATTCAAGGAATTAGGGAAGAGACTCAATAGCATGCAAAGATCTAAAAAGCTGGGGTACTCACTACACCAAAATGTATTTGACCTCTATACTAAACTACTCAGAAATCCAATTTTCAACGGCTTGCTTAACATGTGTAAGCGTATTTTCCCAAAATGAGGAAAAGAATCTTTCTGCCAAAGCATCAGTGGGTACAGTGAGCCAAGGAAACATATTTCAGAATCCCAAATGGAACTGGCAGAGAAGCTTACAACTAGTAAATAATAGTCATGCTGTGTTTCAGTTAACCTGAGAACATTCAGTAGCTTCACAACAAACTTTCAGCAGCAAAGACAATGGATTAGTGTGGCTGGGCACTGGAAAAGACTTCCCGGAGAAGTGATCACAGCACCAAGCCTGACAGCGCTCAAAAAGAGTTTGGACAATGCTCTCAGGCACAGAGTGTGACTCTTGGGGATGGTCCTGTGCATGGCCAGAAGCTGGACTTGATGATCCTTATGGGTCCCTTCCAACTCAGCATATTCTGTGATTTTGTAATTGCATCTCTAGAGCAACTCCAGACACCTTTCAAAAAGTTATGCCTATAGAAAACAAGGGTTTTCTATATTCTGTATTGAAAACTTTATGGTTTTTTTTATTTTCTTTTTTTTTTAAATAAAAAAGTAGCATGCCAGCAGCAAAACCCAAAAAAACTTGTGGAAAACTCCCCAAGCCTGCTGTTGTTGTTGTTGCCAGAACTAATTTTTTAGTTTTTAAGTGACAATATCACTGAAAGCTTTCAGACATTGTCATTTCAAGGGATGACAAATTTGGGAATTGCATTAAATGCTTCACTGACGGAAGTGGAGTATGAATGTACTACTTTTAGACTTGCAAAAAATAATAGCAAGGTCCATAGAAGACAGACAACATCTTATTTTTATTGCTGCTCCTAAAAGTGAGAGGTCAGACACTCACAAAGAACTCTGCCTGGAGTATGAAAGGATCCAGTGCTTTCTTGTGCAATTCCTCTTCAGTAAGGATGTTGGATGCTGTCTGGAGGTATTCTCGGGCTGACTGTTCTCGTGGTGACATGACATAGCCAAAACCTTGCTCAGAACAGCCTGGGGTACACATATCCAGTGTGAGCGAAACATTTGAACCTCTCCTGCAAAACAGAGCAGTCAAAGTTTGCATACAACAGAACAGTGACCCACCATTGCCAGCAATGGACACACTCCCAATGACAGATAAACAACTTTAGAAAAGCACCCAGCTGGTTCTTATGGGGTACATTTTGGTCACTAACTGTAAAAACCAGGTAGTGCTCCTTGTGCAGACAAGACCAGAAGATGATTTTGTGCACTGAAATATGAAGGCCAACATTTTCATTGGTGGGGTAAGATCTTGGGATAAACTACCAGTTCAACATCAATAAAGATATGAAAACCCAACCACTGCAGTGAATATTTTTTCTGTCTGAAAAACATTCTTTTCCACAACTATGCATCATGAGAAGGGTAAAATGAAGGTCCCAACATTTAACAATCACATTAAAAACAGAGATACTGTTGAGTCTAGACTTTTTAGTGGCTTTACTATAAGTTAGCCACATAACAAAACAAAGAAGTCAAAATGCCTACATTATTTATTGAATACAGTTTTAATATATTTCTGAGCTTCTGGCAATCTCGCATATCATAGGCAAAAGTAAGATTCAAAAGCCATCACTGAATCTATATTTAAATATCTTTAACATAATAATAAAGTCATACAATATGATGACTCCTAGATAAATGTTCTATACATTCACACAGTAAATCTATTTTTGATGAATTTCAACTGGCAAAATCTAGTTAGGAGAGATGTGCAGGAGCTGCTGAAAAACAGTGGGAACACGTAGGCATGACCAGCTCACGGAGAAGACCATAGAAGTCATTACTTGTGTCACAGCCCTTTCCTGGATTCAGGAGTTTTTCCAAAAGAACGTGCAGCCAACCTCCTGCTATGATTCACAGTCACAGGGAAATGATTTGTGATGAAACATGACCACTAGTAGCAGACACCAAATCTTTAGTGATACCTTCCAAAGGATTTTGACCTTACCTCCCTGTGTGATATTAAACAGTTACCACACTTCTCCCCAGAAAGAGATGCACTTGATAATGAATGCTTTTAGTTCTTCCAAGGCAGAAGAGGCCACATACATGACTAGTTCTTCTGCATGAGGAAATAAGATGATTTCTTCTTTAACAACACTGAGTGGTGTGCAAATTTAGCTACTGAATACCCTTCAAATGGTGTAGGTAGTTAAAGATGAGAGCTAAATAAGATAGAGAAGCAGAATGGATGCCACACAGGGATAGGTACGGAATTTAACACAACATTTAACAACTTTGTTAACAAACAAAGGAAAAGTGACCAATGCTTAATGTAAATTAAATTTGCCAGGACACAGCTCAAAACTGAAATGTCTGTCTTCTCAAGCACATGTGTATGCTGAAAACAAGTTAATTTTACATCTTAAGTATACACCTAGTACACATTCTACCTAGTGTGAGAATTTCAAGGAACTGCTTTCTTTTTCCCCAACTCTAGTTCTTTGACATGTTTTTAGTTGTAATTCATTAATTTAACCAATTGATTACTCCCCAACTGATACTGCCCAAATAATATTCTCTAACTCTCCTGACCCAGAGAGTATCTTTCCTGCAGGCTAGCAGTCACCTGAGGAGAAATGCCAGCATCTTTAAAACAACTGAAATGGAATGAAATCAGGGACAGTGAAGAACACAAATGACTCATGCTTTTCAGGCCCAATCTTGCTATAATGAAAGAAACATCAAAACTCACTGATAGCAGCAGGCTCAGGGACAAGCCCCAGAGGCTACTGCAATCTCATATTAAAGGTAGAATCTAACAAAAAGAGGTAAGAGATTTTAGGAGCAATGTTATAACAAAGTATTAACTGAGAAAAAACATTCTAAGCTCACAGAGTACAAATTGAAAGACTCTTCTGTAACATTCCCTGTATGATGTTCTGTGGAGCCTTGGAAACCCAGCATCGTACTTCTTAAAATCTAAGTTCTGCCCTCGGCTTTAAGTATGAGAATTAACTATGGTTAGCAATCCAGTTAAGCCTGAAAACTCAGAAATAAAGAAAGGTGTTACTCTGCCATGCTGGGCCCTTCAGTAACCTCATTCTTATTTATAACATCATCACCTTTGCAGAATTTCTTCACCAAAATTCTATCATCAAGACCTTTATTCTATTTCACTAAGAAAATGGAAAGAACACAAAATAGAAAAAAGATCTTCCTTTTGTCTTGGAACTGCCTTTTACCAGCTCTGAATCTTACTGAGAAGCTCCACTGCCCTGATGGTTCAATCAGTGAGCACCAGCTCACCTCGAAGTTTCATTACTGCATTAATTTGAAACCAATTACTTTTGGACTAATTTATACAAGAATTATTGCAGATGACCACTCCTCCTATGGTGCCCCTTTGGAGAACTGTCCTCCAGCATGAGTGACAGAAAAAAATCTACAACATCCACCTCGTTCAGAAGTAGAAGCTTTCACTGCCTTATAGTGGATTTCATGCTATTGCCATCATGAAGAATGACAAAAGCCTGATCAAACACAAATAGATATATTCAATAGAAAGAAATGATGCTTTAGAACAGCACTTGTTGACAGTTGCCTAAAAACTGTTAGTTTTTAGCTAACATGCTTATATTTATGACTGGACTGAAAAAAAGACAGGACATAAATATAAATATACATATATATATATATATAAAAAAGCAGATGCTTGACTTTAAACTCCATTTTAAAGTGACAGTCACAAAGGCAATAAAGCTTCTTACTTTGCAGAGAACCCTTAAATCCTCGAAATCTGGGACCAGACTTTCCCCTGTTAGTCACATCTACCCTACCTTTCTTGCAAGCCCACGGATTTAACTGTCAGAGTAGCTGGATCTGTCTCTGCTTTAATGTCCATTACGCAGTCAAAGACCGGAGTCTCTGGTACGGGATCCAAATCTAGGAAGTCATCCTCGTTTTTATCCTCTGTCCACTCTGAGTACGTGAATGAAGGCTGCCGGCTCACGGATTGGCGTCTGTCCTCTTGTAGTGGAAAGGGGGGGTCTGGTCGGGCTCTGAGCAGATGCCAAAACTAAAGGAAACAAACATTTTAAAAAGCCTTCTGCTTGTTGCCAGCCCTTCCACACAGCCTAAAGGATGGGTCTTCAGGGCAGCAACCCAGCTCACTGTAATGTATTAGAATTGGAGAGTACTGAAGAGGACAGGAATGTTCCATGCAGGAGTAGCTTTGTGGTGCATGTTATAAAGATTCACATCTACCCATTCAAATCTGCTTTCAGCCACAGAGGTTTCCACAGAGCTGGCCAGGCTTAACCCGGGGATACAGTAGAAGTGGAATGTGCTTGTGACCATCATATGCAAGCCAACATGATATCACTGTCCTTTTGTTCAGTTTCTTATCTTTCCTAGGCTTGTTTACAAAATAAAATCTACTCTAATATTCTACAAATCATATCTCTCCTGACTTAATGGTTCTCCCTCTAAAACTTATATATGGCTGAGTTAAGAAAATATAATTGAACTGAACATCTCTGATAACCTGGCACTATACATCAAATTTATGTATAAACCCATCATTTCTTAAAATGGCCTCAACTTTGATGTACCTGATTCTGAGGCTCAGAATAGCCATATAAATGTTTGACCAGTGGCAAAGATTGTTTTATAATCTAATTATCTGATTTAAGCATGGTATAAACATTAAATAGTAAATTTTGTGAAGGACAATAAATGTAATAATAAAGCTTATATTACAAATTAATGGAAGTTTTGAAATGGCATGAAGCTAAAAAACTTCTGCATCATCTTGGTTTGCACAGATGCTGTGGCAGGCTAGATGATTTGGAAGTCAGAACAGTAGATTGCTTAAATCCTTCATACAGTCCTCAGTTAAAAATTTCAAGCCCAACTCTGGATTCCTGGGTGTGGAACTTTAGGTGAACTTCATCCATCTAACACTGAACTAGGAGTAGTATCACTCAGGATAAATGTCATACAAACTGTAACTGTACTGTCATGAATCCTTTTGAGACAAAGAATGGGTCTTATTTTCCAAGAAAAGCCTCTTCTCTCCTTTCCTTATATGGCTTTTAAACAGTTGAATTTAGAAAATGTGCCACTAAAGTCCAAATTTCTCTTCCTAGGTTAGTAAAGAATATTAGTCTGCATAGGATTTTCAAGAATAATTTTCTTGTGCCTGTCTTATCTTCATGTACTTTCATTTCTCTGAGCCTAAAGAACGAGAGGAAGTGAAGAAAGTTTTAATTTCTGCGCAGATTTAGCTTTAGCCAACGTTAGACTCTCAGAAAGCAGCATTATTTATTTGACAGTAACAGAGGAGACAGTGGCAGAGGAGTTGAAACAAGATGATACTTAACGTCTTTTCTAACTCAAACTATTCTATAATTCTATGTATGTCAGAGTGGGACTGATGTATCATGTTCACCTGCAAGGATTTCATATGGAAAGCAGTTCAAATTGAGATCAGAATTTTCGGGCACAGAGAGCTTTCACTTTGTTACCTTCCGTGTTAAGAATCAGTCAGCAATAAATGCTTCCATCCACCGAGAAATAGTGGAATATTCAGAAAATCACACTCCTGCTATACAGATTTTCAGCTCAGAATATTTTGCTTCAAAACTACCTGGAACTCACACAGTTCTTGACAACTCTTAGATGTCTCTTTTTTTAAAAAAAATAAATTAATATTTGCAATTACAGAATCACCAGAAGTTTATTTTTGATGACAAAATTAATGTGGATAAGGAACAGCAGCATCAAAAAAGCAGAAAATTGCATAAACCCAGATAACTTCCTTGACTGCATCAATGATCACAATAATGGAGGCATTAACTATAATTACTTTGCCTTGTGAATGGTTTTTAGAAAGCACATTCACCTGGCACATTAAACAGCCCATTTTGCCACTGTGCTGCCTCTGAGGGAACTTAACCATGGTATACGACATGACTTACTACTTCCTAGCAGGGAGTGTGGCCAGCAAGTCAAAGGAGATATTCCCCTCTTCTTGGCATTGATGCAGCTGCAACTTGAATACTGTTTATAAATTTAGGTCCTCCTGTTTAAGACAGATATGGAAAAACTGGAGTGGGCCTGGTAGAGGGTTGCAAAAGAGGTCAGGTGTATAGAGTACAAGACCCCTGATAAAGGTGAAGGTATTAGGCTTGTCCAGCCAGGCAAAGAGGAGGCTGGGGTAATCTAACAGTGGCCTGCAACTACTTGAAGGGCAGCTCCAGAGATGATGCAACCAGATTCTTCTTGGTAGTGGCAGCTGACACCACAGGGGACAATGGCCACAAGCTGCAGAAATTCAGCTTGGACATTTAGCTTTGTGAAATTCAGATCAGACACTAGGAAAAAATTCTTCCCCAAAAATGCCATACATCTACTTCCCTGAAGGTTTTCAAAACCTCTGTAGAAAAATGCATGGCTGACCTGAGTGTTGTCAACAGCCCTGCTTCGATCAGGATGTTAAACTAGCAAACTCTAGATGTCCCTTGCCACCAACAGTCCTGTGATTGCATCATGTACTTCATTATACTGTGCATCACTCAAACAGCATGCCAATAGTACAGCTTCAACTTCCTAAGCTACCTGAGGGTGCACCTCTGCAAGGACAGGGGGTGATGCTCCACCTGAATCTTCACTAACTGCATTCCCAGTCTAAGAGAACAGCATACAGGGGGATGAGAAGCCACATTCAATTAGAGCTCCCTAAAAAGAAAGAATTTTTCATAGCTTTCCCATCTACCACAGAGCTTTGTGTCAGTTACACAATCAGTGGAGAAACACAATATATTCCTCCTGCTCCCAAACATCTGACAGCTAACTAGATTAATTGCAATCATGCCACTAAGCTTGTTCTGCAGCTGGGGCCTTGGCCTACATCTACAAGGGCTTTACATTCAAAAGTACACTGGCGTTCTGGAACAGCTCTTTCTGCCACTGAAGTCAATGGATTAAGGTCCTGTTACTGCACCACATCCCTTCTATTTAAGTGCAAATAGTTTGACCATCTGTGAATGAAAGGAATAAAAACCATCAGTGTGTTCCCCAATTAATCAAGAAATTGAGTAAAGTTAAGTGGTTCCTCTAGAGCAGATAATTATATAGAAACAGCCCCAAAAATGTTGCTTTACAATCAACCTGGGCATAACACCAACAACTACAGGTAAATTAGACATCTTATAAAAACCTCAATGAAAACGGATATGAATATAGTTTGCATAGTATCATAACTTACCAGAGATCCTACAAATAGCAGTCCAAGAGAAGCTAAAGACAGCAGGATGTATGATACCACAATGCTCCCAATTGTAGTCAGGTTCTGTGAAACAACGGAACAGAGAATGATTCATGAAATATTTAGGGACACAGTATAGTGTCTGCATGCATGTTCTTGGCAAACTGTGTATTATTTCCCATGAAGTCATACCATACTCACCTGTGGAAAAGCCACCACCACCACAAAAAAAAAAAGAACAAAGCCAGGCTTTGGAGAAGACTGAAACTGAAACCATCTCAAAGTCTAAACCCCAAGTTTCACTGTGAAGGCAAACAAAAATTCTGCTTCCTACCCTCATGCGTTGCCAAAATTGAGATCTGGATGCACAATTCAATTCTGCAGCCTGGACCCAATGCTTCATTGCTGTAGTCAGTGTAATTTTATACTTTGGCAAAGGGCTTTGAACAAAGTTGAATACTGTTTCTGTGTTTGGGGGTCCTTACATAAAATTCAGCCACAGAGGACTTTTCTATGTTTTCTACACATTTTGTGAAATACCATCAGGTTAATTCCCACCACTGGAAGTGAAATTAATTCCAGTGTCTTAGTCATATTTAAGTAGTTTGGCCTATTCTCAGTAGTAGGTGCAAAATTCAGTTCTAATGGGCTTCAATAGGCAAGGAATTTTACTCTGTTTCTGTCCCACTTGCATAGCTAAAGAAAAATGTGAAGTTAAGAGCTTCCATTTGTTTATTTTAGTGACAGAAGATTTCTTTGCCTTTACAGTTTTCAATTCTAAATGTGCATGATAAACAGTGCTATAATAAACAGTCCTCAAAAATATGCACGAACATCTGCACAGTCATACTTGAGATGTTCTTGTAGTGTGTTCTAGGAATCAATTTCCTCCATGATGAACAATTATTTTAAGTCAAAATCACATAAATCAGTGATTTTCTGTAAGGAACAACAATTTTTTAATGATTCAGTCACTGCAAATAAGACACAGGCAGTAGTCTATGAAGAGTTCTGTGCACAATAAATCCCACTGTAAAAAGGCAAAAAAAAGTGTTTTCAAAAAAAAACCCAACCCAAACCCCCAAAAGAGCAGGTGACATGCAGCTCATAAACATTAAGAGGAAACAGAAAACAGTTGCCCCCGTACTTCAGTCGCAAGAGGCACTGAATCAGATTTTCTATTTGTACTGCACAGCCTATGCTACAAAGATTATGTACAATGAATCTAAGCATTCTGATAGCAAATATATTTCATTTGATTTTTGAAAGTAGCTGTTCACTATTTAATTAAGGTTCTGTCCACACTAGAAAAATCTGCACTGGGTATAATTACCAGTAATTTATCAGATGAATCATTCTGGTATACATGTCATTATGTCATGGCGAGAAGCTAAGCAATTTTACTGGTGTAGCTTTGTAGATATAATTGAATCTGTACATCTAGTACACTTGAAATACATTTACTGCACATAGATATGTTTTAAACACTCAAGAAAAATAGATTTTTGTGACAGAGTATGTTGCGATTTGCACCTTTTATGTGGGTTCTTTCAGAATTTAAGCTTCTATTCATCCTAATAAATGAAGTTCCAGCTCTCCCTTTACTGTGGACTAAACCTTAGTGGGCTGATTTCTTATTGCTTTGTTTCATTTGCAATAGTTAGCACATTATGAAAAACCTGCTGTGCTGACCTAATATAAGTGCCAAAAAATTCAGCCCTATATCTCAAAGATAAAATATTGATCTGTTTCTAGAAAACTCTGTTTTTCATTTCAGAACACACAAAATGCAGCAATCACTATAATACATGAAGTACATGTGTATTACACTTTTAATCAGAAGAGGTATTAGAACACCACCCAGGGCTACTGATATCAGCTATACAGGCAGAGAGGAGTACAGGGACTTACCTCCCCTTGATCTGACAAAACCTGTTTAAATGGGGTAAGCAGGTACGAGAGCAGGTCAAAGGCATTCTGAGCCGCTGGGATGGTCCCGTAAGTGCCGTACCACAGCATCATGCAGAGAAGCTGTGCAATCAATCAGAAAAGACATAATGAACATCTCTCATTATACAAACATTAATTTTCATTTCAAGACTGCATAATTAACTAATTTAGATAGCATTGATTTCAGTTGATTATCATTTTTGCTTTAAGAAGCCAGGTATTTTCTAGGCTGTAGATTTCCAGGCTACATGCTCAGCCACGATTAACTATCAGTGCATCACTGAGTTATGCAGGCTTACTCTGATCCACTTTAGCAAAAGGACTGCCCAGGATGCCTGTACATTGAAAGAGCAACAGATTTATCTGACTTCTGAACTTTCAGGATTATTACTTTTACATCAAAACTGGTAATTCAATTAAATTAGTATGTTATTAAAAGACAGTTATTAAGGCCTTTCTCAAAGCTTTCACAAATAACCATGTCCACACAGACATGACTATAAATAGACACACACAAACATACACACATGGGAACTTTTCATTTGAATCATTTATGGGTGCTGCACACACCAGAGATAACATAAAACTACAAAAGCAATGATGCTATACTTAATACACTCACAGAGAGGTATAACCTCATCCCTCTCACAACTTTAAAGGATACACCTCCCAGTCCACTTGTTAACAAGATGGATATTTACCCCCATATATGCCAGCTATGGAAAATGGATTTGGTGGGAGATCATTGGGCAAAGAACGCATTTGCAGAGAGGCAGTAAATAGGATGGGAATCTGGGACATCAAAAGGCAGGGGCTGTTCACAAGGCAAAGCCGTGAGAGGCAGCTGCAGAAATGGGAGGATTGCATCTATGTCCAGTGCTACATCTACAACAAACGAGGAGGAAACCTCCCAAGGCAACACACCTTTAGAGAAGGGTCCCAGCATTTCAAAGCTATGGCAAGCTGCCTTACCAGTATCTGAGAGAGGACAAACAGATACATGCTGTCTCCAGGCATCAATCCATTCCATTGGGGTGGCCAACCAAGCACTGCTGTTTTCCGAGGGGGTTTCAGGGACTGCTCCTTCCTCTTCAGCTCTCCGTGCTCTCCTTCAGCTTCAGCCATTGGCTCCATATCAGCGGGACGGGAACAACCTTCACATGAAAGCGACACGTGCAGGGGATGAACAGTGTGTGACCCTGCAGCCTCGGCGGGGGCTGCGAGGGCTATTGTTTTCCTAGAGATGATGGTTACCTCTCAGTTCCACATCAGTAAGCGCAGCTCAGGATTGTGAGCGTCACACTCTATTAGTGCAGCTTTATTCACCTGCCTTCGTCAGAAAAAAGTGAGTGTGGGCGGATAAATTATTTTCCCTTTCTTTCCGGAGGTTCAGATTCTGGGCTTTGTTGTTAATAAATTCTCATCTACGTTGCTGCACCTTTTCATTTTTACTTTTTAAAAGAAACTATCTGTGCAATTGCCTAGCTACACACTTCCCAGCTACGTGGTGGCAGAGAACCCATTTTGTCCCTTCCTGCCTCAATTACTCTATTCCCCCTTATTTGTCTGCTTTGTCTAATTTGATTATAAATTTCTGAGATAGATATTGCTTCATGTTATGTGTCTGAATAGTGCTCAAGGGCTCAGGGTTTTGGCTCAGTGTCCTAAGGCACTAATAAAATAGACTTTATTCTAATAACCTACTTCTTGGATGAATTCATACTCAAGAGCTATTTAATAATGTTGTAATGCTATTCTCTGTGGTGGAAATAACCACTGGAGTGTCTAGTCCCTCAGCAACAGTATTTTCCACCGAGTCTGTGGAGATAAAAATTAATTTACAAGCCAAAAGGAGTGAAAGAGCAGACCCCTTTGAGGTAAGTACTACTGATTTCTATCTTTCTACATAAGGACAGTCCCAAGGCTGCTCTCTGTACAACACTGTAGCCTTAAGTCTAAGCCAGCCACCTGTGCCCCAGGGAAAGGCCACATCATTGATCCTCCCATGGTTTCACAGAATCATAGAATATGCTGAGTTGAAAGGGACCCACAAGGGTCACCGAGTCCAACCCTCAGCCCTGCACAGAACCACTCCTAAGAGTCACACCATGTGCCTGAGGGTATCATGCAAAAGCTTCTTGAACTCTGTCAGGCTTAGTGCTGTGAACAGTTCCCTGGGAGCCTGTTCCAGTGCCCAACCACCCTATGGGTGAATAACTTTTTCCTAATATCCAACCTAAACTGTTTGTTGATGTCAGGTTTTTATAAAAAGTTCCTCTTGACGGACATTTCTCTAAATGTATCACAACAGTAACTGTAAATCAGACAAGAATCCATAAAGTAGCCACAGGTCTAATTAGGCAAATGAAATATAGGACCTATGTAACCGCTGAGGGTCTAACCACAATAAGAACTCATGAAAATATCCCATTCTGATTTCTATAATAGAACAATGTGAGAGTAGACAGGAACATGAGATGTTTATTCCCACCCTGATACTGTTCTCCCTTCCCTCACTGAAAGAAACCTTAGGACATCCATTCCTGCACATGAGAACAAGGTGTTTAGGAAACACTAATGGCTTAATCTACAAGGTTCTCCATTCCCATAGCTACACGGTAACAACAAGGTCATCATTGTGTAATGACTGAGGAGACCCAGAGACAGAAGAAGGAGCATCTGCAGTGTACAATCAGGTACTTCCCCAGAAACTCAGGTTAGTGGTTTCTCATTTTCAAAGTATCTCCAGTCAGTTCATGATGGATAATGACCTCAGCAAGGTATGCTGGGTATAACTGGTTAGATGTAACTATTTTCATGGTCTTTACATGGATATTTCTCAGGAAACAAGGAAAATGTGCATCGAAATAGACATATACCCATGTATCTCATCCCACAGGTATATGCTGAAATTAACTATTTGCCAAGGTCAGGTTGAACGGGGCCCTGAGCAACTCGGTCTAGTGGAAGGTGTCCCTACCTGTGGCAAGGCAGCTGGGACGAGATGATCTTTTAGGTCCCTTCCAACCAACACCATTTTATGAAAGACTCAGTAATTTGTACAAACACTATCAAAATTTCCTATTAAATACAGGTCAATAAAACAGTGAAAAATATGGAACTAAAGAGATAAAGTCACAAGTGTCAACAATCCCACCCAGTAATCTGGAGTCCATTACAAACCTCCCTAAGAAACACAGAAAGCACAGACAGTCCTTGGTGTCCAGGGACACTGACCATATGCTTACCACCTGAATTCTGATACCACACTACACAGAGCTGGACTCAGAAGTTCTCCAGGAGGACAACACAGTGGCCACGTTAGGCAGCCACAGTGAAGGCTGTTTCAAGTTTCTAAACTGCGTCATGTCTCACTGGATTTGATCAAGAACTGAGGGGAAAACACTTGTTAGTGATAGCCAATTTTTTTCCTGCTATTTTTGTGTGATGTTTATGCTCTGTGTTTTGGAATAGGAATTTGAAATTTAGCAGGGACAGAATCTTGATGTCAAAAACTATTTTTGTCATCCTTGCAGAGAGACATGCACCTGTGGCTGAGATCTAAACCTTCAAAAATATCTGTTTACATATAGTTTATTATTGTTTGCTCTAGCCTTCCATTTTCAGTAAACATCTTTTAAGTTCTAATTTTCCTTTATCTATATTAAATACTGCATTTCTGTCCCTAAGAATGGTTATTTACTGTTTTTCCAAATTCTGATTACTTCCTTTCTTGGATACTCCTCCCCAAAGCTCAAAACAAAATATACACAGTGCAGAATTAAAACATCATTATGAAAACAATGCAACAAGGAGCCAGGGAAGGCAGATTTCAAGGTCAGTTTTCAAATATTTTTTCTAAGTCATAATATTTGATATTCCAGAAGATTTTTTTCTTAACTGACCAAAAGCTCATTCACCTGCCTTATGTAGCAGATAAACAGAATGTCTTTGTTTCATATCTGTAACAGCTTGAGATTTTACATGTTCTTTTATGTTCAGGTTGGAAACAAAACCCTGACTCTAATATGATGATGTGAAGGCCACTTAACCACATGCCTTCTGGAACAAAGATGTCAGAGTTAGAGGACTGCTCTGTGTCTGTAACCATGGGGATCTATGCCTCTCTACAGCCCAGATGTCCAATTCCTGGAATTCCGGAGTTGTTTCGTATCACCTACACAATTGTAGGAGTCACATTCTCCCTTTAATGACTGCCCTATATGAAAGACAATAGGTTACTTCTACTTTCTATTATTTTCACTGCATAAGGTAGGAGGCTCCTATGGACCTAGGAGCCTAGGATTCCAGCTATGCTGAATTGACACTGTTACCAACAGGTATTTTCATTAATACAATAAAAGAAAAGAGGATCAAGAACTAAAATACTGGAGAACTGTCTGTATTCATACATATAAACAAACTGATTAAGATACATGTCTTGGATATACAAAGGAAAATCCTTGTATTAATTAAAGTCCACTCAAAAATTTGCTTGTTCAAATCCCAAAAGATAAGATTCTAACAAACATAATGATGCCCACCTAGGGTTCTGTATTTATTTAACTATGTCAGATTTAAACAATACTTCAATTACCACTCACACTTCATCTTGCAATCCTATATTCCTGTATTATTTGCCCTAATGGGCCCTGGATTCTTTCAGTGTGCAAGTGAGATAATAAATGAGACATCAGTAAAGCTTTGTTGTCTCAAGGTGATTGTGAAGGTCCGGAGCAAGCTGGCAAGAATGACTACATCCAGCAGTGAACTGAGCCCCTCCTCTGCTGGTGATTTGACTGACAGTTAAATGTAACACCCACGTGATAGCCTCTTCAATTCTTGAATCATGAAGATTGGGATTCAAGTTCCACAAGTACTTCTGCTTTGGTGCATGACTATGCTTGCTATAAAAACACCCCTTTGGCAGGAGAATTAAAAGGTCTCTGACATCTGTAGCAGCCATATGGCTTGTTAAAGCAACCAGAAATTTCAAAACAGCACCACAAACTTAACCTCATCCATGCTGTTCAGGGAATGGAATTTCTGGATCAATGGATCATGCCAAGAATCCATTCATTCTGTATTCTTTCCTTAAATGTTGTCATCAATACAAGCTGCCAAAAATACATGGCACAACACTTTGCTATGGAATACTACATATAGAGAAGCACCTTTCTCCACTCAGAAGGTAAAAACTGGCTTCTGTAACTCTGAAAATGCCCATTTTAAAAACCCTGTATCTCCATATCTTTTTTTCCCCCCACTTCACATATGAGTGCATAAGAGGCAGAAGAATGAAACAACACCTATATACACTCAGAAAAACAAGTGCTTAGAGTACTAGGCTTAACAGAAACACTAAAAAGCACTGTAGCAATGACAAGCAAGTCAACAAACCTTGCAGTAACAAACATGCCATGATCCCATCAAATCCTGCTGTGGGTGAGGCATTAGCAGCGCTGGAACTCAACTGATTCATACGTAAGGTCTTCAGTGAAAAACAAAATAAAAAAACAGCTCCCCAGAACCACACATCCTGACTATATTTCCTAATGAAGTTAACACTTTAAAAGGAACTTGTGTCTTCTTTTGTGCATGGGTGCTAATGCTCAAGGAATTGACACATCTCCAATGGCACACAATTTAATAACCTATGAAAGACTTGTTCCTCATCAAAATTATTTTTACAAGAGAAATAAATGTATCCCAGCAATGAAAATATAGTGCTCTACAGTTACTAGACGTTTATGTACATCCATTACACTGTCCCTGTGGGAATTACGCTTGTGGGATGGTACTGCTTCTTCAATGGGAAATATAAATTTTGTTATCCATGGCACCTTCTTCACCAGTGGCGGAATTCCCAGGCTTTGTAAACTACCTGCCAGACACACAAGATGAGGCAAAAATGGGCCTCACCTATTCTGCCAACTCTCAAGCTGCAGCTGTCAACACACCACAGCAGCTCAGCTGCAATGTCCCATAATTGTTTAAGGTGTATAGAGATACACATCCTGCTGAACCTCTCTATATCTTCACGATAGCCACGCGTGGCAAGAATTTATAGGAATGGACCACAACATCACAAAGTATGAACGTGCCAGCAAAACTTCACATCCATCAAGACTACCAACACTTCACACCAGAGTCATACATACATGTATAGCTTCCAGATCTTCATATATCAGAATGCAACTGCCCAATGAAATCCCTGTCTCCAACTTCCATCTAACTACTAGGGAGGCCTGCTATTGATGAAAGAACAGTAGATAAAGGTACACTCCTGATGTGGGTCTGCAAGTCAATTGCTTCTTTTGTCATGCACCTGAACTGCATATGCAGGACACAGCCCTTGGCACTGTTGTTCAGGTATCTGGCCAAGACCTTGTTAAATATGCACATCATAAGATATCCTGATTGCAGGTGCTGGCAAGACACATCAAAGCTGAATGAGCTGCCTCAGAGTGCACATGAACAAGAGGCAACTTGTGCTGGAGGGTAAAAACCAGCCTGTCAATCCAAAGAATAAAGCTTTAGGAGAATGGTATTGGCTGAGAAAACATTCCCTTTTTTGCTTGCCACTGCAGCATGATAAGGATGGAAACTGAATAACTAGTTTTCTTTTGCACTGCAGTGGTTTGGGAGGAAGTGGGTAAGAGGAAGGGGACCTTTCATACTTGAATAGCAAACACAACTTGTGTATTTACATTCCTCACTCTGCAGGAAACCAACTCCTGGGACACTATTTTATAGCTCTGAAACTTCTACTGAACTGCTTTATAATCAGCAACCTAATGTATTAAGTAGTAAACACGACAGAGGCTGTATCATTACTGTTTACAGACAGATAAAATTCACCACCAAACAAAGTCTGTTTCTTCTTGATACTCTCTTTACTCCTAACTCATCTGATAAGTTATGTTGAAAATTATACTAACAATTTAATGATCTGTGTTGAAAGCTGGGAATGCTTTTTGCTGTTATCCAAAGCACACATCTCCTCCATTATTAATTTTTTGACCTTTTGGATCATGACAACTGCTACTCTGCTTAATCCCTGACCTGCTCTGTTTACAAGAGTTCAATACAATTATGTGTTCCAAATGGCTGAATAGAGTGCTGCTCAGGAGGAGAGCATCTAGTCCTTAAATGTACCCAGATTAAGAGCTGCAAAGAAAAATATTCGCAGATGCACCCTACAGCTACAACTACTGACTGACTGCAGATAGAGGGGATTTACAACAATGTAATAGCCTCAATACTCCAATTCCACTCTGGATAAAGTCCAAGTTTTAGCTGCCAAGAACTTGTGGTTAGTAGATCTTGCATTTGTAATGCAAAACCACATAGAGAGCTACTTCTGAAGGTATAAGATAGCTTAATTCAAACACTAGCAACAAACCAGACAGATCCATATAATCTCACTACATTTAACACTAAACACCAAAGCAATTCTAAAATCCCTTTGGTTTCTAACTGGAAGCCAGTTAGATCATTCCAGTGGTTCTTTGTAGGACTGCAAACTGTAACTGCAGATTTCAGTCACCTCTGTGTAACAAAACTTAAAGAAGAAATAAGCCTGACATACTATCAATTTAAGTAAAAGGGGAAGCTGGAATTACGCTCTCTGACACATTACAGGAATGGAAGCTTCTTCACCAAGATTCAACCTACATGCCAGCAATCTGGTTATCAGTCTCCTCTGTTACTTAATCTGAAATCAATTTCAGCTTTCAATTTCTAATGCTTTCAGTTTGCACTAAGTGTATCTCCCCTGGACTGTAAGAACAAGCTGGGCCAACTACAGGTATTCATAGCTGTGTGGGGAACAACTGAAATTTCTAACATTTAAGGATTCTATTTGGAAAAGCTGAATATTTTGGCTAAAATTGTCACACTGGAAGTAGACAAGAATATTTGTATTTCATTCACTCTGATTCCTGGGTTGGTATGCCCGTCAAGAGGAATTCAGCTGCTCAACAGCTCTCAAGTGACACTGCTTCAGGCTCTCTGAAGATTTGAGAGAACACCACCTCATGTTTGCTTTTTTCGCATGTGTATGTTGGGAAAACTTGATGAGGATGATACACACTACAGCTTTAAAACTGAGCTTTTAGTCAGAACAAACACTCATATAAAATGTCTACCTGCTGTTGATTAGTCTATAGAGAAAAATGTACTTTAGTCCTCCCTTTCGAAGGACAGACACTGAAACTGGTAATAAAACACCACAATTTTTCTATCACTACAAAACTGCTTAAAAATGGTCTTTCCCTAATACTGAAATGAGAAGGTAAATTCACCCCTGTGCAACAGAGGATAACCCACAAATATTAATTCTCCTTCACTCCACCATGAGTGGCTGCTAGCATGCTTAAAGCCAGCAGCCTCCCTCTGAGAAAGACAGTCATCCTCTGTGGAGTTCTTGGAACAACAGTGCAGGGAGGAAAAGGGGTGTCACCCACTAGCCAGGAAAAGTACTGGAGACTTTCACTTTTCCAGCTCAGCTGGTAGAGTCTGGCTGCTGCTTAAGCCAAACTCTGATTACCAAAAGGGAAAGACACATCAAAAGAAAAAGCAAGCAAGAAGCAAAGTCATGTAGAAAATCTGTGAGCAAGCCAATCATCGAACCGAGGTCTACATATTTCTAGTCCAATGCTTCCCCCCTTTCCCAGGCAACATTTTTCACAAACTCGAAGAAACTTTCTACTTGAAGTAAGTTCTGCTGGAAAGAATATGCAGCCCCTTTGCCGTGCTGGTGGGCCACACAGCTCCATCTGTAAATGGCCTGTTCTCATCTCTGAAGGAACAGGAACCTGACGCCAGAGTGCGAGGAGAATTGTTGCCTTTCCACTCAGCAGCTCCCTGATGAACTGCTGAGTCACGCATTTTCTCTGCATTCATTTCACACTGCTCCCACTCAGTCCACCTGCCACTTCATCTGGGATGGGTGGGAGGAGAAAAAAAGAGGTGAAGTCCAAAAAAATGTTCATGTTCACCCAGAGCCATTATTATGATACCGCAGGGTCGCATATAAAAGCAAGTCTGCAAGCTGCTAGAGAGAGATGGAGAACAGAAGTATCAGGCTGCAAGACAAACTGCCTCCCCCTCTTCTTCAGCAAGAGAAGACTGGCCAGCAAACAAGTTGCAAACCTCATCCGATTCCACATCAGTCACTGACATTATGCGCTTGCTGATATGTTCTGAGAATTCAGGGTACAGATGAGGCTTTGAGGTTTTCCCTCTTTTCTGTGATTTCTAAGAGCTTTCAAGTTGCTGCGATTTTTCCAAAAGTTCAACAGGTACTGTATAGCAATTGTCTGGCTGCCACAGGGAAGTGCCACAATGATAAGTGAAAATACCATCTGGATAGATTCCAGTTCCTAAGGGCATCTTCAGCTGCAGTGGAAACGTCCACAGCTCCAACCTTCATCATTCAAAAAGATGAAGAGAAAATCCTAGCCGTTTTCTTGCAGGGTCCATAAAGCCCAAGCATAACAGCAACCAACATCTCTGACTACCTATTAAATTCCTGTACAGAAAAGGGAATCTGCTATCAATGGCAGGAAACATGTTTTTCATGGTTACAGAGAGTCCAGATTACTCTTAGGTAGGGCTGTACATACAGAAACATACATTTAATTAACAAGGTAGTATTTTTTTCTGTGATTAGATTTCTGGACAGTAGAATTTATAGGTTATGGGAAAAAAAAAAAAGCCCGGAAGCTTCCTAATTTATTAAACAATTCCTGAAAAACCACTTTTGAAACTAACTTTCAGACTAAACCAGGACAACTGTGATTAATTTTCAGACTAATTTTTAACCTACTGCTACTGTTAGCATTCACTAGAAAAACTAAGGCCTTGTTAGAAGCTAAAGAAGGATTTTGCTTATTAAGAGAATTAGTGATTCAAAAACTAAGCTCTGTGAGAAAGAATCTGTTATGTAATGTTCAGTCTTGCTTTTTAGTAATTCTGGTGTAAATCTGTTTGCTTGAAAATGTGTTTGTTGCTCTACAGACCTGAAATGCAAAGACAAACCCCAGTCTCAGAGAGTTCAATGACACAGCATTAATATGCCTTCCTATATCACCTTCCACTCCCCATCCCACAGAGTGGCTCATCATGGTGTTGCTCAAGAAACAGTTCATGAAAAAATGATAACTGCAGAGGAAAGAAATATGGAAAAGAGAAAAGCAAAATTCAAAATCTTCTCAAATTTCCCTGCCTCCATACAGTCTTTTTTTATTTTTCCAAATAATCAAAAGAATTTGCAAAACACGATTTTGTAAGACAGGACCGTGGTCTATGAAGTCATTCCTGAAGGCAGAAAGATGCAGGCTGACATCAGAGACTTTGTTTCACTGAAGGGTGAGTACGGGAGACTTCACTTTAGCTGTCATCAAACTCTTCCTTTCTGAAGGGAACAAAATGTTCCAGACAGCATTCCTCCCAGACCTGTAGTCCTCCACAGTGCTACTGACTGCTTTATAGTATACCTAATATACCTAACCCACCTAGTAAGAGAGAAAGTAACTTACCTGATCATCTCACCAGATCTGTAGTCCATAATTCATATGGAACAGAGCTGCAAGGGAGAAGCAGCTGAGGATACACTCAGCTGACACCACTCTGAAGCAGGTGTAAGCCTCACTTAGATGGGAGTGAGAAAAAACCAAAATCCTCAGGCTCTCTGCTCTAGAAAAACAGCAAAGATGAACTGCTAGGAGCCATCAGAAGCAGTAAGGGACTATCAGATAAAGCAACCATATGGGAAGTACACAGGAGCTACTGTCTCATCTGTAGGGTCTGACTTCTGGGGTCCAGCACTCATTATAAACTGCTATGTTTCTACCAGTAATGGGGATGTTGCTCTTAATTTCCAATGCAAGACTACTTATGCTCTTGTCCACATCTAAATTATACTCCCACTACTAAATCAAATACACAAGAGGTTTATTCTCAATGGCTCTCCTAGTGCTTACAGGTCTTAAACATAAGATGTGTTGCTAGACAGTGTCCTTTTTCCTTTCTCCTGTGAAACGTCACGTTAAAGGATATGCCATTTCTTATGGCAGGTAGGGCCCCTAGAGCAGTGTTTGCTTTGAAACAAAATATTAAATACAGTGTCAAATTACAGTTCTTAAGTGAGTGCAGACCCTCAACGGGCAGAACATTAAGTTGTATCACACCCACACATAATTAGCATTTGCCATCTTTCAATCAGGGCTCTATTCAAAGCTTCTTTGGTTTGGTTTTGTAGTTAGTTTTTTGGTTGTTTGGTTTGGTTTTCTTTGTTTTGTTTTTGGGGGTTTTTTTGTTTGTTTTTGTTTTTTTTTTCTCCATAAGGCTCTTTTCTCCTTTCCTATTAACACCCTTACAGAAAGTCCATCCATTTAACAAATAGATTCAATTTTTAAAAATTGGGTGTTTTTGTTAAAGAATGTATTTGTTTGCTATGCTGTTTTCTTCAGTGAATATTTTCAAGTGCCTGGTGATAATCGGGAGGTGCCTTGAGCCTTTGTAAACAGACTACAAATTGACTTTCAGTGAAGTTGGTTGTCCCAAATTAATCCCAGGCTGAAAACTTCCTTTAACACTGAAAATGGAAACCTACAAAGGAGCTCTGTAATTCCACGGTTGAAGAGGTAAGGATTTGACTGCTCATGAAACAGCCTTGCATGGGCAATGCAGCCAGGGAGAACTGTCAACAACACAAGAATGCAGATTGAAATGAACAGGCTCGACCTCTCTGAAAAAGGATAACCAACTCTCCTTTTCCAAACCTTCATTATAATTTTTGAGCCTTTAGTCTTTAACTACGGCATATACTTAAATGTGTTTGAATGCATAATCAAAACATAGCAATAATTTAAAACCAGTCAAACAGCCTCTGCAATACAAGAGTGACTCTGATGATTAAAAGAAACAAACAGATTCTGGTATATGCTTTTGAAAGTATTTACTACTCACACTACTAGAATCTGAATTAGCACACTGATATTGTTGAAGAAAAAGCATATTTCTCCTGATAAATCAATAACTTTTACAGTCATAATTCTAATACCACTGTGTGTTTCTAATTTCTTTTCAGTGACTTACTAGCCTGGCATTCTGTAAGTATTAGATCTGCTTTCTGCTCTGGTGAATGAGAAGGCTGGCACCTTGAAGCAGATGGGTGATATGCTGGCTTCCTGCCAGGTTCAGATGTGAACATTTTGATGTCATTCATTTGGGGATAGCCTGCTTTACTAAGTGATTCAAATCTTATCCCCTGAACCCTTCACCAAAAACATTTAGGAAAGCCACTATCACATTCGACATTTATTTCAAAGACATTCTCTTTCCTGAGCCAAGTAAATTGTATTAAGACCAATCTCAACAATCATCTTCAGCCACAAACCTGATACATACCCCAAGGGTACCATGCCAAGTATAAGCCCTCCACTTTCTTCCGTGTATTTAAAAAGGCTATGCTTGCACTGCTTTACTTCCCCAGAAAGCAGCAGCATCACTCAGATATTATAATTTAGAACTTAGGCTTTGGAATAAACACCTGTATAGATAAGGGCATGGAAATCCAGCAACAGCATGACCACACTCAACTTATCCTTCTATTAGAGCCCTATTTCCATCCAGGGCTACTCCATCAATGCAAACCCCACACAATTACATATCATTGCTTCCAGTCCAGTGCTCCACTAGGGGCACGCTTAGGTTAATAAAATGAAGCAAGCATAACAGTTGCAACCTCTCCTTCCCCCCAGCTATGCACACAGCAGCACAAAAAGGGAATAGTGCATATAAAAGGTGGTAACAGTCCACTTTGTTTACCTGTGTCTAGTCTATCTGGGTTTCTATACTGTGCTCATCAACACAGATACATAGCCTTAAATAGTAAACTAAAAAAAATGCAACAGCTTGCCTTCTCCTCTTCCCAGAAAGGAAACATGCACTGAGCAATGTTTTGTCTAGATAGAGAAGCAGACATGCACAAGTTGTTACGGATCTCTGTCAGAGAAGGTGAGATGAAAAAGGCACATACTGGTGATGAGCTTTGCAATTATTCCAGGAGGATTTTGCGTGACTTGCCTGCACTCCTGAGCTTCACTCTACAAAACGATCCAAAGAAACAAACCTCTCATGGACACACATATCTCAAGGCTCCGCTTGACCTGTGGTGACTCTCATACCACACAGCCTTTTGCTGAGTTACCTTAGCAAGAGCTGACATTAAGCAACAGGTGTCCAAGGTGGCAAGCAAACACCATTTTGGATCCTGCATCAGCACAGATTCCTACTTCTAGCTCAAGGGTCAGACTGGGATCACAGTTAGTCTTGGGATTTTCATTCTGTACTCCAGCAAATACTGCAGAAATGCTCTTTCATACCTCAATCTGAGATCTTTCTGGACAGGACTTGAATATGATCTGATGTTGCATGGAAGCAGGTGGCAGGTATGCCGCATCTGAGGGAGGCACAGCTGCCAAGGAGACACTCAAAACCTCCCATTGCTAGAGGTATAAAAGGTCTCACAGTATCTGCTATTCTGAGGACAAAAAGACAGCAAGTTACATTACCTCCTCGACTATGCAACACAAATTCAGACCATTCAAAAACATTGTTTTCTCAGATCTTGACTAAAGCATTTCTTTCTTTTCAGAAGTTCCTGATTTCGTAACATTTATAATTCAAATCACCATGAAGGCATCAAACATATCCTTATGACTCCTAGTTGCTCCTAGTGCTTTGTCTCCATGTAGAAACATCCTGTGTATGTATTTTGAAATATGAGTAGTCAATTGCTTTCCATAGCATGCTCTTCATGAAGTGTGGGTAACAGTATGTGTCAATAGGAAGTAAGATTTCATCCACAGAGCTATTTTTCTGCTTTGCTATCCAGAATGCTTTACTGGCATTAACAGAAGATGCCAAACGCCCCATACCAAGTCTCCTCCCACATTTTACTTCAATATGAAGAATAAAGTAGTGAGTAATCTTGTAGCTCTCATTCTTAGCTTCTAAGGACCAGTGCAGCGCTTTCAAACCACCCGACCTTTGTCTTTCTTCACATGACTTGAAAATTCTACCAGAAGAACAGTTTTTCCTTGCACCCCTCAACTCTTACTGATAATTATGTACAACAAACTTGCTCGATCCCTTCCTGAAGGGTTTGTGTGGCAACGTTTCGGTAGCAGGGTGTGGGGGGCTACAGGGATGGCTTCTTTGAGAAACTTCTAGAAGCATCACCACGTCTGACAGAGCCAACGCCAACCAGCTCCAAAATGGATTCGCTGCTGGGCGAGGCTGGGCCAATCAGATGGTAGTAGCACCTCTGTGATATGTTTAAGAAGGAAAAAAAAGTTATGTCACAGAGGTAAATGTGGCCAGAGAAGAGAGAAGTGGGAATATGTGAGAGAAACAGCCCTGCAGGTACCGAGGTCAGTGCAGAAGGAGGGGGAGGAGGTGCTCCAGGTGCTGGAGCAGAGATTCCCCTGCAGGCTGTGGTGCAGATCATGGCCATGGTGAGGCAGTTGTCCCTCTGCAGCCCATGGAGGTCCACAGGGGTGCAGAGATCCACCTGCAGCCTCTGGAGGACCTCACACCAGAGCAGGTAGGTTGCCAAAAGGAGGTTGTGACTCCATGGGAAGTCTATGCTGGAACAGGCTCCTGGCAGAGACTTACAGACCCATGGAGAGAGGAGCCTGGGCTGGAGCAGGTTTGCTGGCAGGACTTGTGACCCTGGGGGAAACCCACATTGCACCAGGACGTTCCCGAAGGACCACATCCCATGGAAGGGACCCACACTGGAGCAGTTTGTGAAGAACTGTAGCCTGTGGAAGAATTACATTGGAGAAGTTCCTGGAAGACTGTTTCCTGAGAGAGGGACCCCATGCTGGAGCACGGGAAGGGCTCCTCTCCATCAGGAGGAAGCAGCGGCAGAAACAACTTGTGATGAATTGACTGCATCCCCCATTTCCTGCTCCCTGAATCACTGGGAAGGAGAAGGTAGAGAACTGGGAATGAAGCTAAGACCAGGAAGGAGGGAAGGATGAGGGGAGAGTGTTTTTAAGATTTGTTTTACTACTAATTATCCTGCTGATTTTGATTGGTGATAAATTCAACTAATTTCCCCACGCTGAGTCTGTTTTGCCCATGATGATAACTGTGTGGTCTCTCCCTGCCCTTATCTCAACTCATGAGCCTTTTGTTATATTTTCTCTCCCCTATCCTGTTGCAGAAGAGACTGACAGTATGGCTTTGGTGGGCACCTGGCCTCCAGCCAGGGTCAAACCACCACAATCACATTAATTATGTTGGGAAGATCATAAGAATGGACAAGAGCTACAATTTATGCATGGCCTAGGTAGAAGCCCTCTGATGTATTTCAGATGTGCTGAGCAGAGGCACAAAAGACAAAAGATGAAGCAAAGCAGTATCAATTCCTATTTTTAAAGGGATAACTGTAACAGTGTTCATCCTTTCATCTCTATAGATTTTGAAATAGTCCTACCAGCTGAGGGGACATCACCAAACCCATGGGCGCACCCAATAGGAGTAGCACTTTAGTACCTTCAGGACAAAGGAAGCTTCACCTTAGAGGAGTTGCAAAAGCATTTTTCCCTACAGAAAATAACACAGGCTCTTCAATGTGCTGGCAAAGGACATTCAGAACCTGTCAGTACCAGTGAGCATGCAGGACGCTAAAATGGGCCATTTTGAGAGCCCCTGCACAAATATGACTGAAAGATAAATGACCTATTCTGAAAAAGCTTTCTGTATTTATCTTTGTCTCCCAGAGAAGGCATACAAAATGGAAGGCATTTAATGTCTCTCAAGTGTGCCATCTCTCTTCTCAAAAGGCTGCAAAATTGGTCAGATGAAACTTTTACCTACTTCATCAGAAATGTTGCCTGTGTAAGGAAGTTAGGACCAAGCCTTACATTCTAACAACCTACCCTTCTATTTCTGGTCTCAGAAGTAAGAGACTTTTTTTTACATACACAGAGGGAAGGTAAAGGCATTCAAACTGCTAAAGACTTCGCAAAGCAACAACTTTGGACTGTCATTTGAAGGTCAGTCTCCAACATACAGTATTTATCTGCCTATTGTCAAACGACTTGAGTAGAAAGGACTTTTAATAGAATATGTTAGTCAATTAAATCTGGAACATTAGTAGGTTTTTCATAACACTGGCATTTTATCTATGAAAAGCAATGAAAAAATGGTTCTATTTAAAAGTGGTAATAGCTGTAGTCTTTGAACATATGCTTAATGAATAAATCTGTTAGGAAAAAAGGCTTGTGTGTATTGGAGGGGGGTAGTATGTTTGTTCTCACTTAAAGCGTGCCATGATGGCAATCATCAACAGCAAATGGCATCTATTGTTGGGATTAAGTAAAATTTCATTTGGCCATTCACTTTCAGGTGAAATTGAGTCTTTCTTTTCAATAACACTTTCTTTTAGCTAAACAGCTGAGTTGAAAATAAAGCAATACTATCCACACAATTAAGGGCACCTGATAAGCCTTCATGCTCTTCGGTAGGTGCAGAGAACCGCAATATAGTAATACCCAGGCAGCTTGCTACCACAGCATGGGGTGCAACACACATAAACCCAACAGCCTACAGTGAAGAGGCATTCAGATCCCATGGGGAGAACAGTCTAATAACCCAGTGCTACCACATATCCTAGTAGTGGGCGCAGTTTCAGGGATGAAATTATACAGAATAAAGTGCTACACAGAACCTGAACAGAATAGACTACGCAAAACTTAGAAGACAACCAGAATGCTACGATAAAAAAGTACATGAGAACAAACAATCTACTGGGTTTCCATTTGCATGAGCAGGCAGAAAAGTTTAATAAACTGGTAGATTTGCTTGTGAAATTAAAATGCCAATTCCTTACATTGGGAAGCAAGTATGAAAAATATCCCCAGTTAAGCCATAGCTGGCTGGGTATTTTTAAAGGAAGCCTGACATATGTTGCTAAAATGCACTGCTAAACAGTGAAACAGTCAATATTTACTCCATTTCTCTTCTGTCTTCCCCAAAGCTCTTCTCATGGAGTGCCTGAATCTCCCCTTCCTCTGCTTAATCTGAGAGTTTAAGACCCTCAGCCTTGTTGAACATTCCTTAGGAGCATTCAGACTGTAACTGACTGCTCCTAAGGAATGTTCACCAAGGCAGACTCCCCTTTCTGTTCCTTCCTTCAATAATATATTTGAATATGGCTCTTTTTTATGGCTACACAGCCAGATCTCAATTGGAAGGTGCCTTTTGTGGAGAAAGAGTCTTAGGGAACTCCCAAGTTGCATTCAGTCAAATTCCCTGGTGGAACACATGGCACCATCTAATAGGTGAGACCATGCCATGATCATCTCTTCTTTGACAACTCCTTTCAAATAGCAGAGTTGGGAGACTACTCCTCACTGCTTTTGGACAGCTGAATGTGAATAAGTGCCTGCTCTCAATCAGCTTTGTTAACTTGCTAATCCTTGCAGTCCCTCTTCTTTCCTTTAAGAACTTTACCTTGTGAAGATGCATAGTAGACCCAGATTAACAAAGATGAGAGATCATGTATAAGTGGAAAGAGATAAGAGGATGCACAAATATAAAGCAAGTCTCAGGTTGCCAAGACTTCCTTTCCAAGTTAGAACAGTGACATAATGAAAAAACATTCCATCATTAAAATATTTAATTCTCACTTCCTAATGCTATCTTTATTGAAATACTTTGCTTATTGCGGTTTCTTCCATTTCCCCATAGTGCCATCAGGTGTAAGGAAAGCCTCACTCCACAAACTGGTAAGGCAGAGGTCAAGAAAACATGATTTCCAGAAACAGTAGAGGTTTGAAATACTGTGATGACATTAGACTTGCAAAGGGTCGTTTGCTTCACGTAAATAAGTTTATAAAACTGTTGCAGACACACGTCAGCAAGGTTCTGTTCTCAAAAATTACTTTTTTAAAATTTTATTTCAGCATATAGTTATGCAATTAATTTGCCCATTAATTAATCAGTTAGTCTACTAATCCAAAGAGTGACCATGAGGCATGCGTAAAATTTAGTATGTAACAACATGCCCAGTTCAACATACTGCATTGTTTCAGATTTCACATTCATAAAACAGGCTCTTTGGTATTTCTGACTTATGAAATGTCTGTTCTGTGGCATTAAAGCAGGTCCTATAAAACCACTCTCATCAGTTAAGCTGCACAATGGACTTTCAGTAACAAGTACTGAAAGGAGAAGATAAAATACAGATAAAAGAAGGTGTGAGCATATTTGAGAATAATGGAAATGAGAATATCTCATAAGAGATGAAAGCAAGAAAATAAATACAAGGCCATAGAAGAGAAGCCCATAGCAGGAGGAGGAGTGTGAAAGCCTGGCAGAAGCACTCAGTGGAGACTAAAAACAGCATCTGGCAATAGCTCAAATGAAACAAGGTAGCATATGCAAGAAGTACAGTACACTGACAACTTCCTCCCTCTTGGGGATTAAATAACCTCAGAGTTAGGGTAGACATTCTTCCCTCCCTCTCCTCTGGAATATCTTGCTCTAAACTCTGAAACAGAAAAAAACACAACTATTTATTTCTGTGATTGTCATTTCCCAATTTCAAGTGTGAGCTCTCAAAGGAAATTTTCAAAGGCAAAGCTGCAGAAATCAGATTTTGATTTATTTTTCTAGTGGGAAACATGCTGGTGGATATCTCCTCCCCAGCTCATTTAGGACATCAAGAGGCCAAATTTTCAAAAGGCCTTCGTAAATTTTCAAAAGCCTCAATCCAGCTAGATAAGACCCTAGTTCTGCTGAAACAACTTCAATTGTTCTTCAAAACAGGGGCCTAAGTTTAATTTTCAAAAGCAGCTTAAAATACAGAATCTCTTTCACACTGAAAAACACTGACACAATACTGCAGAGTTGTTTCTGAAAGTGAGACTGACATGGTTTTCAAACTGCTGCCTACCATGTGCTTTTGCTTCCTTTAATTGCGTGTCTGTGAATACAGCACAGAAATGTGTCTATTGTCACTCACAATGAGGAAAACACAGGTGTAGTTGTGAGAACATCAAATACTACAAACTGGGCAGTGTGAGGACAGCCCATGATTTCAAATCTGAAACTGTAGTGATGTTTATGATATTTGCAACTGCACAAAAGCTGAGGAAGTCCCACATGGGGAAGTATTACAGTGTAAGACAGGGCCTAATAGAACTTCAGTTTTGTTAGCTCCCACAGGGGCAGAAATAGCCTTGCAGGTGGATATGCCACAACAAGCAATGCCATTTCAGGGAATATCCCACCATGCCCCACTAGTTTTTTTGCCATGCTGCATGTGCATAGGCTGCCACATCTAACTGCACAGCTCCATCTGACTGCACAGCAGGAACAAACTACAACCACAGTTCTTCACCCCTATGACCATCTGGAGCAGCATTTTAAGTGAGTTTGCTGTTGCTCTCCTCAAGTCCATATGCCAATATTTCTTTCACCAGAAACCAAGAAATAAAAAGACAAAGATGATGCCCTCCAGATCTCACTCTAACAAAGAGCAGGTGGTCAGATTTACCTTCTGGGAGGGTCTCTATTCCTGAAGATCAAGCTTAAAAGGCAGGAGCTACCCAGAGAGACAAGATCAATGAGGGGAAAACTGTCCTAATATAGATGGTGAAAGGAGGACTGAAGAACAGTCCTGAGTAATCCTTGGAGGATAGTGACAGCCCAGAAACACTGTTTTGTTGCCTATGTGGTAGTGGAGACACAGTAGAATGTATTACTACTTAGGACCCCAATCTCCCTAGGGACTGACTGAAACTGAAAAAACCCCCACAAACAAAAACAAATAAAAAAATCCAAACAAAACCCCCAAACAACCAAACTCCTTGATCTGTCTTTGAAATACAGCTGCCTACTTCTGCTAGCACTCCTGGATCATACCATATTAAGTAAGCCCCAATATCCTGTCAGTATATGCTCATGATTCTTAATAAAACTTTAAACTTTTCAAGTTACATTTTTGTATTAAGGTTCAAAGACTGAAACCAAAACAAATAATTGGTGTGATTAAATGAATATGAATATGAATGGGAGGCCAAACTCAGGTGTACTCCTCTTCAGTTGGTTATTTTATCATTGCAAGCACAGTACTGACTTATCAAGCAAACAAGAGGCAGCTTCATCTTATCAATTTGGGAAAAAAACCCAAATCATTCTGCCACTGAAACTCCAAATGCAGTGCTTATCTGTGAAAGAAAGAGGCAGGATGGAATGCACCTGGAGGAAAACAGATGTACATCATTTGGAAAGCAAGGAAAAACTCACAGCTGCTGGAGGAGGAGCAGCAGCACAGTGGTTAGAATGACTGGGCAGGGGAAACCCAACTCCCAAGCTGGAGCTTTGCACCAAAACACTGTGCTAGATCAGCCTCTGTATATCTTTCACTTGGGCTGCTAGGTTGTAGATAACACACACTACTTCACAACATAGCATTACAAACTGCTGTCTTCAGAAACCTGCATGCTCTAATCCAGCTGATGTGGCCAGCTAGGCCTTTTGAAGTTCCAGGTAGTTCTGCAGCAGTTTATAATCTGACAATTTACCAATACCAAACTGTCAGCACTGCCAGAGACCAGCCAGCTTCACTGTTTTCTAGTTACAGTGACGTGATGAATGGCAATTTCTCTACCATGACCTAGAAAGGCACTTAGCAATACAGAGACCCAGGGACATATCAGCAAATGGATTCTGCTGCCTTTTCATGTGGGATGCATGACCAAAATTTCCAGCTTTCAATGGAACTTCAGTGGAAAGCAAATAATCAGTTCCCCTAAATGCTTCATGAAATCCCAGTCTGAATAACAGAATATTATCTTTGGTATTCAACAATAAGATATCCTTGATACTGTGGCTGCTATGCTGGACTAATGAAGCTGACAGAGGAGTAAACATACATCAAGTGACAGCATCCAAAGGTTCAAGTCTTTAAATTACAAATGCCAGTTTACCAAAGTTATATCTCCTACTTAGTGTGAAGCAAGATAACCATTCTATGCAGCATCAAGTCAAGTCACCTGCCACCTATCCAATTTGAAAAAGGAACAAGTACAAGAAGAATTAACAAAAAAAACCCCAAAACAACAACAACAAAAAACCCCCAACCCAACAACAACAAAAACCTCCACAAAACTAAGAACTTATCCAGCCTTTCATTAAGATATGATAATACTGAAAGAAACTGTACTAAACCTGCACTAAATCAGTAAGAACCATAGAAATAAAACTGGCACATGATAATTTACCAAATAGATACTTGTCAAAATGAATAGACTGATTTTTAATTTAACTCTTTCTTGAAATCAGGGTCCCTGTAGATGCACACCTGTAAATGCAATGTACTTTGGCACTGCAAACTGCCTCATCTTCTTCATCTCTGATTCCTAAATGCTGTTAAGAGACAAACTGAGATTTCCATCAGTTTTATTGTCTACAGTGTTTTGTGTATACACTGCAGAATAAACTTGCTTTAATACAGATTGAACTGATAGAATTCAGCTTCAAACTGTCAGCCCAAGTGCACACTCCTTCAAAAATAGCATGTTAATTTTGCTCATCCCCACAGACTCATGTGACCTCTTTTATCTGTATCCTGTTTTCCACCCGCACAAGAGCAGCTCATTGCTATGTTGTGCAGCTACAGCAAAACTTTTCAATCCTCCAGGAACACTATCTAGTTTTAATTTCACTCTGCATATTTTTTGCTTCATGTCAGATGTGAGCATGTGAACATGAGGCAGTTCTGTAAAATAAATAGCCTTCCAGTTACTTATAATGACCATTTTTCAATCTAGTAAATCATTTTATGGTTTCACCATCCCTGTTTATTGGCTGGAATAAGCACATCTTAACAGTTTTCAAAGGGATCTTTCAGAATTTGAATTTGTCTCCCAACCTACGCTAATCAAGCAATACCTTAGAAGCTTTTCATTAGCTTCTATGACCTGTGATGAAAACAACATTTTCTTTTATGAATTTTATTCATTGCTCAACTTAGGAACTACAAAAAACCCCTTTGGCCACATTCTATATAGCATTTTATGCAATACTGAAGTTTATTAGTGCATGTGTGATAGCTGAATGGAATGATACCCTTTTCTTAGCCAAATTTGAAACAAGGGCCAGTCTACAGTCCTATGACAATGTCTGGACAACAACTTTTACGTCAAACATTTATGTGAACATTTTCTGTCAACTTTAAAGACATGGATTTGCATTTTATATACCTGAGATGTCCCTAAAATTAGTGTCACTGCTACTTTCTAAGCACCTTTACCTCTTGTGCCAAAACCAGTGTGTTCAGCTGCCTCAGACTGGGGCCCTTACAGGGTACATTTTCAGCCAGCACACTTGCCAAGGGTATCCTACACACAGACTTTCTTCCACAGTACTTTACCAGTGCTTCCATGCTGGTTCTATCATGTTAACGGGAAGGCAGGTGCATGACCTTCAGCTCACATTCAGCTGGAAAGTTTTAGCAGAAGTCTTTTTGTTGGAACTATTCCACTTCAATGTCACATGATAAATGATAGTCGATCTTTTCTTTCTGCCCTCCCACATTAGGTTGTTCCAGGCTAAGCTTTTCTGCAAGGCAGAACTACCCACGCTTTCTTCTGCAATAAAAACAAAACTGTTTGAAAAACTTCCCTTTGTATTGCCCACATATAAAGAGTAAGCCAGTATCACTGCTGGATTAAAGATCTTTTTGAGGAACAATCCGCAGGCTCTGTGCACAAACACAGTTTGGTTCATAGGAAAGGAAATGACAAAGACCTCTGAATATACTCATAATCCGTAAGAATCATATATTGAATTTAGAACACATAAATTAACTTTTCTTAACTATCCAGCTAAAAAGCAGGATCTGTGTGTGTTTTCTCTGTTAGTGGATGAAACAAATTCATTCATGGTTTAACTCCATATTTTTAACTCCATACTTTTAACTCCATTTTACCACAAATTTCAGTACAGGCATAAATTTGATAAACTCTGCAAAGTGATTTCTGAATTCATTATTTTGTATAACCAGCAGAACTGTGTTTACATCTTTCTTTGAAATTAATATAGTCTATGATTACAAAGGTCTTGCAACATACAACATCATGTTTTTACTACTGTCAAACTATCAAGAATAAGTGCTGTGAGGCAAAAAAATGTGTATTTCTCAATTACTGTATATTTGTAGATGTTCTACTGAAGCTTCCAATTATTTGGCACACTGACACACCACCTCCATAAAAATTTAAATAACACTGATATTTTATGGCCTAGGTTTAAGGGTGGCCTCAAAGAGTCCAGACAAGGATGTAAGGAACACCAAAACGTGTAAAACACTAACATGACTCTCTGAGCTTATAGAAAAGAAAGTGCATACTTTCTGCCATCAAATGAATGGCAAGCATTGACTATTAGTTGGCCAAAGCTGACCACTTATATCTAATTTTTAAAGAGAATGTGAATGCCCAGGAGAAATATCTGTAGGTTATCTGAAGCTTTTCAGTGTTCTTACATAAATAATAAAAGACCACAGCTCAAAAACGGTTTTTCAGAAGTAAAGCATACAGCAAGTGGAATGAACTCTTTCACCTTATGGTTTATTTGCATACAGAACCCCTTTTGCCCTCCAAAAACGCCCTAATAAAGGTTTTCACCATCCTCTTTCCATAAGCTGGTCCTCCTTCACAGTGTGGAGTTAATATCCAAGGCCCACTCACATCCAGCTGAACTGGCTTCTCTACCATAAAAACAATTGCCAACTGCAACAGTCTGCAAGATGGGATGAAAGGCGAGTCCAGTGCAGCATTAACTGTAACCAGTAAATAAATCCACTAACCAATAAAAAGAAAGAAGGTTTATCTACACTGGACGCATGATTTAAAGTCCAAAAACCAGTTCCTCTAAGAGCCCTCACTGTGCAGACAGAAAACACTTTCCTGTAAGAGACAGAATAATTTAGAAAAAGGGCTTGAAAACACCCCAATTCCTTGATGATTAAACAAAACTAATTTACTTATTGCTTACGACAAATAAATAAAAAAATAATAAAAAGTGTTTGACACAGCTACAGATTGGATTTAGAAGGACTTTTTAAGGAACTTTCAGGAAACTAGGGCTCAATCCTTTAGGCTTCCTTAGAAATCTGAGCTAGAAAGAATTTCATAGACATCAAGCAGGCAACAGGGGGAAAATGGACTCTTTGAATGGCATGAGAGCCACAGATAGATTAAAAAATATACACCACTATGAAAGAAAATAATAGCAAAAATAACGTTCCATGCTAACAGGGTATTGCAAAACATTTAAAACCTGCAATGAATTTTCCTTTCCCTTTTTTCCCCTTGTTCCTTTCATTCACCAAGAAAATTAGGGCAAGTTCTGAAAGAGTGTATGGCTGTATTTTTCATCTGTACTGAAGGTACAGTATGATATATCTGAACTCCTTGTCTCACTTACCATCTGACTTGCACTCAGTTCTTTCAGTCACATAGCTTGGTTCCAATGTCTGCTCCAGGACAGATGGTCCTCTGGGATTATCATTTACGTCCTTCATGCACTAGAATCCTGAAAAATAAGTGAAAAATTGAAGCTTTAACACTATCAGATGTCTAAGAGCCACTCAGGGCTTTTACACACCATTTTTCTTGACAATAAGTTCTAAAAGACCATGCTGTAATGTTCACCCATGAAGAAAATGTCAAGCCACTGATGCGTGGGGCGAGGTGAAACACAGAAAGGAGATGAAGTGTATTCCTGTATTGTTACTGATACACTTGCTTTTGCTTATTCCCTGCATATATGAACTGGAATCTACTTGCAACCTTCCAAGTATTCAAAGGATATGTACCATAAAGTCTTTTAGTATTTAAGGGAAAAGGCAATCCATAAGCTAAGCTCCTTTACATGGCACCTGCACCACATGGAAAAAACCTTCATGTGGAATCATAATACCCCATTTCACAAAAATCTCAGAGAGGGCTTAAAGGTCTGTCAGTACAAGACAAAAGCTACTACTAATTTGTGAAGGGCTATTGAATTTGTCATACATACCACACAGTGGGGGCTAACTGAATGCATGTTTTTTTGGAAAGAGTCCACCATAGTCTCAGAGACTGTATGACCAACATGACACTCAAAACATGCCAAAGACATGGGTAAACAGGGTTATGCAAGCATGTAAAAAGAAATTCACCTCTAACAAACTGCAAAAAAAATTCACCTCTACCAAACAAACTTTCCTTCTTCACAGATTCAGCTAAGGGAGGGGTCAGGGATGCCTTTTTTGTACAGATGACAAAGTGCTCTGCCTTCAAGGCTTATATAATTTGTCATCTATTTCTAAAGAACCTCACACTGTGAACATCAGGCTAGTTCATTCAGTCTCATCCAAAGTCCACAGAGCTTTCTACTGATGTCAATACACTGTGCCTCACAAAACCCAATCACGAAGGCTCCTGAAGAACAAGAGTATAAGAGGCTAAACTCTGAAAGTACCCTCCTCTGCAGAGGTACCGTTGAAATCCTTTCATTAGAAACTGATCTTTCCAGTTCTGAACAGGCTAATAAAGCCAAGACTATTTACATATCCAGACCACCTCTGACACTGGGGCATAAGGCAATCACTGCATATAGATAAGAACATCCACATGCTCAAGAAAAACGTATTTAAAAGCAAGTCACATTCTTAGAAGACACCAGGACACAAGGGAACAGCATCCAGGTAAAAGCAAGTCAGCAGAGTAACATGTGAGGCGCTCCTTGAAAAATTATCTAACCAATACATCACATCTTAGCACTAAGCAATCCTCTTCTATCCAGGACAAGTGATTACTAAGTAAAAGCATGAAACTGGCTGTAAAGGCTTGGATACAATGCTGTCTCTTTCACTTGTAATACAAACACAGTATGGAGGAACTATGTAGGTCCAAGAATAAGAATTACTGTCTGTGTACACAGTGTGTGTCAAAACATAAGCCAAAAGTTATTCTTAAACCCAGAAAAAATAGGCATAAAGCATAGAGATGGTATTTATACTTTTATAGCCACTTAGAAATACCACTCCCTCCCTCACAGGAAAATATGACAACCAATTATTTTCAGCTAAATGTTTTTATTAAGTTTGTTTTCTGATGTGATTTCTTCAATGAAAGCTCAAAACCAGAAAAGATGTCTTGTAGGCAAGTCCCAAAGGGAGCCAACCTTCTTTTACAGAACAGATACAATTCAAAACAACTAACAAGCACCATAATAAGATGGTACAGATCGTTCTGAGTCTACCATCACCAGCTCCACTGTTCCTCAAACTTGTTGATGACATAATAGCCAGTTCTCTGCAACAGCTCCCAAGGAACAGGCTTTGCAATGCACTCACTCCACCCCAGCAGAATGGCCATGAGGTGAGAACCAAGAAGAAACCAGATTCCATAAGGGACTGCCACTGGATAAAAGGAATTGGTGCCTCTTGGCTCACTACTGAAGGCCAAATCATATCCCCAGACTACATCACCTGATCTAATAAAGGATGCTGTCTCTTTATACATCTCTCCTTATGCTACCTTTCATGACACAAAGGGCTCTGGTACCTGAACAGGTCACCCCAGCATAAAAGGTTATTACTTCTGTTAAGTGGAAATGTAATTAACTCAGCATAGTCTCAGTCCAATGTGAATAGAGGAAGATAAGGAAAGTTTGAGCCAGAAGTGCTTTCACAAAAGCAGACTAAGAACGTGTACACATAGTTACTGTGGTTCAGCTGACACAAGGTAACTTGATCACACATCTCAGTTTTTAACATAAAGCTGTTTGCAATGACAGTAGCCCAATATGCTGTTCTTTGACCTTCCTTAGTGCCTGCGGTTCACCACAATATTCAAATGCTGGTATAAAACTGTTCTTTGAACACAGTGTTCAAAGAATTTGGTATCACAACATTTCCAGAAAGGCCAAACGAATAAGAACTACCATTGAAGCTCTATAATCTTCTAGAAAGAGAGATTTACCTCTTCTGAAGCTATTTGCTACTGTTGTAGTCTGCATTCACTCCAGGTGCCTTGCCAGAGAGACCCTTTCTCTACATTGATTCCAAACTCAAGAATTTCGCTGCTGCTTTCTCTTTCCCCACCCTGTAACTTAAGGACAAGTGTGGTTTTACACTGTTGAAAGAAATAAGCCCATCTACTGCCTAACACACCTCATCTTTCTGTTGCTCCAAGAGCATGTGAATGACCAAAAGAAAACACCACAAAAGCAAGAACAGCTAGGAATCACTCCTGCCTCTGATAATGCATAAAGGCTTATTCTCAATTAACTTATCCCTTGCAGTTATTATCAGTGCATAACTGATGTGAAAACAACATTCAATTTGGCAGCATTTTACATCTACTTTACACTGATATTGAAGGCGTGCTTTCATCTGCCCATGACTACAAGGAAAACTGTGAAGGCCAAGTAGTTTTACCCACCTTAAACAATAAGGGGAATGCAACTGCATGACCTTCCTTTCAGAACTCCTGCATGTTGTTCATTATTCCGACATGAGCAGCCAAAACTAGTTACAGAAGCACTTAGTCATATGCATAAGCACAACAAAATCAGGCTCCAGGTTAAGAGAAGATTCTGGCACCTAATTTTGTGCTGTGTGAAATCTCTAGAGGATGTGTCATAGAGGACTGAAAAGCAATTGCAAAACTTTTGGTAGAAAGCACTCAGAAGCACATTCAGACTATTTCACAGAAGCAAGAGTGACATCATCTCGTGCTTTGAATGAGGAAAATCCCATGTTTTTAAGCTACCAAGTTAATTTTTGCTGAAAACAATGACACAGTCTGCCCAGATGCAAGCAAGAAATTTTACACGCAATGATCTGGATATATACCCTGGCACTGACAGAGTATCATAGCAGGTAAAGGAGCACCATCACAGAACAGTCATGCAAATCCAGAGGTTGGAACACAAAATCATAAAATAGTTTATTGCTACTATTCACTTTTTCCCTTTTCTGGGAAGGACATAGAATCTATTCCAAAGCACATCTCATTCAGGCAATCTGTAGCAATGTTGTAAGATGTTCCCTCACTCCACCTACAACCCCCAATCAGACAAGACTATTTGCCTGAGAAGAGACTACACAGAGCCACACACTCTCCTTTTGTCCTTACATTCCCCTTTCTCCCTCTTGGGAGCAGACAAACCGGAAGACTGGGCCAAGTCTCCTGGGGCAGAGGAACAGAAACATGTTATTAAAATAAAGTGTGCACATTAGTGGTTTCTGTCTTGGGATCTGAAGACCAAGTTTAATTAACCACCTGAGTGGAAAGCACAGTTTATATAATGCAGACTACCCATGGACTGTTAGCCCAGTCATTCTACACAACTCCTTCTAACTGCTAGGCCAAATTAGCAATTTTTACTGACAAAAGTAACGTAATTGGGATGAGGGATCTAGACACCAACTTACAGAAATATGAAGAAAGAAGAAACAGTGTTTAAAATGGAAACCAATACACATTACACAGCCTACTATATAGCTCTGTAAGGGAAATATGGCTTTGTTACTTCTCCAACTCATAAAAATTAATTTGTCATCAGACAGTCACTCAGTGCTAAATGCTTACTGACAGAATCTGTCACTGTCAATGAGAGAGTGTCCTGGGAAAACATCTGAGGACTTCAGCCTTTCTCTACCTGTATTGTGGAAGTCTGCTTTCTGCAATACTGCATATTGCGAGATGTCAGTGAAAGCACAATAAGCTTGGAGAATTTTTAGTTCTGGGAACATCAGAGGTCTGTTCATTGAATACTTGATCATCTGGTTGTCAGACCACAGAATGTAACATGGCAGTTTGAGAGTCTGTCTTTGGTTTCCTCTTTCTCAAGATTCAGATCAAGAGACTGTCTACCATTCTGTGTTTGTAGAGTTCTTAGCTCAGCAGGTCCTTAAAATTTCTTGGGGTATTTAAATGAGTCCACTGTCCAAGTCACCAGCACTTAAGGTTCACTTCATGTTGCATTTAAGATGATCTAACCTTACACTGCTGCAGAAAGAAAGGGGGTTGTTTCATCCCATTCACTTTCCTCTACTGCATCATATCCCCCTATTTTGCCCATCTATGCAGGAACAAGGCTGCTGCTTCAGCTTGCAGAACTGACAGAAAACTAATTAATTGGGGGGGTGGATTAGTCACCATTGGAGGAACTAAAAGGGGACCCTCTTCAGTGGAAGCTCACTGCTAGGTTAAATGCTAGGGTGAACTGCACTCTGCTTATAGGGATTTACAGGACAACTCTGTATATTCAGCTCAGGAGAATCCACATGTACATTTTAAAACTATGGCTAAGCAAGTATCAGCTGAAATTCAACTCCTTTGTTACAACATACTAATTTTTGTGAACACTTCACAGTAATTTTATCGAAGAAAGAGAGATAAATCTCACTCAGGGCAGTTAATTAGAAAACTACCCAATAACATTTCCATTGGAAAAAAATTCGCACCTTTTTAAAAGAGTGTCTTCCAGCTATTAAAAAAAAGGTAAAGCCAGATAATTACACATGATATGCACAGCTATCCTAGTGAGCATTTATAGCAATTACTTGAAATTCTGATGTCACTCACAATAGATGTATCAGCTGGTAGTTTTAAAAACTTGATCATATATTAAAAACTGTGACCAATATTGTTTTCTGTGCATAGAGATAAACATCCTGCTCAAAGATCTGAACTCCTATTTAAAAACAAAACCAAACATTAAGAATAAAAAGCACTCAGTATGGTTCTGAGACACATATGTGGCTGCATTGCATATTCCCTGCCTACACTGACAGTGTGGGAGCTGTTAGTCATCTAATGCGCATATTTGCTTGGCACAATGCCTTTACTTTCCTATGCAGGCAAAGAAGATGATCACCAGTTTATTGTATCCTTACATCTTCGCTGCACTTCATCAGTCACCATGACCAGGCCTTCCCAAATCAAACTACAGGCTGTTAGAAGTGAAACCAGCTCAGAGTGAAGCCCAAGGCCAGGGAGATTGTTAAGCACATCTGTAAAGACAAGGGCAACTTTCAGATTCATGCTGTTTAGACACATTTTCTAGTGGGACCTAACAATACGTTTATTTAAAAATAGGGACCCTTTATTGAACAGAGGCCTAAATGAGTTTTGCTTTCAACTCTGATGCTGGTCCTTTTACTGTTTTCAAGGGCATTAGAGGTTCTTAAGTTGGCTTGCCTTAACTGTTCTGCTCTGCTTCCATTCTGGAAGGACTTGGAGCAAAACCTACATTTAGTTTTCAAGTAAGGCTGTCATAAGACCTCTCTGCCTCAACTACAGCAGGATCAGACATACCCATCCTTGTGACATCCTAATTTCATTTAAACCATAGAGAACACATACAAGAAACGTATGTCTTTTTAGTGCAATGTTGATGGTGAAAACTGAAGAGTAAAGGAGGCAGAATTTCCAAGTGCCTCAATGTCAGACTTTGAAGGAATGACTCCTGGTATTTCCCCTCCCAGTGGCCTTGGATACTGCAAATTATTATTTTACCATATTTGTTGTTATAACCTGTTTTGTATAGAACTAACAAAACACCAAAGCAACTGCTTTCTGACACACAAGGGAAGAAGTGTTTTGAGCGGAGGTAGTTCATGCTGTTTCTCAGATATCTCAGTGGTGAAACCACTTCATGCTGACTACTGTACTTATGTGAAGGACAGGTCTCACATTGCCCCGCTCCACTGTAGAAACTGGCAAGGCCAGCCTTCAAGGGCAATCTGGGACTACTTTGCAAGACCTCTTGAAACCCCTTCCTTATTCTAAGCGCCTTCAGCAACATGGGCTGCCATGCCTCTGCTGGTTTTGACCCAAATGTGAACTAGTTTAGATTCCTGAGGATTGCAGTACTTTTGTGTAATGCCTGCTGACTGCACTCAGTGTGTTCATGTCTAGGTGAAGAAAACAGCATTTGACAAGCTGGAATTCAGAATAGGTAAGATCTGGTCTGATCTAGTAGAGCTCTGTCTTTAAATTCTATGACGATAAGACAGAAGAAATATGTGGGAAGCATCCACAATAATCAACCATCTCAAGTTAATTAGCAATTAATTTAGCGAGCTACTAAAGTCTAGCAAAGATGAATCCTGAGAGATTCTGGTCACAGTTACCTTGATGCGAATCTAGATTAACTCCCAGAAAGAACATCAATCTCCATGACAGTTACTTCAGATTTACATCCAGCAACTCTGAATTTGTGCACTTGTTTTCACAGCTGTGTGGGAGATCTGTCTCAACACAAATCAGCTCTGCTCTCCTGCAGATTCGGCAAGGTACAGTTACATTTCTGTAAAAATCCAACCTCAGTGAAATAGGGAAATTAAATTCTCCGCTCTGATGAAACCTAAGCCTCCCACATAACAGACAAAAACCCTGCTACAGAGCCTGCCACTACAAGTGGTCACAATATCCCCTTTAGTTCTCAAGTCTTCACAGAGTAAGGATAATTCCCTCTCACTGGATTTTACAAAGCACAACAGCAAGCATCGAAATTACAACATTCTTTTGCCTAGGACTCTTAAAAGTATTAAGAATACCACATCTACAAAGTACACAGATTTGAGTCCAGTCTTACAACCCTGGCAAAATTCACATAATCTTGCAAGGTCATCTTTCCTCTTAAAAGGCTAAAGAGGCGTAAACACCTTCTGGCCATTAGCACCGACTCGTGATGTACACTGCAGCTGCATCAAAGAAATTTGATATGAAAAAAGGCGTTATTGTCCTGCCACACAACCCTTCACCCTTTTACCAGCTTTCCTCAGCTCTGCATCCACCTCTCTGCACAGCCATCATTTTCCCCTTTCTTTATCTGTAAACTAAGGACTGGATAAAATGATGTAATGCCCCTTCCCTCCCACACAAATTTCACTACAAGTGGTGCAGACCTGGTTGTGGAATTCTAAGCTGATCAGATAAGGTGCATGCTTGTCTGCGTGCTTCTGGGTGAGCCAGTGTACAGGTCAATCATAAGTAATAAAGAGCAAAGACACATCACAAGCAACATACAAATGTGAGTACTTAATTTTGAATTCAACATATGTCCAGATAGCTTGTGAAATGGTTTGTGGAAACACAAAGAGATATTTAGAGTCACTTTTGCTAGACGGTTTAAGATCACATTAAGAACTTGCATTGAATTCATTCATGTGGGGATTTTATTAAACAAAGAAAGTTCTCTATACCAGCCTTACCTTTAAAGAACTGGCCACATTCCTACTCCTGTGCCACTGACAACTATGTTTGCACTGCAGATCCTAAATGCCTCACCTATTATGACCCTTTGCAGGAACTGAGTGAAGGTAGCCAAAACTGCCATGGTTCCCCAGCATTCATACAGTTCAAATGGTGTAAGTCAAGTAGATCCACAAGTCAGCCAACCCACAGCAGAATACACAGAAGAAAAGATATCATCACTGAATAAGCTTTGAGTATTGGTACCAATCTGCAATTTTTAAAGAAATTAAGCTATTTTTGAGGCTAATGTTAAATTGGGGCAAGGCAGTGTATTTTCAATCTATAAAACTGCTTGAAAAGGGACAGTTTTAAATGACCCACTTACTGACTCTCTCAAAAAAAAAAAAGAAAAAAATAGATTTTATAAGAAATATTGGTTCTCACTTAAGCATTTAAATGAAGTGGCTAGAAAGTATTTGGCAGGCAACAAATTTAGGGTTGCTGATCTTAGATGATATTTTATCTACAAAGACCAGTTTGGGTCTTACAGGCAGAGATCCCCAAAGCTATTTACCATTTAAGAATTTGTCTGCAGATGCAAATTATGTCACAGTATAGAAGAATGAGTATTTTATGAATGACTATTCCAGAATTACTATGTTGGTACATGAAGTTATTTAGAAAGTTATTGCACAATAATGCTGTATGGACAACATGTAAGTAGTGCATAATGGTGTAGCACACCACGATAAAAACAATTCAATGTTTTTCTGAAGTGAGGAAAGATAACCTAGCCTCCAGATGCACCAAGAACTAAGTAAATCCCACAGCACCCTATAATGCTTATCTCAACCTCCATAAAGTTATGAGAGAAATAAAGCTAGAATTACACAAAAGTCTCAGATGCCTTTTCTGCACTTAACCGAGCTTTGCCAACAGGTGAGATAGGAGTTCAGCTGGTTACCAATGCCTGGGCACAAATATCCTGCTTAATTTCTAGAAGAGTAAGTGGACACAAAGCAATCTTTCTTTGTACTGTTCTCCAAGATCTCACCAGCTGACTCATCCTCCTTCCTAAAGTACAGCATGAAAGCAAAGTAAAACAGAATCTCTCACATTATCAAAACAAAAATTGTTTTCTATGGCAGCAAGCGATAGACTAAAAACAAAATTGGGTGCCAATTCGCAAACTGTCATTAAATTTCCAGGAAGCCAATCCACCAAGGAACATACTGCACCCTAGAGAGTCCTTAATGAATAGTGTCACATTTGCAATAGGCTAGTTAAGGTTGTGTCAGCATTTAGGTTATAAATCCCTCATTATATGTTAGAAAAACAATCCTGAAGCTTACTGAAACATGATATACAGGGCTCCAGTCCAGGAAGACAAACTCTGGAAGGGAGGTGGGGAGAAAGTGTTAGTATCACAGTAGATTGGATTTTGTGTTTTAAAAATACAAAAAAAAGAGAAGCTTTGAACCATTTCAAGTTCCAAAGGCAGAGAACATTTTGGCAGGCATTTAAGGCTGAATCCTGGAGGTAGTAAGTGCCCTTGCCTCTAATCTCAGTGGGACATACGAGTTGCTAACATCCCCCCAAAGAATGAGGGATCATCAGTGTCTGAGTACATTTGTACCAATGGGTGTTATAGCTTGTAGCTGCTTCTATGGTCTGGATCACAGTCCCTCTATACTTTCTGTGTTATTCTTTGTTTAGAGAGCTTGATCCTTCTTCTGTCACAAGGCTGAAGATGTCTACAGTCCAGGGTCTGGAAGAGAAGCACTATAAACTTGCACACATGATGAAATATACAGTACAAGTAAGCGCTTTATGCACAGAATATACTTTGCAGTAGATGGACCATTACTTTCCCCTTGATGTTTGTATGTGGTGTATTTCATATTATCTTAGCATTGCTTTTTTAACTATAAAACATACAGTAGCAAATTTGGAGCACCTACAGTTTCCAACCCCACCAGCTTGAGCAGAGTGCATGCTTCTGACTTCTAGTTCCTGGAAATGGATTGCGACAGTGGGGAGGGGAAGCAGCATTAGACATTGTTAAGAGAACAGTCAGAGCAGACAGAGGCACTTCATGACCATCCAAGTCTTCATTAAATGGCCTCAGTACTCAAAAAAGGCCAGTGAAGTTAAAAGTAAGGATGGAAAGCTCAAAGTAAAGCCAGTAAGTGCTTTCAGTACCGAATGAATGCCCATCGGTTGACTGCTTGCATCCTTCATTGTCCTGAGTGCCTCTAAATGTCCTGAGATGCATCACTTTGTATCCTTCAATACTCCTGTAACCTTCACAGGGATGCACACGTGCCCAAGAACTACCTTCAGTGTCTCAGGCCTTGGCTGCAGGCAGGTTTGTCCCCCTGGTGAGCCCCAGTCTATTCACAGTGGGGCATGCAAGGACCCTCTCTTATCCTGCTCCATTGTGGCTGTGTGGCAGCTGACAGAAAAATGGCACCAGAGCTCCAGGGCCATGCCACAGTCTCCCCTGCTCATTCTTTTTTTACCAGCATGGCATTGATTACTACCCCTTCAAAACACCCACCCACTGAAAAAAAAAAAGCCAGTATGTCTCTCATAGGGTCCAGGGTGTAGTTCAGGAGGCAGTAACAATTTGCTATGACTTTTTTTGGAAAGGAAGCTGGGTATAAAAACTCAAGTCCTAGGTCAGGACTCAGGATCTCCCCACCCTCTCAGATAGAAGACTTCCCACATTAGTACATTACAAGCTACCAGAGGGCTGTATATTCATGTGCATGAAACATGACCACTCTTAACATACCCACATTTGAAAAGCTTGTCCATTCACAAAATATTGACATTAAGACCCTGTAAGTCAACAATTGTCACTCATCCTGACTAGCAATTACTGATGAGAAATCATAATGTAACTCAGAACCTTGTCTTTCATGCACTGTCTCCCCAGCATAAACCATGGTGACCCTGACCTTGCATAACTCCCCCCTTTCTACAAACAGGTGGAGTTTACTGGCATGGCAAAAGAATCTTAGGGAGGATTCAATCAGAGGGCAGAAAATGCTCTAGAAAGAACGGTTTTCATGTTTCCACCATTATACAAAATGGCATCTTCCTATTTGCTAAATAGTTGCCTTCTCAGGTTAAACAAATCCACAGAACTTGGGGTGCCACCTATCTCTGAAGGGAGCAGAACTGGTTATCCCAAAAGAATGAATGGACCATATCAAACCATCAGTGTATCACTACTGTATCCATTTAGCCTATTGCTGCCACAGCCTTAAAAATTAATGAGTTCTCCAGGGAACACAGAGACATAATGCTCAAAGCAAAAGAAGCTGCTGCCAATACTGTTTTCCTCTTCCCCAGACACCACTTGAAATCAAAACATAAGAGCAGATTTTGCCTCCCATATGAGTATCAGGATCCTCTCAGACAGAAAAAAAATACCTATCCTCTGTGTGGACAGGCCTTAAATTTCCCAACTTGCCAGCCAACACCATGTAATCTGACCTTGTTCCCTCTGCCATCAAAGTTCAACACGAAGAGAAAATTATCTTCATTTCAGAGTAACTTCTGAAGTTATCTTGGTCCACATTTTGTGAAGATGCTAAACCTTGCTTGGAAATTATGACCTGTATACAACTAAAAGGGGTTTTTTGTTGTCTCCAGCTCTAGCACTGACTTGACTTCTCCCTTTCCCTTTTCTGTGCAAGTAGTCAACAACACACCCACAGATGTGATATGGCATATACACAGAAACACAGGTCAGCAAAGTCATTTATGTAAGATCCCTTCTTTAAGGAAATATCTCACATAAAAGGGAACATCAGCAGATGGAGCCCTGCTTCTCCATCATGTTCTTCAGATGTGAAAGCCTGGCAGGTGCAGAGTGGGATAGGAACAATCAGTCTTTCACCCTTTCCAGCTCTTGCTTTTCATGGCGCCACTGCACACAAAAGAGAAAAAGCTTCTTTTGCCTTCCAATCCCTTTGCTTCCCCAAAACCACTCCCCACATTAACCAGTGCCACTGAGAAATAATCTGCCAGAAAAAGGTTTAGAAATCACCAAACTAAATGCATTAAGCATTTAGAATTATCATCAATTAACAGCTAAAGCACAGCAGAGCAGCACTGAGATTTAAATTGATCCAAGGTCTGAGACCAGTTCTTGAACAACAGGAAAACATACTTCTCTAGGACAAAGGATCAACAGCACTGTGACTAGTAAGAAAGGCTTTATCTAGCCTGACATATTAGTAGGACCTGGTTGCCGCTCATCTCTACCTCTGGTGGTTTATGAAGCACCAGCTCCTAAAATCATGCAGCAACCAAAGAAGAAAATTGGCAATCACAACCAGGTAAATGCAATGCTTAAGTTCAATATTCCAGGAAATTGGCCTAAAAATGGCTGGACAGATTAATGTGGCATTTTCCAGGACCAGTACATCAAGATAGTATTTCCAAATACCTGCTGTGTTCTCAGAATCAGAATGATGTCCATAGCAATCAGTTGCAAAAGAGTAAAAAAACCAAGCAAATTACTTTCATGTATCCTGTAGTCGTGGCCGTCAGCTCATTTCAACCCATGATAAAAGTCCCTTATAAACAAGGGATTCTATAGTTTCAGGGGGAAAATTGCTTCTTTCAAACTTGCACAATATCAATATAAATCAGAAGCTGCTAGTCTGGCAGGATGTAGTGGACAAAGAAGGCAGTTTGTACTTCCCTGGTTTGAAGCCTCTGTGGCAGAAGGTTACTCAGCTCTTTCTGAGAAGAGAAATACATAGGTAGAGGAGCTGATCCTTGGACTGGAGAGCTGACAGACACAGATGGACAGGGTGAAAGCCATGCACAGAGCAGCAGAGATTGGTATCGGGGAGGGGGGGTGGGGAAGAAAAGAAGAAAGGCTTGTACACACAGGCAGGAAACTCTATATTCCAAACTGGAATAAACATCTGGTTTCAAGGACAGGCAGTAAATTAGCTTAGAGATCTACTCTCAATTTCTACTTCTGTTCAGCATCAACAACCAAGGGAGTAAGCCGGATGCCTTAATAAAGCAAATTCCCAAATGACATCAGACACTGTTCCAGCTAGCTTTGGACTGCCTTCTCTTCCCAGTGTAATCAGCAATTGCATAGGGACAGCTTTACAAATCCCAGGCCACCAGACAAACACCACTAGGCTGTGAAAGAACACAGTGAAGACAGAGTTAGTGTTATCAGAACTTCTAAGCAAGCTTGCCAAGCAGAAGAGAATCTTTCTCTAAATCTTGGATACACAAGACAATGGCTCTTCTGTGCGAACACTGGAACCAGCATCATACCTGAATCAGTATCTTACCACTGGCACAATTTTTTGGATTAAAAACTCCTTTATTAAAGTTAATAAGTTTAAAGTCACACTCCAGACTTACAACAAAGCAACAGTTCTCAATTTAAATGAATGCAAACTAATATAATCTAATCCATTCAAGGATAGACTGAAAATTGATGTTCTGAGCTGCACAGACTACACTGCAAAGAAAACGTTGTTGCTTAATTGCTGGTTCTCTCATCAACACATAACTTTAGAACTCTGAATCTCCATTTGTGAACTGCTGCCCACCAGCAACACAGAGAATTGTGGCACATGGTTAAAACTGTATTTAAGTTCTACAGTGTTTCCAGTCAGGAGTCTGAGAGGTTACGGTGCCAGAAAGCACACAGCAAATTCAAAGGGACGATGTTTTTTCCTAAAAAAATCAGGCCATGCACTGTTGTACATGATGCATAAAGCTCAAAAGAGATAAAAGAGCAAACAGCAGTGCCTGCTTCAGGGACAAAGTAAATAAGAAATTAGGCATCTTAGAAAATGTACATAGCACGAAGAATGTTACACATGCCTGCAGTAATTTGCCACAGAGTACCATCTGAAAACGTGGTTTAAGATAATATACAGCACGCTAAAACACACACAGCATTTAGGCACTCAGCTCCTTGTGTATGTCAGTGCAAGTCAGGCATCATGCAAGTATCAGAGAAGTCCTCCTAATTTAAAAGAAAACATTAACTTTTTTAACTACATAACCATTCTAAACAGGCTCTGAAGTGCAAAAGCAATCACCAGCAGAATAAAATAGCCATTACATGCTTTTTAGTCACAGGATTTGTTACAATAATTCCTGAAGCTCCCAGCAGTTTCATAACAAAGTAGTCACATCTGCAGTTTCACAGAAATTATCATCTCCGTGCCAACGTTTCATCTCACGAATGTTTGCAGGCTCTGATTTCCATGTTTGGAAGAAGACTGAAACAAGACAACTACTTAAATTATTCCACCTCTCTGGCTTGCTATTGTCAGACTTAAGGAGCAAAGGCTTCGGTCAGTGTAATGGAATGGTGGCAGTGATCTCCACTGGCAAGGGAGGCTCTGCTTCTAAAGGAGCCAGCTACAGCCAAGCCCCAGTCTGGTAATATATGCTACCACTGATACTGAAAATGAGGGAATAGATGTTCTTGGAGTACCAAATGGAAGACATTCTGGAAAAGAAAAAAAACAAATCTAGCCATACTCAACCAGACAAGGTACAGGAATTGAAGCAGGAAGTCTGTTCTGAGAAGTAAAAAGGACTCTGCAGAACCATCTGAAAAAACGTACTGCCTGATGAATAAAATGGATTCTTGTTCCCAAAAATCTTTGGATTAATCTAGAAAAAAAAGCCCCATATTAGGCATAATTTATTTACCTGTACTATAAAAACCCAAAAACAAACAACACCCCACCCCCCCAAAACAAACAGGCAAGTGTATTTCAGTGAACCAACAGTAAATTCAGAAGTCATATCACATATCCAAGGGAATGCTTCAAATAACATCTCTGGTAAAACAAGTACTCCCTTAGGGAGGCTGAATCAAGATGCCTAGCTTGCTTCTAAGTGTCCTGACCTAAACATTTTGACCTAAATCATGCAAGAGTAGAGAAAAATGAAACCTCAAACTCAGATGGATTCTTACTACCTTTAGCAGGCCTGCAACGATCTGCCTTCCTTCCTGTTTTATGGGAGTCTATTTGCCTGTATTTAAAATAGCCCAAACGTTGGTCAAGCCCAAGATACCAGTATGAGCTGCAAAATTCTATTACTGACTGAGAAACCCATGGAATGCATCCAGGGAGATCCAGTTGCCTGTCTTTTGAGTAGGCAGCTACTCAACAGAGAATTGTAAGAACAAATCTCTAGAATGGCTGTGTGGAAAATCTACTGTTTGTCTTGTCTCCACAGCAGCATGAGAAAACTGGCAACTTACAACCCATGGACTGCTTGTCACAACCCAATTTTCAGAGACCAGCTGGGATCAGTGAGTAGCTTCAATAGATTGTTCTCCTCCCTTGTACTTCTCTCAACCAAAGAAGAAACTTCTCAAACACTCTTCTATCCATCCCCTTAATGTTCACTTAACAATAAGCAAAGTAAAGCTGTGGTCATGGTCCTGGCAAGCTGGTGGGTGGCAGGAATGGGGCTACAAAAAAGCAACTGTTTGCTTAGGTTTTTAAAATCCTGCCTTCCTAAAAGGATACAAAGCTTATTATACCACAGGGAAACGTTCCCCTCATCTCACATCTATAAAGCAGTCACCTCACCTAAAAAAGTCTACAATGCTGTTGGCTGCTAAAAATCTCCTGCTATTGAAACAGCAGGAAGAAAAAGAAGGTAGTAATTGGAATGACCTGCTTTTACAGACTTCAAGTCATATATTATGAAAATGGTTATTATTTATAGCAACTGAGAGGTACAATTCAGAACAACTGCCCTCACTGTGAAAAATTCTGAGCTTTTCCCCCTCCCCGAAGTTTCAGTTATTTAATTATATATGAAAAAGTCCTCTGTATCTTTACAAAATGCCAGCATTTATATTTTCTAACAAACTCTATGATACCATTAGAGGATCATATCACTAGTGTTACAAATGGAATATGGTCTTCCACTGAAGGGGAGTAGCAACTATGAGACAAAGGGAAAAAGGAAATGTTTCCGGGTACAAACCACAATGACCATTATTTTCTAGAATGTGGAATTAGGGAAAAAATTAGATACAACCTCATTTTGAAAGTGAAGTATACATTGGTTCAAATGGATTCATCATCTAAATTCATCAAAGCCGCCCCTGCTAAGAGGTGAAATCAGAAGGGAATTAAGTTATGCACGAAACAGTAACATAAGTAGTATGCTGCAGTTTCAATAAAGAAAGAAGGTATGCACAAATTTAGTATTAGTAAATACAAACAGTCCTGTTCAGTCTTCAAGAATGTGAAAGTTGAAAGTTTCTGCTTCCACAAATGTCAGAAACAATAGAGGTAGGTTATCTAAAACCAAACAAACTGAAAACCAACAAAACAAAAATTAAGTAACTGAAGGTGAACAAAATATCCCAAATCCTATCTCCTCAATAAAAAAAATTCTTTTAGAAAAGATTTTCTATTTAAGTTCAATCACAATTTTATAATATATTTTACCTCACAAGCCTGCATTGAATTTATTATCTCTCCTTTGCAATGACTTCATAGGCTGATGGGGTCCCACAGAGCAAAAAAACTGAGAATTAGTTCAGAGCTTGACATAGTAGTATACCTTATGTACGACAAAGGAAATCTAAACTGCTTACTGATTTTTAACAAAATTTCTACAATTCTGAAGGGACAATTTCCTTCAAGAATCTTGTTTGTTGCTTTGCATCAACAGTCCTCACCATCCCATGTCTGCTCCTCCTCTGCCGTTTATTTAAAACAATTTTATACTTTACTGACTTAAGTTTACAAACTAGCGCTATTCTTATACCAATTCTCAACATCTGCTTCTTAATAGCACATAATGCAAGTTATCTTTGCCTGTATTCCTTGCATTTGAATAAAGGTATATAAAACTCCAGACCCACAGAACTCACAGGATCTGGGGACACATTGATTTCTAGGTATAATTCTGATACAGAGCAAACAAAGGAGTGGATATCTAAGATGATATTTAACCTTAAATTCTCATATTTGGTTCACAGATGAAATGTGTATCTTTGTCAAAGCACATGTACTTTGAAGATCTTTGGACTCGTTACACCTCTTCTTGCATTGTTATTGGGCTCCTTTCGTTGTTTTATTCTCCGTTAAGTTTACCTTTAAGTTTAGATTTGATTTCACCAACTCCTGCAACAGTAATTTCAAGCTATGAATCTGTCTACACAGGGTTACTTACAGAACAGCCATTCTGTCTATTAAGGCATATACATTTCCAGTTCACAGACTGTTTTGGTAAGAGGCATGCATGTATGAAAATAAGATAGGTACACTAATGAAAGCAAATTTCCATATGTAAATTAGCTCTCCATTTCCCAATGAAATATATCTATCTCCTTCATCTCTCAGGGTATCATAGCAATCAAAGCCAGCACTTGATAATGGCCTACTTAACAGAAACATACTTTGCAAGATACTTCTGGATTTATTGTTTCTTACAAGAAATGTGTAATGAAGATGAAAGGAAATGAGAGACAGAGATAAGGTTCATCCACTTTTTGAAAGGGAAAAAATCTAAGTCCACTGGATTTGTCCACTGAAATATCTACTGATCTCCACCCCCCCAGGAGCAGTGATCGATCACTTATCTGCCAAAATAGTGTTGTTTTTGTATCTAACATTGAGGTTACAATTGTGCAGTGCGTTTCAAGGCATCATATGCAGCGTTAGTGTCCAAGACTCCTAACTTTTAACCTGTTCCCTATTCACAGGACCCTATACTGCAAAAGGCCTCAGTGAAAAACATTTTTGCTAGGGTGTGAAAATCATTCATGAGATACATTTTGCATGTTTCATTACCTTAAGGACTTCATGACCTTTGTCAACTGCAGGTTTCACACAGCCTTCTGAAAATAAACTAATATCTTTGGAACACACAGCTTTGAAACAGACCCCTTTGGCACCAGCAGCTTCAGTTATGCTGTAAAGCTTACACCATCCATTTCCTCAATTTACTACCAGTTCTAGAAACAAAGCCATTCAGAACTGACGGGTGCAGATCTCCAGTTAATTTTATGGTTTAATAATTACAATTTTATCTCAGGTATAAATAAAATTACTTCCTCTAACGTAGAGGGATTCATTCACATTCACTTGTAGAGAAACACTAATATGAGTATGGAGCAACCGGGCTAACTGAACACAAACAAACTTATCTACAGAGGTCTTGAAAGCAGTCTCTAGCCCACTATTAATTTACTTCAAAGCAATAACTTCTTGTAAAGTCAAGGACACCTAGTCCTTCTTAAGACTTAAAATTTCAGACTACACTATGGTGCCATCTTATGCTGTCAATGTCTGCCAGAAACTCTGGAGCTCTATCCTCGATCAGCTTCTTTAAGAAACATTCTTATCTTGCACAAAACTGCTGTCTTCAGAGTCCTGAGTGCTCATCAGCACTTTTAATGAAACATGATCCGGTAGAACAATTCTACCACTGTATTAATGACAACATTTGAATGATTTTTTTTAAAAGCAGTGTAATTGACAGTAAGACTAGCTGTGTCATAGCTTTTGCAGGTTGATGTAGCAGTGTATGCACACAGACATCAGTTTGGATAGCGACATGGTAGCTGTGGGTGTGACAGTGGGCATAACTAGCCAGGAGCAGGCTCTGCACACTGCAGAGATTAGGAGCTTCTCACTGAACCTTTCAAAACCTATCTGAAACTACAGCCCATTCAGAAGTACCAAGTTTGCACACACATGATTATGAAGATAGGTATTATACTAAACAAATGCATTCACACAGATATTACATGCAGTTTTCACTCATTCTAGCACTCACTGCTATTTGAACCCAGCCTCAGATATTCTTTTCTAAAAGATGGCCTAAATGGCTGTATTATATACTGCAGTGATTGACAAGGCTAGTCTGAAGGTGTTTATCTGATGATAGTTAAGGGAGGTCACAATCCCTCTGTCACTTAGTTGAGTTGTGTATACCTGAAAGGTGAGTTTGTGTCTAACACAAGAGCTCCCGTTAGCACATGCAGTTGTCTCCACAGGTCAAAATTGCTATAAAAATACAGAAGGTTGCAGTATCTAGCTGTTATACCCATAGACATTGTAGTGAAACAGAATGAAACTAGTTATGATACTGAATCACAAAGAAAACAAGAAACAAATTTTTTTTACTAGAGGTCCGTCTCTTAAAAATACTAAATATTTGGGGCAGCTACCCATGACAAACCAGGTTCTGTTACTTTCTATTACACCCATCTCTTACAGCAGCAAACAGGGATTTGAGACCCACTGAAACAAGTTAGGAAAGGCTACTCTTTCTCCCAATAGGTTAAGAGAAAGGTTACATGCATCAGATCACTAAACAAGGAAGGGCTAAAAGTCACAAATAAAGACTTTTACAACACAGGAGCTCATATCTGAATTCTAAAATGCGTATTATTACTATACTAGCTCTTAAAATTGTTGCTCAAAATCACAGCACAAATCAGTTATGTAGGATTAAGGGAGGAGTATGAAAAGAGCATGAGCTCCACTGTAAGACAAAAAACCCTGTCACCTTCCAGAGATATTCAAAACCATTGCCTTTCTTGAATATCATGGCTCACTCGCTATGTGGTAGCACACGCATACTCTCCATCTCTTCTGGCCTTATTCTGCTAAAGATGCTTTAGTACAAAGCAGCCCTTCAGTTCCTAAATTTCACTTGCACTTTTTGTTTGCAAGAAGTCTCAAATATTCTCCAAAGTAAGAACACTATCTCTAAAAACTAAACATAAACTCTTTAAGCATCAGTTTAAACCAAGAATCCATTCCCTATTTTAAGCTGAATCTTGGGTCACAGCAGTCACATTTTGCTGTGGCCTACACAGGAAAAGAAGCAAACTGAAAAAGAAACGTGAAACTGTGAGAGCAAAATTCTCAGTCCTTTTAGTGAAGTTGGGCTTCTGTCATGCACTTCTAAAAAGCTACAAGTCTGAAAGGCTATTCTATAAAAGCCTACAGGACTTTAGCCTGCTGCCTCTTCTGCCTTTTGACTCATCATTCCACAGCACAGAGCGATCTGGTTAACATGCAACCAAATCTAGCAAATCCCTGACTTTTGGTAAGGGTTGGTTTGTGGACAATTGCAAGGTAAATCCAAGCAAATGGAATTCTTCAATGCAGTTTGTTAGGCAAATTTACTAATTTTATTCTCGAAACAGAAATTTAATTGTACATTAGCTTCACTTCTTTCATTGAACAAACTTAACTTCCCTATCTCATCTCTTCCATTGACAAGCCCAAAACAGAGCTACATGTTTGACTGTTTTAGACAGAAGCAGAAAGTCAGTACTGAGGGTTTTTTTCTGCTATGATGCAAATCAGTGTAATTGCTACTGCTGCAGCAACATCTGCCTTTCCAGATACTGAGAAAGCAGATACTGGAAAGCATCCTACTATGTAATGGAATTTTGAGATTCAAAAAACAAAATAAATGCTTGTAAAAACTTTTCTCATCTTTTCCCAATCCTGCACTTTTTTGTTTTTTAACATAAACTGCATAACAGAATACAGCTCTTCCATTTCAAACCAGTTTAGGTACTTAAAAGCTGTATGTGCTTATTTGCTTTTGTGCTTTGTACTTTATCAATATTAATACCAAAAGATGCATGCTACAATTGTTCAAATTAGCATTCTTTTTGTGTATTCCGCCATTTACCACACTAAATTGTTACTAAATTGATGGTCTTGCTATTCAAAGCCTCTTGTTCTAGTTTTACATGCATGACATCCAGTTGGCAACTCTTTCTGCAGTGGAGTGACAAACATTTTAAAGCTTAGCCCTTAAACTATAGTGCTAAATAAGAAGTAAAAAACTCCTACAAAGCAACAACAAAATACTACAAAGAATAATGCCTGTTCAATTATAACAAAATTAATAAAACAGGTGAATGTGATGCGCTTACCCTTCTGCACCTACTGAAAATGTTTGAACTCATTATATGCAAATGTAAAGTAAGAGGTATAGCATCCATTTTATCCACATTCAAGCCAACAGGCTAAATTTTCTTTCTCAATGGGCACATATTGAACCCCTGAACAATCCCTGGCTTTGGTCATACAACCCTAATTAAAATATATCAATGAAAACATTAGCAAAAATCACTACATTCTGCTACTCCAAAGAAACTGGAAGTGTAGGGCAAACAGTCAGAAAACTTCCTTCAGATATTCTACATAGTAAAACTCACCACTCTGTCATGTACCACACAACTTCTGATGAAATCAGTGTGAACTCTGGGTCTGTCCAAGATTGGAACTTGATCCATTAACTGCATAATCTATACAACAAAGAGTTTATCATCTCAAACTGACTAATACTGTGAGCAAACAACAACAAAAAATTGCATCCTCGGTATACACAACACGAAATAAAAAAAAAGAGGGTGATGCAGCCACATTTCTTCTGAATCCGTAATTTATTGCTCTAACAGGAGCACGTAATCTGATCACCAGCTGTAAATCTTTGCCAATCAGGTGGCACCCACCTCAGCTGGATCCGAACCTTGACAACTTTGTAAATAACGCTGAAATACAAGGGCTTAACCCCCTAAATTTAATTTTTTGTTTTCTAACATAACAATCACAGTCTTACCAAAACGTAATTGCATAGCAAGATAACCATGTGTAACGTTGGAAAAAAAATCGTCTTAATCGCAAATAAGCTCACAGGGCACACGTGAATTACCCTCTCTTTCACCTACAACTCCACCAAAATGCAGCCGCACATAAGTCTCCAGCTTCCCAGCACTTTTATTACCTACCACAGGCACTATCCTGCTCTCAGCACTGCCATCTAGTAGACAGCGGCGGCGTACCATGGACTGCCTGGAACATTAGCTCCCAGACAGCAGTATTCCCGGAAAGCATCGCAAAGCTGTTGCTGCTGCTGCTAACATTCTAACTGCAGCCGGCAGTAACTACCGCCTGTGCCGCTTGGGCAGCAGCCTCCCCAAACCTCGCACCGCTTCCCAAGCGACACCCGCTAAGCGCCTACACCGCCGCCTGCTCCGCGCATCTCGGCGTTCTCCGGCGGGGGAAAGCGCAGAGAATCCCCCTCGCTGTGCTCGCCGCCCGGGGCCCTGCGGCCCGGGGGCAGCGGAGCCGAGGGGCGCCCCGGGGCTGCGAGGGGTGCCGGCCGGGACGGGCTGTGGTCCCGCAGCGCTGCCCCCCGAGGATGCTGCCCCGGCCCCCCCTCCGCGCCCCGGCCCACCTCCGAGCCCCGTCCTTCCCCGGGGAGCCGGACTGCCGCTGTTGCATCTCTCTCTGTGCGCCAGGACGCAATAGGAGGCGGCTGCGGGAAAAGCCAAGCCAGGGACCTGTGCCGCCCCCGCCGCGGCCGTGCAGCCGCCCCCCGCAGCCCCGGGAGCGGCCGCCGCAGCGCAGCACAGCACAACCTTGCCTTGCCTAGCCTTACCTCCCCGCCCCGGCTCCGGGGATGCGCCGCCGCTGCCGCCCGTGCCGTGCCGTGCCGTGCCCGCCCCCACCTGCGCCGTCCCTCCCCGCCCGGCGCTCAGGTGCGGAGGGAGCACAAAGGCAGCGCCGCCCGCTGCGGCGCGGGGGGCCCGGCGGGTCCGCCCCCAGCCGCGCCCCCC